>JAOXYF010000006.1:1308645-1333193 GCA_028565775.1 Sternarchorhynchus goeldii | reverse complement strand
TTCAACCCTTTAAAAGTAATCAGCATTGTCTGGATTAGAAATTCAATCCTTTAAAAGTAATCAGTATTGTCTGGATTGGAAATTCAACCCTTTAAAAGTAATCAGCATTGTCTGGATTAGAAATTCAACCCTTTAAAAGTAATCAGCATTGTCTGGATTAGAAATTCAATCCTTTAAAAGTAATCAGTATTGTCTGGATTAGAAATCACACACATTATTATTATTATTATCCCTATTATTATGCAGTTTGTTACTGCAATCCCATATGCTTTTAAAGTAACGTTTTAAAATCAAATTTCATGATCACCCAATGCTACAGGGCAGTTAACACACAGCTCTAGCAGTGGCACAGATTGTTGGCTGGACTGAGATGTGGACTTTGATGTTGCAGCCACCATCCCTGGGGAGGTCTCCACACACCATGCTGGCCAGTCTCAAATACTGTCAAACATTACTGCAGAATTCTATAATTATTAGCCCTGTTTTTGCTGTACAGTCCTGTTGTTTCAAAACCCAGTAGTTACCCTTTGTGGACTGATCAACTAAAATAATCAATTAGTTACCATGTTTAGTAGGTGTATGAACAGAACAAACTGTTCTGGACCAAACTGTTCTGGACTCTGGATCAGGACTGCACTCTGACGTTAGCGTGTCTTTATAAGGTGTCTAATCAATCCAGTATCTTCATTTCTAAGCTCAGCTGTATTCTGCTCTAAACAAACCAACTCAACTTTGTAGTCACTTTATCAGAAACAGAATAAAGTTTTCTTTGCCAGGAAGATTACCCATGCAAGCAATTGAGTGTAAATACAACATACCACACTGGACTGTTACAGCTCTATAGCAGCCAGCAGTCATATTTTTTTTCCTCTAGAAGTAAACTTAAGCTTACATGGATAACCTACGAGTCAGATACGAGTCAGATACGAGTCAAATACGAGTCAGATATGAGTCAGTTTTAGGTGGGATTGGGCCACCATGCCTTCACCCCATTCCATGGAAATGCAGGAACACCCCAGTGCTCCAAATGTTACATTCATGACTCTCAATCATTAAGATTGTTGCCAACACCACAGTTACAGGCCTCATCACTAAGAATGACGAAGTGACTCCTACAGAGAGGAGGTAGACATCCAAGTGCAATCAATATTAATAACAAATTCTTCACTTCACTATGACCCCTGCTTCCACAGACAAAGTGGAGTTGCTGCTGGGATATTCTGTACTGTATATTAGAAGTTTACTGACAGGAGGGAGTCTTATTTAATATGTAATATGCATGGGGGTGTAACTGGACAGGAGTCTGGGAGTCTGGGAGACAGGAGGAAAGTTGCTGACAACACTACAGGAGACTTATAAAATTAATTATTTTTTGTAATACGTAAATAGTCCTAACAATGAGTCCGATTTTCTCCCGTTGAGGAAACTTTCCTCCTATCGTTCAGGTTCCAGTTCAGCTTCTCTAGTTACACGGGGGAGTGTCGTCCCACCCCACACCACCACCACACCCACCGAGGAGCCACCGAGAGGGTGTGAAGACCAGGGGCTGTTCCAGATGCTACAGCTGTAAACCCACTCCAGAGTGTACAGAGGAAGAAAAAAACAAAGAGCACTTTTCTCTGCAGTCAGTCCAACTGCTCAGAATACGCAAGCTGTTCACAAATAAAACCCTGTTCAGATCTCCAGCCACTCTCCCATTATATATACACCACAGACACTGTACTCAGATACTCACATCAAGACAAACACGAACCGCATCATTATTTTCCTCTGGATTTATGAGGCCGTTACAAAGCACGCAGTAATCTTGGTCACTTTGTACGTCGCCCCATGGTCTTTTTCTACTTGTCACTTAAGGCTGGAAAATTTACAAAAGACCTTTGAACACAGATGCACACCTGGTAAGTATCTCCAGCTCTATGGTGCTGCAGCCCTGTCTGCTGAATCGTTTGGTGTCTGATGAAAATAATAGTAATAATAATAATACATTTGATTTGTATAGCACTTAAAACAGTGTGCAAGGTCATTTACAGAAAATATAGATTAATAAAAGATCAAAAGAAGCTGCAGTTTTAACACAGATATCACCCAGGACATAAATATAAAAAAACAGCAAATAAAATGATTTTAGCTGGACTGTCATTACTGCCTTTTAAGGGTATAAAAATGCACAATTAAAACCCCATCAGAACAGAGCAGCTTAATGTTACTAGAAGGTCGAGCCACAGACGATATTTCAGCACAAGGTCATGGTGCTGGATGTGTCTGAGAGCCAGAACTCCTGCTGTCTGAGTGAAGAGGGGCAGCCTAACCAAACAGACACTCAGAAGCACTGCAAGCACTAAAACATGAAACCAGCGCGTCTTAAAAAAAACCACACCAGCAAAGCACTTTCTCTTAGATGATTTGCAGCACCCAGTGCCAAATCCTGTCACCCCCCACACTTTGAAAAGATCAACATAAAATCTACAGCAAAAAGGCTGAGAAATCATCTTGTAATATAGAAGTAATTAAACGCTACCAACTGTCTGGTGTGTAGGGGGTCAAAAGGTTATGCTGAGTTCAACCCATCAGCTTGATTTTCCCATCTAATAATGTGGTTTAGAGTTTGTAGACATCCAAACCAGAACACAATATTGAAAAGAAAATTTATCGAGTTAAAGCTTTGCTGGAAAAAAGGTTGGGCCAATAAAATGCAGTCCCTTCCAACACAATTTCTCAGTTTTCGTTGAAACCTGAAGGTTTAGAATTAAAATTCGGTCCCTAAACAGGAACAGAGCGGAAGTTCATAAGTCCGTAAAGATTTATGTTTAGTTTTAGTGCAATGGGACATTAGTGCAAGTAGCACTTCACATTAGCAGAGTCCAAGGTTGCATTTGTGAGTGAATAAGTGGAATCCATAAAGTGTGTGAATTAGTGTGAGAAAGAGTTTAGTAAGCTTTTGAGTCAACAGCTCTGTAGGGCTGCCAGTGAGATCAGTCGTAGGGGGTTTAGTTGTTCCTGAGCCAGTGGTGGGGGTTTAGTTGTTCCTGAGCCAGGAGTGAACAATAATTTCCCTCCTTTTCAAAAGAGAGGCTGGGATGTTGAAGTTCAGCCGTGTTCTGGTTGAGTCTTTTGATCCAGCTCTGCCTTGATGCCAAACACAAGGGGAATGGTGTCCTGGCTTCCATGGGAAACTGGGCACCAGTATCAACTTGTACTCTCAGGGAGGATATTGTCAGGTGTGTGAATTTCGATTGTTTAATGTCTTTAGTGCTTGTCAGACTCTAATAAAGACCTCATGGTTCAGTACAGTTCAGTACAGGTGCTCACTTCTGCCTTGCAGGCACTTTTGGCAGCAGTCAGGCGTCAGGATGGTTGGTTCCATACAGTCAGGGGTCAGGATAGTTGGTTCCATACAGTCAGGGGTCAGGATGGTTGGTTCCATACAGTCAGGGGTCAGGATGGTTGGTTCCATACAGTCAGGGGTCAGGGTGGTTGGTTCCATACAGACGAGACAGATCCTTACCCTGTTCAGTGCTGAACTGTTGAGCAATTCCAGCTGCAGTGTTGAACCGATTAGCCATGGAGATTCTCCACATTATCCTTTCCTCTCTCGCATTTGTCTTTCGTGGGCGACCAGCCTTCTTGGGGGACTTGAATGAGTTTGTGATGTTGTCAAGATGCAATATTGTAGAAATCAAGACTTGGAACTACCAGCTTCTCTTGATATGGCTGATAGGGTCACCCCTTTGGCCTTTATCTGGACAACCTGCTGCAGGAGGGTTTCAGTCACTTTGGAACAGCTCACCATTTTTGCAAAGGCAGTGAAAATTGGAAAGTTAGGCTGCTGGTTAAATAGGGCTTGTCAGATAATTAAGGAAATTAGCACCAGGTGCCAGATTAATGCCAATAACTTGCAGGTATCTGGAAGTGTTCTCTGATTTTGATCAGTGTTCTTTTTCCAATTCTATCATTTAAGTTTTTTTATGCTGTGCCTTAGAATATATACTATTTATGAAATAAGATTAAAATACTGCTATTTCACTCCTTTTAGGATAAGTTCACATAGGACTAGACAAAGACCTTGACATTTAGGAAATTGTGTGTTTTCTCTAATTTTGATCTCCAGTGTAAGTAAACCAGACTTAGGAAACGCCTCACAGAAAGTCCCCAGTTTCCCACGTACGTATTACTGATATGCGGCAACATATGAAGTTACACAACGCCACCATGCGGATTTCACTTCATATTTAATTTCAAAACGTAAAAATTAATTTAAAAGTTAAAGTTTCAAGAGTTTTTGAAGTATATATATATTTTTTCTTATGTATCATTATTCAGAATAAACGTTTAGACTGACATGTAATTTCTTAGTGAGATGAGTAGAATGTCTACAGTTAAATGGACCGGAATACCGAGATGTCGTCATGAAACGACCCCTGTCGAAGTCAAAGAGGCGTTATAACATATTAACGCCCCACCATTTAGCAATACCCCAGATGCGCCTATAAAGATGCGTTCTAGAAGAAGTCCGATCTCAAGTACACGGAGGAAAACCTCACGCCAAGATTAGACGATCTGAAATAATACTTAAGCATCTTAAAATGACTTGTGATTTCGATTTTTTTGCGGGAAAAGACGCACCGGTTCTACAGCCTGTTTGGAATTTGATGCGCGAGCGACAAGATCTCGTGTTGTCGCCTTTCTGGACCACGAGCGCTGCTTTCATAACGCATCTCTTTTTTTCGACAATTTTCCTGATTCTCGACCTCCTTAGCCCTCATGTAGTATGGATTAGTAAATACAGAATGGCTGGGGAAGCGGTTGGTTTGCGCCAGTGGTTATATTGCCTTGCGCAAATTTCAACCAAATATGTGTTGTGTGTTTTACCACTGTCTGCCTTAGTCATTGTCACGCGGGGAAACCGTTTCATCAACGAAGACTCTGCTCCCTCGTTGTCTCTTGCTTTTTCGGAATGTTTCGCGTGCTTGCTAGTGTTCGATGCGCTGTTTTTCATAATCCATTATGCCACGCACAGGTAAGCACCTCTCTTCTAATCGTTTAGACTCTTCTATTCACTCTTCTACTCTCTTAGTCTCTTCTACTCACTCTTATAATCGTTTAAACTCTTCTATTCACTCTTATAATCGTTTGGGCGTTTCGTGCAGGGCATTCACTGTCTTCATCCTAACGGTCTTTGATGAGCAGACTGCGCAGAAAATGTCCTCTTATACAATTAAACAAAATTCAAATACACTGCCGTCAGTCAAAGACGAGAGGGTTAGTTTAGGCAAGGTTCCATTAAATTTTTTAAAAGTTTGAAGAAAGTGTTTGAAATTAGTTATTAATAATAAAAAACAATGTAGTAACTGTCACTGTATGCTGCAGGTCACTGACAGCTGTACACATATCAAATCCATATAAATAAATCTATATAAGATATCTAGTAGGTTTTAAAGCTACGACAAATAATGTGGTACATAAAAGATCGAATGTAAAGATCGAATCTGTCCACACAACTTAAAAATAATATTTAACCGTGCTAAGTGCGCATCCATATAACGCTGAGAAGCTGCCAGGACTGTGAGGATGTGCATATAGGACGAACACTCGGTTTGCGCAGAACGCGATGGTCTAAACCGCGTGCGACGTCACGACCCTGCTCTTCACTCTGTATCGGCGCAGCTGCGGTCTCGGGCACGTGAGGCCACATGTGAGAAACAGCGGGTTACATCACGTCGGCATCGATCTTCGCTTCCCGTGTTTAGCAGAAAGCGGCAGAGCAAGGCAGCCTGATAGTGCACCAGGGAGACTCCTCAGACCCAGAAACTGCCAAACCTGAAGTCCACAGATATGTGGTGTGGTTGTGTGTGTACGGTGTATTAATATAGGATGTTGTGTTTGGTAATTTTGCAGCTGTTCAGTAGTCAGTTATGCATGAGGATACAGAATGTTCTGGACTTATATTGGACAGAATGTTCTGGTGGTTATATTTTGACAGATGCTGAAACCTTTGACAGTTATATTTGTTTTGTAAGTTTTCCAGTGACTGATAGCAAGGTTTTCCCTGATTTCCAGTTCAGCAGAATAATTAACTCCTCTGCTCTTCTGCAACTCTCAGATTCTCATGGGTGTACAAGATGTTCCATCACACTCACCACAAACAGCGGGAGCCATTCGCTCTGGCAGCGCAGGACTCCAGCATAACGGAGATGATGGTCCAGCAGTGCCTGGCGATCTACAGCACAGTCCTGCTGAACTGTCACCCAGTTAGCGAGCTGCTCTTCCACCTGGTGAATGTGTGGCTGGCGGTGGAGGATCACTGTGGCTATGATTTCTCCTGGGCAACACACAGACTGCTGCCCTGTTTCGGGGGTGCCCCCTTCCACCAGGCTCATCACCAACACTTTAATGGCAACTATGCACCTTATTTCAGACACTGGGACATGATCTTTGGGACCACGCTCCACACATGCAAGGACTCCTCTGTTCCTGCTCACGCTGCCATTTGGGACAAATGAGTGGGGCCAGGACAACAGGACACAGGAGCTGGAGCAGGAACTACTGTCCAAGTTTTGCCTTACTTCAGATTTTGGAGCACATACAGTTTTTAATTACAGAAATATAATCACAGGAGGGAGCGGAGCTTCACATTCCTGAACACATCTACCCTGCTTGCCTTTTTTCAATTCAGTCCCATTCCAACTATTCAGTTAATCAGCTTAATTACTTAAGAACGTCTATCAATTTTCTAACAAAGCGTTGATTTGAAAGGAGCACGGCTGAGCGGCTCTAGAACACACATCACGATCACAGCTGAGCAGCTCGTGTGGTTTTGTGCCAGGGGTTTGGGGTTTGGAGCTTGGAGCTGCCTGGGTCCCTCGGGACACGAGTCCCTGCTTGTTTGAACTGGCTTGTATTGTGCAACAGCTTGACTTTTTGGGTGCTTACAGTGAGGTATTTGTTCTCTGTTTATGGGTTTGGTGTCCAGTGATATGGGAGCAGCCATTTATTCTACTCGTATTTATTCCACCTTTGTATTCAGTCTTTTCCAACATGACTGTCATCAAAGGCTTATGTGTGCACTTCACCATACACAGTGCTGTACATAAGATACGGGAAAAAGCTTATTGAAGCTTAATATAGAAAACTTTAAATATTATTATTATTATTATTATTATTATTATTATTATTATGAAAAAAGCATTCAAGCCCAAGATGAACGGTGAACGTGAAGCACAGACAAGTGTCTCAGTATGATCCATCAATCCATCAAATTTCATACACACCTGACTGAATGTATGTTTTTAATAGTAACAAAGACATTTTAATCTGATGGATTATTAAATTAGTTTCTAAAACAAATATAAATTGGTAAAGGTGTTAGCCTACATATAAATTGATTTTCAAAACACATTCACAAACAATTAAAGGGTGGCTATTTTGAAGGATCTAAAATCTAAGATAAACAAATATTCACCATCAAAGCATAATCACATATGTATTACATCATTGATTTGATATGTTTCTGATGATTTTTTATCGTTTTTCACTTACCCCAGATGCAGCCCCAGATGCAGCCGATCGTCCAACACGTTTGGAGTCCAACTTTTGTTTCTTTAGTTAATTACAAAAGCTGCTAACACTGGAACAACTCGCAGATACTTACCTTAAAGGAGCAAAAAGTCATTTTTCACATTATGAAACAGACATACTGCCACCTAGTGACCTGGCTGTTTTATAGCTTCTATATTAAATATATTCTATATTTCTATTTTAAACATGGCTGCCTCCACGTGGCGTATCACACTAGTCAGTTTATACGAAACATTATACAAAAGCTGCATTTTTTACTACTTAGCTAATTTTTTACTACTTTACTAATAGCAAAAACTAACATATTGCTCCTTTAGACATAGTTGAATGTCTCGAGCTAAAGCGGTATGGTTGTATTTCATCAAAGAGGATTCCAACACTGGAAGGTGCAACAGATGTTTAAAAACATTGTGTGTAAAAAGGGGTGCACGAAAAATTTTGAGTTAATTGAGTTAATACCACTGTAAAGGTATCCTTTCGGTACTGGTATGGGAAAAACCCGATATTCAACCCTATTCGTGAGTAATCATGAATATTTTTTAATACTGCATATTGAACACTAGGGGGAGTCAGATAAGATAAAATACCAAATATGAAGCAAAGAGCAGAAAATGTGAATGAACTGTTTATTTGAATTACAAATTATATATTTTTTCATAATGTCATCTGATTAAGCCTTTAACTCAGCAAGGGAATAAACATAGACATTTTTTTTATCTTAAAAACATTAACAGTTCAGAAGAAAACCATCAGCTTGACAGCATTCAGCTTCAACACTTCATCACTGATAAGAAATAATTTTTGGATCCAAAATTGATTTATGGATAAATCAAACAGTTGAACAGGTTTAGTGTTTTTATGTTTATAAAACCAATCAAATTTAATCTCTTTTAACAGGTTCACTGTCTGCTTGGCCAGCTCATATAGCAGATAACAGAAGGAATCATATTTAACATATTTAACCGGAAGCACTAATGAATAACACAGTAAAGTGGCTTTATGAAACTACCTTAATGCCAAATGTTAAATCATATTATGTTAAATCATTAAGTATATTTTCAAAAAATTATGTTAGCAGCCTGTTATTTTCAAAGCTAATTTCTCCATAGTTTACCCTTTAATTCCTAACCAAGTGCTCACAGTTTTGTACTAAAGTTGTTGTGTTTTGAAGTTCACTGTATTTTTTCTTAGGTTAAGCCAGAAACCATTCTATTTTTACTTCTCAGTTGTCTTTGTCAAATACATAATTTCTATCTATAGACCAGGTAAACTATACACAGAACAATGATAGAACTGAGAAAAAATCTGTGAAGCTCTTCTGATTTATGCAGACAGTCAGATCTGGGATCAGTTGGTGTCAGGTTTCAGCATGGACATGGTTTTGTGGGATCTTAAAACTATGCTTTTCATAATTACAAAGAGCCATGAGGAATCCTGCTGAGTTTCTCAGTTCCCATAAAACATGTGTTTCATATTAAGACCTCAGTCAACACAGCGCAGGAACTGATCTCAGCTTTCCTGGAATCCAAGTGGAATTGGCGTTTAACAGTTTGGGTAGGATTTTTTTGCCCCTGGAAGCCAACAAAGACATTAAAACTTGTATTCATTAATGACATGATCTCTAACCTGTTTCCTTATAAGAATGACACTGCAGGTCTCCTTTGTGAGCCGGTGAGATTCCAGGGAAAGCAGCAGAGGGGTGATTGTGTAAGGAACCTACAGGAGAGAAGTAAATTAGGAATTGTGACTTGCTAGTTAAATTAGGAATTAGTTAATTAGTTAAACTTACCTTTAGCACAAGACCATAATGACTGCAATTTGTACAGTGATTGTTTATTATTAGGAAGAGTTGGATCCTGTTTTAATGTTAAATCTATATTTTACCTTGTAAAATGGTTAAGCCCAGTGTCGGGGGGAGGGGCTAGAGGTACATCCATGGAGGGATGAACTGATGTCTCTCTTTACAGCTCTTACCCCTTTTCTCATGTGATGATCAAAGCCATTGAGGTTTTTTTTTTTCTTTTGTATATATTGTTGATATAAATGAATGTAATTTTGGTGACGGAAGACCGAAAGCCTTTGGTTGAGTCTCTACGCGTTGATGTGGTTTAGGATTAACAGCCTCTTGGAATCACACCTATCACCAAAATGGCCTGTGCACATACAGAAGTGATTATATTTTTATACTGTCATGGAAGAAGAATAATTTTGTTGTCTTACTGTATTTTGTTACCTTGTATTCGTACATGGGTTATGACAATAAAGTTTAATCTAATCTAATCTTTTATTGAAAAAGATTCACACATAACGAGCAGAAAAGGGAACTAAAGTAAAAAACTAAGGAAGGCAATACAGAACTAAATTAACACAAACACAGAAAAAACTATTAAAGGAAGAATATAAAACATTATTTAATAAAGCCTGTAGAGATGCACATTGCATTATTCTATATTACACTAAAGGTTTTTCTTTATGTAAATTGTTCTGACAAAACATATTTTTTTCTACTAACCCTTCCTGTATCCTCTGAATTACAAGATCATCAAGTAGTATGAATATTACCATGGTAACCCAACACTACCGTGTGTTAATACGATGGCAGTAAGTTCCCTGATCAATCAGATCCCTCTGTGGGTTCACTGTCTTTTTGAAGAGTGACCAGAGGATGGCGCTGTTAAAGGAGCTGAAAGCCCCTTCAGTCCAGAAGTGTTGAGCAGTGTAGTTTGAGTGTAGTTTGAGTGTAGTTTGAGTGCGTTCATCTTGTGTGGATTGTCAGCAGGTTATAAACAGTAAGGACAGATCTACTGCTTACTTACAGTACATTTCATTTTCTGATGTCCACGTAATTTAAATGATACAGTGTATATACAGTATATATATATTATATATATATACAAATGTGTTTAGAACATTTATATTTCCTACAGGTCAAGATCTACTAAAACTTCATTCACTTTTCTCCTTGATTAAAAAAACTGCATTTTATGTGGGTACGATAGTATAATGCTACTCCAGAACATATTAGCACCCCATAATCTTATGTAAGAGCACGTGGGCAAATGTTTGTCTTGTTATTAAACGTTTGTCTTGTTTCTACTTTATTAGCTGTGCAAAAGCAGCAAAAGGAAAGGACATAATCTGATACGTGTTTCAGAATGAAACGATGGTTGCCAGAACCTCTCAAACTCCTCCTGCACAGAGCTCTTTGCTGTCTGAAGGTGGGGCCAGAACAGGACGAGGAAGGGGGCGAAGGTGCGGGAAGCCACCCTGCCATCCCACACGTAGCCCAGCACGCTCTATGAACACAACCACACGCTGCCGTGACGTCTCTGCACACGAGCGGGCCCTCTATCACTCCACAGATCACTCCATCCAGGCACTTTATCTCTCCCTCCATTACGCCGGTCCCAGCGCAGGCTGAATGGGGACTAGCAGACCCCACTAGGCCAGGCCTCCCGCCTCACTCATTAAGGGCAATTACTGCATTTCCATCCATGTAAATAACCACGTTGCAGCAGCTCTGTTTCTCAGTCCATCACTTTGTCATTCCCACTCTGTCAAACCCCTTTACCCCCTTCATCCATAACGTTTAGAGGAACAGGTTTGACGTAACGGTAATGTCACCATTTTTCAAATGGCACGTCTTTTTCCTGCGCTTGTGCAGAAACAACCTTCGTGCACTGATGCAGAAATAAGCGCCTGAGGAAGGAAGGAACCCAGACCATGTTGTTCTCTGCACGCCATCCTGAAGGGTTTCACACCGCAGAACGAAACAAAGGAAACAGAAAGAGAAGAGACTGACATATACATGTCGAACGTACAAAATGAGCAACTGAAGTGTTGTGATGGTGTTATAGAGTCCTGATGTGTAAGAGAAGGCAATCAGATTCTTCATACTCTGATATATATGTGCATGACAGGACATTTTTCTCTCTCTCTCTCTCTCTGTACCACACATCCTACTTCAAAAAATAAAAGTCAACACATTACATATTCTGAAACCTGCATATATAATGTTGCAAAACATTGCTAAAACAAGTTAGCAATTCGTAAACAGTTTACAAAATCAAATAGCTTGTACAGTTTCAGTATCAGTCATGATGGTTTGGCAATCTGGTTGATCACTGTGGACTCTGAGTATATGAAATAGCCTGGAAATGCATAAGTAACTTTTTTAAACTGTTGTATGTTTATCACAACCACATGTCAACAACTTCCCATTTCAACATATCAGAAGCCTGTTTGTATTCAGTGACAAAATCCAGATGTGAATTTTCCCAGCAGCTTCACAAATAGCTCGTTAATGTGGAAAAGCTCAAAGGGTTAGAAATTATACCTTCTGATGGTGTGTGAACCCCAGAATACTGTATTTAGATGATCGTTTCACTAAAACATTATCTGGGTCACCATTCATGCTGAGCATAGTCTTTACTCTACACCAGTATGCGTGTGTGAGATGCCTGGCTGTGGTGGTTATGAGCTTGAGAGTACAGAGCATGTCTACTGGGTTAGGGTTACAGGACACTCCTCTCATGCTCCATCTACACATATATCACCTAAAATAGGACCTTAGCATCCTTCACAGCATATCGAAACTTTTTAACACAAGCCATGTCTCTGTAGGTTCACTATAAGTAACAAGCCACTTTAAAAACAAATTACGCTTTTTTCTGGATTCTATTGCGGTAGAATGGTTGTCTGGATTAGATCTCTCAGTTAAAAGTTAAACGTCTCAGAAGAGTAAGTACAGTATGCTTCAGTGGAATGATTAACAAAAGACGTTCTTACTTACACCTAAGAGTTTGTTTGTGGACAGTTGAATAACAGAATAAAATTGGAAACAGAAAAAAACTGTGATAATATTCACATTGTCAAAATATTTTGGGAAGGATGAAACCATATCAAGGTTTTCCAGTTTTCCTGCCATGTTAATCTAAAAGCTGCAATGTAAACACTTAGGAGCAGGTTTAATTTGTGACCTAAAAGTTATGGTCAGGTTAAAAGATCTAAATAATCTGAATCTCATGATGATACACACACTGCGGATGTGACTTTGTTTCACAGTCAGTTTATTTACAGCAGTTACAGATGCTTGTACAAGTACATCACCATTTCAACAACGTTCAGTCCCCAAATCCACTGAAGGCTGAAAACACACTGTGGAAGGCAGGAGGGAGAGGCAGATACATATTGAGCAGATTACTGAGCAGATTATAGCAGGATTTTAGGAATTATGAACAGATTACTGCAGGACCTGGTGTATTTTGAGCAGATCAGTGTATGCGGTCATTAGCTTCCAGCCAGTGTTCCAAAGCACTGAGTTTGTTTGACACATGTAAACCAGACAGTTGATACTTTCCCTGGAACGTTCAAAGTTATGAAATACTCCCCCTTCAATCTGTGTCTAAATAAGGGTCCTTGGACGTGTTATGACTAAAAATATCTGGTGTTTTGGAGGAGACAGTGTTGGGATTTCAATCTGCAAAGGGTCTGCATAACTATCAACATGTTACAACCCAACCACTCTAAACAAGTCAATATGTAATGACTCTAAAGCACTTTATAATAGTTCTTTAGCTTAAGCATTTTACAAGCATCAGCTAAGCAGAGAATGACATCTCAAAAGGACATCTATATATCATTCATTATAAGGTCATGTAAATTATGTATGTAATGTATTTATTTACATATATTGCTATACAAAGTCACTTAAAGGACACAATAACATTAATAAATTAATCAATAAATAGGCCTTTTTTTAAAAGCAGCAGTACAAAATACATCAGGAGCTTCTCAGGAGCGTAAGACAATCCTTACGTCACTTATGTGGGCAACCAAGGCACCATGAATAATCCACATTTTCTCACAATGGGCTTGAGGAAAGTTCTTCTGAGAGATGACCACAAGTAACCTACTGAAGACAAGCTACTGGCTATTCTGCTAAAGACGTCATTCGACCAAATGTAGCAAGGTGTGTCTGGCAACAAGCAAAACCTAGACACGCCATTTGACACATAATTGTATGTTAATATTCTTTGGTATAAGAAGGTCTTTAACAAATTCCCCTCCATTCATGACTGGTATACTGCGAATCCAAACTGTAAAGCGATTTGCTACCATAACAACATCTGCTTTGGGTGAAAGATTCTCTGTAACCTTGCTGCCACAATGTTAAAGATACTAAGAATGCAAGGGTGCTAGCAGGGAGCAGATAGTTGTATGCAAAAGTTCTTGTTGTGGTGTCTCCACATTCAAACCCTAGCTTCGAATAACCAGGATCAGCTAGCCACTTCAGGACCAGTTGAAGCACAATCACAATCGAGAAAAGTCCTCTGTCTGTATGGTGTATCTTGTTGGAGAATTGCTATCTCTTTTCCCTGGAAGTCGAAGCTGGATTCTGTTCCTTCTGAGTGAAAGAGGAGAATGTGAGACAGAGGAAGGGTTTGTCCATAAACAATAATTCTTCTCTTTCAAACTGGATTGGGGTGAAGAGCTGAAGTGGTTTTTGAGTCCTGTGTAATCTGGACAGCCCTCCCTCCTCACTTCGCTTGCCTGCCGGAATGAGCCACTGACGTGTTTCTCAGCACCGACAACTTCTTATCGCAGAGCACCGGAGGGTTTGGAGCTCAGCTCACACGGCATCCAAGGTATCAGTGTGAAGATAACCCCACGAGCCTTAGTCATCCCCGTCACCCCTCCCCTCACTACAGCCCTCAGTCATCCCCGTCACCCCTCCCCCACCAGTCCTTGGACATGGGAAAGAGCCAAAGTCCTGATATCTTTATGAATTCAACAGTAGAAGACAAGTAATGAGGTAAGTGCATGAGAATAAAATAGTTTGAGAGAAAGGCAAAAAAACAGATTAAAACTTTAAAGGAGAAAAGAGAAAAGACCATCAGTGGAGATTTCATAAATCTGACCATGTGTGCGTTAAGGAGAGAAATGTTCTTATAACATAATTGTGCTTAGATTGAGGAATCGCATCATCCAGTACCCAGATTATAGGGTTATACACTTTGTATGATCCTTCCTGGTGTTTGTAGAATGTCCCCATAGTGTCCATGAAAAACTCAAGTTTTTCTCATTGACCATATCCCTCTAGATCATTCTGGTTAGTTTCTCACATTTCCTTTCCATAAAAGATAAGCAGGTTGCTTTTCCTTGGATGTTCCATATCAAATGTATTCAGTAGCAGGAAGCTGAGTATTGACACAGTAGGGGGTACAGATATACAGTCGAAGAGACTGGACACAGGCGCTTGTTGCAGGTCTCTCGCCTCCGCCAGGGTCACCCAAGTGACCCTGATCTGGTCAAACCTCAGACCCTTTCAAATCAGGCTTCCACCATCATGTGCAGGCACTTGTAGGGAGTTCGCAAAGCGACATTGGAAGAGTCCTGAGTTTAACATAATAAAAAATTAATAAAAAACATGATTTATGCCCAAAGCTCGAGCCAGTGTGTTCTTTTACAGCAGGAGATCCATGGAAATTGGCAATGCTTTGCTACTGAAGGAAGAGTGGGTTTGTGGAAACCCAGTTATGTTAATTAAGGCGTCAATCCCTCTGTCGTGTAATGGCAGCCTGAAAAATTCAGCAGTTTCTTGTAACATTCTGACATCAGCTGTATGGCATTTTAAGGAAAGTTGGACTTTTGATTTATTGTAATTCCTCTCAGTTTGTATTAGCTGCTCTGAAGCTGTTCTGAGACTGTTCTGAGACTGTTCTGAGACTGTTCTGAGAGATGTCATGAGTTGTACATGTTGCTGTCTTGCCTCTTACCATGTTCCTTTTCTTGCTGTTATACAAAAAGTCTCATCTTAAAGCATATTATATATATAGCCAAGTTTCCCAATTTCTCCTCCTTTGAAAAGTCACATACACAAGCATCTGCAGACCAGTCATGATCACACTTAGCTCCGTTTATGTTATGTTTTAAAGTTTACAAAGGAATAGTCCTTCTGTAGGACATCTGTCTTTTATTGGCTTGAATCGACAGGATCTACAGTCTCTTCTCCTCGCAAACGAAGTCAGAGAAAGGTTCCCATTTCTCAGGGACTTTTGTCCATGCATTGCATCTTCCCCATCAAACCCTATCTGCACCCACACTCCGCCACCACCATACCTTCGTACTTATACTGGTAGGTGACCACACCTGCATCATCCAGGTAGAGCAGTGAGATGGGGTCTAGTTTGGTGGGAACACAGCAGGCTCTGGAGACCTTCGTGGGACTTCTGAGGCTGACAAGCGTCTGCACAATGGCATGCTTGGTTGGAGTGACGTGTTTGGTTAGGGGATAAGTACATCTTCCTGTGCACTCGTACGCCTCATAGCCTTCTGGCTCTATGATCCAACTGTTCCAGCCAATGTCTTTAAAGTCAACATAGAGGGAGCTTTTTTTACACTGGCTGCCCTTTGCATTCCTCCGTATCCGGGAGGAAGTGTCATAGATGAGGTTGGAGCGCATCTGAAGAAGGGCTTCTTCATCTGGTTCCTCGTCCAGGTTCTGTCCGTCATCTCCCTGCCCCAGGTTGTCGTCCAGCCCTGGGCCAGATGTTTCATGCTTGATCATCTCGTTCAACTCCTGTTGGGTTCCTCTGTGGTCTCCGCTCTGGTCGTTGGAGAATACAATCATTAGGGGTTTGTGTCTCTCTTCCGGATTTGTATCAATTTCCATGTCCCCATCTGCAGCAGGACTTTTAACGTCTGACTTGTTCAGTCCAGCTATGTCCTCCGAGTTCAGACTCTCAATGTGGACCTCCAACCTGTGGGTGGTGCTGGTGTCAGACATGCGCCAGTGTTGTACAGCAGCAGTCATATCAAAGGACTCCCATCCGTGGTCTGTACAGTAAACTTGCCGTGATGCCAACTCCTTTAGCTGGGTGTCTTCCTCTACGCCCATCTCCACCTGAGTGCTGTTAACATCCCGAGGCACCACCTCGTAGACGCTCACCTTGCGATCAACTCCGGCGTACAGGTGGCGGTCAGTTTGGACAAGGGTGTAGAGGCGGAGCTCAGCTGTTACGACTCGCTCATGATGTGGGATGGAAACATTGAAGAGGAGGGTGTGTCGCCTCACGCCGTCATCTCCGACCTTGCGTGTGGAGGAGTCTGGGACAGGCGGTGACAACAGCAGAGACACACAAGCAAAAGCCTCATTTAAGTTCACAGTTCTCGCACACTCAATGAGCACAACAAATATTTGAAAACCCGTTAAAAGCCAGGCGTCATAAAGCTTGATAATAGCTGCAGACAGCTGGAGCAATATAATGAAACTTTAAATTGCATATTTATTTCAAACTTACTTTCTCATAACACTTTTTGGGGCACTTGAGTGTAATAGTTATATTTTTAACTGTTATATATTTTTGTGTTTTTACTGAAATAAACTGAATTACATAAGGTTAAATGTTCAAGTCATTCCCTTCAGTTTACATGGTTTTGTCTGCTGAAAAGTTTTTTTCTCCCATTTTCTCAAAAGAAAGTTTGTGATTAAATCAGTTAAGCTGAAAACTATTTATCTATTTATCTATTTTGAATTTATCACATTTAACACATACATTTTCTATGTACCTATTACCTTTCTATTACCTTCATTTTTGAAGCTGCGAACGATGTTAGCAGATGGCATGGTTGTGCGGTCGTTGGCGAATCGGTTGTACAGCTCCAGCATGTACTCAGGAGGTTCCACGCGAGGGGCTCCAGGCCTTGCAGCAGACCCAGGTACTGACAGGTTAAAGGTTCTCAGGAACTGCCCACGCAGGGTTTCCAGCAGGCTCTGCATGTCCACCTCGCTGTCCTGTTCCAGAAACGAAGGGTCCACTATGTCTCCATGGCCGTCATCCAGCCCGGGGGCAGAACGGTGCCTCTCCAGGGAGCCGATGGGACTGGAATTTCCACAGTAAGGCCCCAGGAGGAGCAAGACGAAAGACAGACAAGATGCAGTGGCAATTAGCTGACATTTCCAAACCCCAGCCATGGTTAGACCCAAAAAATAGAGCAGGTATCAGTTATGTGCACCTCTCCAATACACAGGAGGCTTTACATGCAAAGAGAATCTTTGTAGATCCTGGCAAGAATACAAAATCCAAGGCTTGTTTGGTTCTGAAGAAGTTGGGAATGGTTCTTCTCAGCACTTGCTGTTCCAGGTGGTTCCTGGTTGTTCTTGTCCAGAACACTCGTGTTGAACTGGGCTGGTCCTTCAGTGGTGGCGTCTGAGCCTCGTCTCTGGTCAGACTTACCCTGCTCTTCTCGCTCAAATCTCAGGCATTTATTTCTCTTTACACCTTTTGAACTGTGTTTGAAGTCTGAAGAGTTTGGCTTGAAGAATGGCTTCACTGAGTTGCTCTATGGCATCTCTTCTCTTTTTGTGTTGTTTCCTCTCTCTCTCTCTCTCTCTTACTATCTCTTGCTTTCTCTCTGTCTCTTATCTATGAACTGGGAAGCTCTGCAGTTTCAGTGCTGATGGTGTCCCAGTGTCTGTGTGCGTGTGTGAGTGTGTGCTGTTATCTACTTTCTTTCCTTAATGAGGACTTTGTAAACATCGTCCTGATACCAGTAGAAGCCCCTTCCTCGTTAGGGTGGTGTTGGTTTTCCTTGTTGTTTGGGTGGGTGAACCAGGGAAGATTTTAGACCCACTGTTTGTTTGTTTCCCAGTGGTGTGGTTGAAGTGGCCCACAGCTTCATTGACCATTTCTTTCTGACAAAGATGTTAAGACCTACTGATGTTCTGGAGTCAGGAGGATAGACATCTGTGACCACGACTCAGCGAAATAAGGAAATTTAAATTAAATGAGGTGTGAACAGCAATGGGCTTAAACCATCCAGTGTTATTGTAGCTGTTCATGTCTGCATGAGATTTCTATGGTCTTGCATGCATTGAATTATGGACACAATATCTAGATAAAAAAACACACATCATTCCTAATCACCAAGCTGTGATTAGGAATCGCAATTGCAATTAATTTTACCCATCAAAGATTCTCCCACTTCTGTTCCAGGGAATTATATTCAAAATACTATACAAGTATGAAACATAAAATTACTGAAAAGTTATTTAAAATGTGAAAGGTTGTTTGTTAAAAGCCTGTGATGAGGTTTTAAGTGATTCCACCGATTATTGCAGTTTTAACTCATAACTTGGTGTTTTACGGGTCCGAACGGGAACTGTTCCACATTCCCACATAAACAATCTGGGATCTGGTCTTAAACCTCACCCTCTTGGATAAATGACTCTCGTATCCATGACAAGGTTTCATACCCAAACCTTCCCAGTCTCCTCCCTGCCCTCCACAACACCAGTGCTCTGCTTTTGGATCCTTGGTGAGAAGGGTCTGGTCTCCTGGATACAGCTGGTCTCTCCAGGGTTTCTGCCCCAGATCGCAAAGTTCTTTCTTTCAAGTCAAGCTGATTCATTGAAGGCATTAGCTACAACATGCTCTGCTTTAGCAAATTACCATTAACTATTGAACATATAAAAATAACTGCTCACAAAAATAGTTTTCCAGCTATTATTGTAATTACATAAATTGTGCATTGCTTTGATCTGAATTAGCTGTATTGCAACCTCTGTGTTGAGTGTTCTTTGTGTATCTGGTTAGTACCCTGCTAGTGTTTGGGGGGGGGGTGTCAGGCTTGAGTGGTGCTTCACTCACAGACGTCAAACAAACAGCCCTTTCGGAAGTGCTGTGAATCCCTTATCGCAACCGTCCTGGGACTGACGTGGTCTCACAGCCGAACGCCATGGTAGTAACAGCAGCACGGATCTCCCATCCCGTCCCCCATCCTCTTCCTTGTCTCAAGACCCACAACGCCGCCCCAAGTGCTGAACGCAGCCTCATCCGGCCGGGATGCTCTGCATGGTTGGAATTCTCTTAGGCACATGGGCGCCTCCTGCCAACATTACACTGACCCAGGAACAGTTTCAGCATGGGGGCTCAGTATAAATGACTATTAGAAGACCAATTAAAACTGCTGTCAGATCAGTAAGAAGAGGGGCGTGTTGCATGGCCACTTACTGAGAAAGAGGTTCAGGCCGAGGGTTAGATATGCGGAGGCTGCCTTGTGCATGCCTGATTAGAAATGACGCACAAGGTCAAAAGTCACAATGATGGACACTTAGGTATGTATGGGAGAAATGGAGACCTAGAGACCAGTATTTCTTACTTCCTTTTCTGTCTCTCTCTTCTCTTTGGGTACTGACATTTGATGGTCAGGTCTCTTATTTCTGATAAGGTGCTTGTGTCGTCACGGATACGGTGTTTGCGCGGAACCCTCCGGAAACCCTCCGTCTCATTCAAGCATTCAGAACGATCTTGAATGTGTCTTGGACAGCCGTGTCACGGATCAGCAGGGAAAGTGGATGCTTTGCTGTTGATCACGAGGACTTTGCACCTCACCATCTGTTCCTTCTCCACCCATTTGCAGTCGGATGCTCCTCACCCATTCTACACCCTTACCCTCCTTCCTTATGCAATATTGTTCCTGATTTTTCCAGAGTGGCAATTTGGCACCAGTTCTTTTCACACACAAACACACAGACACACTTCTCAATTTCTTCATCTCTTGCTTTCTCTACTTTTACACACACACATACATACATATATACACTTACACATTTTCCACACACACATACACACACACACACAGATCTACTGACAATGTCAAGGCTTTATTCACCCTATGAAACATTAAGAAAATCCCTGAGCAGATAAAAGGGATTGGGTAAGTATATACAAGACAAACGGGGGGGTTCCACCTTATTTACCCTTTTAAAAAGATCACGACATGTGAGTATTTACCTGTATTTGCACATTGTCAATCATGGAAAAAAATCCAGCATAAAAATGTTTTTGGAGTTTCTGAAACTCAGAAAAATACAGTGCATTTAATTTCTGTCTTTCATTACACAGTAAGACGGGTTCGGTTCAGGAAGTGAGACGATAATGACAAACAAAACTAAACCAAACTGAACACAATTCTCTGATTCTGTTACATATTCAATGTGAAATATACATTTGGGTATTTTGAAAGAGCTTATCTTAAAAGCAAACGCTAAAATTCTGTTTCAGTCCAGCACTCTCTGACCATTGGCACACACGGCTGCTACAGTATGACTGGGTGGTCTAGACAGACAGGTAAGAACACCAATCAGGTGCCAGGCTCATGTTGTTTGAAAACCGCTGTCTCTGCTTTACAGAAACATATCATATATCGGTACCGGCCGATAAATGATTTACTGAGGGTCAAAAATAAAAATATTAATTTATTTCTGTCAATGCATTTATTAGCTAATAGTATAATACTATAAATCAATATATTATTGTTCTTAATGTTTAAATGTTTAATGTTTAAATACAAGGCACTTATATTTAATATATAGTTTTTGTATCCATGGACCAGTTTAGACAGTGATCCAGAAGAAACAAGGGATACAGATGGACACCATGCCCTGCGAGACCTTCCAAACTCCACGAAACCCTCCAACATTTGTGTGTGGAGTGGCTCCCAGGCTGTGTGGGCAGAGGGCAGCACCTACAGGGGGCAGGGGCGTGGCCTAGGGCCCAGGGGTGGGGCCAGAGTTGGCCTTGCTGAGGAACTCCTGGATGTGTTTGTCGAGTTGCTGGTTGCGCCTCAGGGCTTCATCACGGCTGCGCTCAACATTGTGCAGAAGGACCTTCAGGGAAGCACTACAGGAACGCTCAGCTTCCAGCTCAGACATCAGCTTGGCAACGCTCGCACTGAGCTCCCTGTTCTGCTGTTGGAGACTGGACACACACACACACACACACACACACACACACACACACACACACACACACACACACACACACAGGTGAACAGACACACACATTTAGGTATATACACTCATGAGCGGACGCACCTACAAACACACAGTTATCATTATAATATTCATTCATGCCCAGATTCTGTAAGACATTTATATGCATCACAACCATGTGTCATTTAGACCAGACCTGGTGATAAGTTCCTGCTGGTCAGTGGTGTTGCTCCCCTGGATCATGGCCTGGCTCTGTGCTGGAGCTGCTCCAGCAGGCTGCTTCTCGGCCTCCTCACTGCCCAGGCTCGGTGCACTCTGCTCTGGGTTGCTCTGCAGCCTCATCTGGGGGTCCCCGCTCTCATCCGGAGGTTCCATGGGCGTAACTGCAACATCGCTGCCCCTCCGCTCCGACTGCTTCTCCTCCTCCTCCTCTTCCTCGCTGCTCTTCCTCTCTCCGAACACCTTCCTTGGGAAGAGGGTCACCTTCTGCAGGTCCAGGATCTTGAAGATGTCCTCTGACAGAGTCCTCTCCTCCTTCTCGTCGAAGGCTTCCTGCAGGCGGCTCCAGCGGTCCTCGCGAGCCCCTCTCCCCCGGTTGGGGATACCCAAGCTGGGCAGAGTCTGCGTGCGCTTCCTGGGACTACCGTCCTTCCCATCCCACCCGTCCACCGTTGGCAAAGGCGAGAGGGATGGTGAGGACAGAGAGCTAGGCGTGACCTCTGACCCTGATCCTACCCCGGGATCATCCCTCCTTTTAGGCTCAGGTGTCTCTCCTCCTTCTTCCTCCTCCGGGGACTCAGACAGAGAAAACGAATCACACTGTTCAAAGAGACAATGTGATTGGTAGAGAAAGTGACACCCAAAACACAAAATATACATTTCAGAGAAATTACATTTTGACCAACTGTTACAAACCACCATTCATAATTATACACATATAACTTAACTATGTGTATCTATACAAAAATCCTCAGTACATAACTACTGTTCAGAACTGTTTCCTCAAGTAAACACAAAGTTTACATCAATACATTAATTTAACAAAAACTGAGCTGATACTGGCAGTTTAGCAGTGGGATCAATTATAAACAACACTTTCCTAACATTAAATGTGAGCACAAATATGTATGATGTGTTTATAGATTGTGTGCTTTGTGTCATGTGTGTAGTGATTAAGAATTAAAATTTACACTTTGAACATTAATGTTAGTAGAAGAAAAGTTTTCACTAATGTGAAATTAGTTTACACAAGTGACATTTTATTACACAGATTGGGGACTGCTGATGTCAGAGTGGCGATGGAGTGCAATACTGGGTCCTGAGCACTAGGGGGAGCTGTGAGCACAGCAGCACTCTGACCTCCGCAGACTCCCAGCCCACAAAGTTGCGTGGGGCGCTGCTCTTCTTGCCCTGGCTTTTCTTGCTGGCAGGAGGAGGCGGAACCACATCTTTGGATGGCGGGAAGAGCAGCTTGTGATGTCTGATCATTACCGTCATCACCTTTTGGATCATGGGAGTCCCTGTGTGTGTATGTGTGTGTGTGTGTATCAGAGAGAAAAAGAGAAGAGAGAGATAGACAGAGAGAGAGAGAGAGAGAGAGAGAGAGAGAGAGAGAGAGAGAGAGAGGAGAGAGACAGAGAGAAAGAGAGAGAGAGAGAGAGAGAGAAAGAGAGAGACAGAGAAAGAGAGAGAGAGAGAGAGAGAGAGACAGAGAGAAAGAGAGAGAGAGAAAGATGACATATTATACCATGACCAGAGCCTAACAACCAGAAACTTGAATAAAGGGAAAAACAGTGAAAAAGAAACTTGAGTAAATTGTGCAGAGCCAAACGAGTCCTGTTTCCCACTACATGACCAGCAGACTGAAGATCTCACAGCCTTTACCCATCATTTTACCAAATATTTCACAGATCATTGAACCCTATTCAATAAATAGGGTTTAGGGTTTTGAAATTTTTTAAGTCACCAGAGCGTTTATCCACCAGATGGCGCAAAAGATAAAAGTCACTGAATTCAGCAGAAGGTGGACTATAAAGTCAATTGTTTTTGTTGACCGACTACTCAAAAGTGCTACTAACAAGATTTTAGATATTAAACATTTCCAGGGATCTTGTGAAATTCCTTAAAAGCACCACTTTGAGGGTAAAAAAAAAAGGTTTCCATAAGGTTTTTAATTTTCACGCAGTAATCACCAAATACTGAACTCCATCTGTTCGTTTCTACGCCAAACTCACCTTTCATCATGCTAATGGCATCCTCCACCTGCGGCTTAAACAGGTTCACGCCCATCACGGTGGCCAGGTTCTCAACGCTCATCTTATTCACCTTCGAGTGCTGCTGGACCTCAAACAGGAACCTGCACACCACACACAGGAAGTGCAGCGTAGCAACACCAACATCAAACACTCATTTCCATTTTTGCAAGTTACTTTGGATCAAAACACTGCTCAATGTTAAATGCTGTAGATGTAACAGACTACTACTGATAACTTTTGGTTAATTTTGAGTTCTTAATGACGTGAAGGTACTCAGCGTCGAGTTCAACCCCCTACGAAACTCTCTAGGGTTTAGTTGTGCTCTTGTATTTTGCTGTGTCATCTCCTGTCTGAGGTCTCATACATACCTGCATATGTAACTGAGGAGGTTGTAATTGTCCCTAGGAAGGAGGCTGATCTGGTGCTCCAGTTTCTCCTTTCCCTGTAAGGAAAGCAGATGGCGATAATGAATGTGTTATTACCTACAGTCTGCACTCACCTGAGAACATACGCTAAGCTTTCGACTGTTTAAAAAAAACATCCACTCCGTGTCCATACAACTATGCACACCAGAACAGAGAGACTTTTGGTTTTAACTGGATAATACAAAAACATTGTTTCAGCTTTACTTGTTCAAGCAGAGCTTAACCATGTCTGCCAGTAATACTTATAGGGACTAACCAGTACAGTGTAATTCACACAGCGCTAGCTGCTTCCCATGAAGCTCCATTCATTTTTAGACGCATTAGTGATTTTGCGTGAAAAGCAATGATGTCTCATTCTTACTGAATTCTAATTGCGATCTGTCAGAACTGCATCCTCAGCATATTTATGCATCACACCCACTGTAACACAGTAACTCATCACACCCACTGTAACACAGTAACTCATCACACCCACTGTAACACAGTAACTCATCACACCCACTGTAACACAGT
>JAOXYF010000006.1:1264311-1279050 GCA_028565775.1 Sternarchorhynchus goeldii | reverse complement strand
CTAACTGTGGTGGCTATGCTAGCTAACTGTGGTGGCTATGCTAGCTAACTGTGGTGGCTATGCTAGCTAACTGTGGTGGCTATGCTAGCTAACTGTGGTCGCTATGGCTACCTAGAGCCGTGTAGCGTCATTAACGGTCAATGGGACAACGCTAGCTAGCTTAGCTAGTGAGACAGGTTCGGTACGTTAGCTAGCTAAGCTAGCTAGCGACGATACATTTGCGTCAGAGGGAGGGATGTCTGTATATTAATCTGGATGGGAGGAATAAAAACATGACAACTGGACGACAATTTAGCGACATTTGGTTAGATAACTCTACATTCTCGATTAACCTTTAGTCATCTTTGCCATTCGGGTTATCTGGGTAACGGATGTCAACTAGCTAGCTAGGTAATTTAATGTTAGCGCCCAATTAACGTGTTTCTATTTGCATCTTTCAAAATGTAAGTTATTTTTTACCTTGTCTTCTGATGGTTGGTGTTGCAGTTGATTTTCCGTTGCAACACGATGCCGTAATTCTGTCATTTCAACCTCGTTTCGGAAACTTACAATGATGGTGACAAACGCACGATAATGCGCCGCGGATTCTCGTTATAACCGTCAGTGACTCGCTGCTCTACCTTCGCGTTACTCATCAAAAGCTTTTACCCTCGGTTTGTTTTCGTCGTGACGTCTAATAGCGCCCCCTGTAGGTGGACAAACTGCGAAAGTCTGTTGCAAAAGACTGTTTGGTGCATATGTAATCTCTGCAGATGCAGTTAGGGATTCATATTTTTTATATTATTATTTGTTGAAATATTAATTTTTTTCAGATGAGGAATAAATGTTTTACTAACATAAATGGAACATAAATGGAATATTATAAATAAAGGTAATTCGTGTTGGTGTAATTCAGGATGTGAACACTAGATGTCAGCAAAGGCCGAAGAAGTACTGCGCATCGGAAAGAACAGCAGCCTGCAGTAGTACTGCAAAACTGTACTTTATGCCAACGCAGTGGAGAATCAATGGGCAGTGGAAGGAAAATGTGAACATTTCACGTAGCATGAATATAGTCAAGTATATAGTGAGTTCAAATTCTGCTGTACAATGACCAAGCTTTTTCTTCTGCTGCTGAACAATGTTTCAGATGCGTGTCCTCAAGCGAACACTGCTCAAAATATACATAATCAATAGGCTTCTTTTATAGATTTTAAGTTTAGTCAGTTGCATAGTCTTCAAGAGGGTATTAAAGACAGCAGTACTTCCTTAAGAGAGAACTGTAACAGCAGGGTCAGGGGTAAGCAGGGCGGAGTCACAGGTAGCAGGGTGGGGACACGGGTAAGCAGGGCGGAGTCACAGGTAGCAGGGTGGGGTCATGGGTTAGCAGGGCAGAGTCACAGGTAGCAGGGTGGAGTGAAAAATATCTAGCTGATATAAAATGCAATACTCAGTCAATCTACTTCAAAACAGTGGCAGTATGGATCAAAGTTTTATCAATATACACATTATGGCATCTATATTTATAGTTTTCACAGCTTGGAGTAAAGGACTTGCTACCTGCTACCTGTACCGGACCAACCACCTCCTACTCATCCAGATGCAGATGAAGGATTAATCATCTGGATGGAGGCCCTCATCAGCACCCCTGGTCCCCCCCGCCCCGCCCTGCTGTGGCACAGCCCCGGACTTTATGTTATAACTCATTTACTACTGTGTTTTTTAAATACACCGGTGACTGGTGTCGACCAGAAGAGAATATGCTGCCCTGATGAGTCTTGGTTCCTCCCAAGGTTTCTTACTCACGCTTTTAGGAGTGTTTCCTTGCCTCTGTCGCCCTTGGATTGATCACTGGGGACTTGGACTCGCACACTTGTAAAGTTTCTTTGAGTTGATGTTGCTGTTGTAAAAGGTGCTATATAAATAAACTTGATTTGATTTGATTTGATTTGACTTGACCATCACACAGAGATTTGGCCTCACTTTTGTGCTTAATAAATAATGGCAGCAGTGTTCAGTCCCTTTATGTCCTGGGGAGGTTGTGTACTATTACCCCCTTCATCAGTAATGCCCCCTTCCTGGCTGAATACCAGCAGAAAATAAGACCTACATGAAAATTCTTCACTGTTGTGGGTTTGGAGTGATGCCAGAAAAATAGCAGGAGTTTGGGTCTTAGGGCCTGAAGAATTTGTGACAGTGTAAATTCATCTAATTGTAGGACTTTTAGAACTAATTGTAACCCTATTTGTAATAACCTGTTTATTTTTAGTGTTAATGTGTTCCCACTGGTCTCCCACACATGAGATGCTGCTCTTCTGTTCATTTCTGTTCTAAGTATCTCTTATCTGGTTTCTATTGTTTTTTGGTTTTCGTTAAACCCACGGTGAATCTACACGTTCATTCGTCACTCTTGCAAACACATGCTTTTCATAACATACTTTTTTATGTACAGCTGTCTGCAGTTACACCAGCCTTCACTGAATCACTGAATCCTGTTTAAGAGTACGAATCAGACGATAAGTCTCACGCCTGATGGGTTAGCTGGAGCAGTCGTATGTGTCCTTGTGTACTGCAGACAGATGGTGAGACTATGTGCTTCACTCCCGCTGATCTCTGGCCCTGATCATCAGCGCCAACCTTGAAACACACCACAACTGGACCTCTGAGGGACCAAACAGTGTCACGTATCAGTAAACAATTTATTCTTCAGGTCATAGTAATACAATTTTTATGCTTTTTTCAAAGTAAAAGTGGAACTTATTTACACTAAGTGATCATTTTATTGGTTGTCCAAATAAATAATAAATAAATATATCTGTACTCTAATAGGCTCCCATATATTTCACAGTCCGTTGTAAACCCACTACTGCGAGCACCACAGTTCAGTTCTCTAGTCAGTACTAGAGTTCAGGGTAGTGTATATGTTGTGTTCTGCTCAGTAGTCAGGACCCAGTGTGTGTGTGTGTGTGTGTGTGTGTGTGTGTGTGTGTGTGTGTGTGTGTAAAAACAGGTCATTCATGAAAGAGGTCACCAGAAACATGGCATAAAGGAATACAACAAGTCAGTCAGTTCTGCAAGAATATCTGACTGAAGAAAGACTGTGAGCCTCTAGAGAGTGTAGAGCAGGTGTACTGTTTAAAAAAGAGATCATTCGGTGTGTCAATCTCAGGGATTCTTCAGGTTACAGAAAGGTGAGGACTTCTTGTTTAAAAAAAAACGTGCATGGATGTACTGCATTCGTCGATGGAAAGGAGTGTGTGTGTGTGTGTGTGTGTGTGTGTAAGACTTGCGTGTGTGTGTTTTGGTTTTTAAGTTATGCACGTGCATTAGACAGAAAGGACTGACCTGATGTACATCAGCTGCAGGTGACATCTCTTCCACTCAAACACGTTAAAGTTCTTATCATATTCTACTAGAAAATACAAACACCCCAAAACAGAAACACTAGACATATTCTTTAATGTAATCTGGGTTTTATCTGTATACTACATTGTATTTCCATTCTTAAAGGTGACATAAAATGCATTGATTCTTCTCTGATGTCATGTGACTTTGGTGCCCAGATGCAGCTTTACACTCCTGTTTACAACACTTTTGCCTTAGAATGAAATGAACTGTGCTCATGAATAATTGATTAGCTCTGCTCCAATTGGCTGGTTTATAGGCGAGGCACCACAATGTCTCACACAGAATCAATAGGACAAAATCAATCGCAGCTAACCGAGAACCGATGCATATGTATGATCTTGCATTGCAGAATATTTCAGTTTCCTAACTAATAAAACTGATTAACAGATTGACCAGCAACTGAAATAGTTCACTTCTGAGTTATGTCTTGATGAAATCTAAATTAGAAATGTACCTGGTAAAGGGACAGGCAATATATTATATTATATTATATTATATATACATATATGACAATTCTTTGATGGGGCACAGACAGGAAAAAATTATTATGCTGGTTATTCATACAAACAGCATTGCAGTCTCCAAACTCTAGTACAAGCTGCTTACCCTACAGCAGTAGAAGGCCCTACAGAATTATAATGCAGAGGGTAACATATTCCAGGATAATCAGAACTACAGTAGAACGGCACGCTGGGCAGGTAATGGACTCAACAGTGCTTAGTATCAGTAAACATTCTACTGTTTACACTGTTATTATTATGAGTTTGAATGTAAAGGTATGGACAGAGTGTGCGACACAGAAGGAGTGTGTGGTTAAGACAAACCTGCTGTCACTGCTGATGGGGAAAGGCGGAGGTGCTGGGTGGTGTTATTAGTGATGCGTCACTTTAAGAGCCGTGCTTGAATCACCAGGAGAATAAATCTCCCCGACAGGACCCTCCACATCCTAAGTAAATCTATCACAGGGAGGACCATTACATGGAACAGCTCTGCAGGCCACACACACAATCTGCACACACACACACACACACACACACACACACACACACATATGCACTCACATGCACACACGCACACACACACACACATGCACTCACATGCACACACAATCTATGAATTACAGTTTGCCTGACATCTACATTATTGATGTTACAGATGATTCGTTACCCATGTGATTTTAACCAAACCCTCAGGCAGTATCTGCCTACAGTATGTTACTCTGTTTCCCAGTCACATTTGTAATCCAATTAACATCTTTTCCATTAGAAAAATTATATTTTTGTAAGTAATTTATTTTATAATTTATAATCTCTAATCCAGTAGTGTGCCCTATTCATCCCACACGTACATATTAACCTGGACAGCAGAGGGATTATTCCAGGCCCCACTCCTCATTCCGGCGAGGAGTGTAGCACTGCTCTGTATCTTTAGATTGAGATGCACTTTTCCTTTGGAACAGCACAGTAGTAGCGATCAGTGTGGTGCTGGATAGAAGAGGATTTCACTAACATGATCTAAAAAACACTCAGCAAAAGCTAGGTGGAACATGCTGAACAACTGTGGAGTGTGTGTGTGCATGCAAGAGAAAGAGAGAGAGAAACAGAGAAAGACAGACTGACAGAGAGAGACAGAGAAACACAGAGAGAAAGATATAAAGATGGAGAGGTAAAGGGAGAGAGAGAGAGAGAGAGAGAGAGAGAGAGAGAGAGAGTGTATGTTTGTATGTGATTTTGTGTGGGATTGGGAACATCTTCCCTAATGCCTGCAGAACTTGGACTGATGGGACATCTGCAATGCAGAAGTCTATATATAGCACTAGAGGGGTGTGAGTGAGTGAGTGATTGAGTGAGTGAGTGAGTGATTGAGTGAGTGAGTGAGTGATTGAGTGAGTGAGTGAGTGAGTGAGTGAGTGAGTGAGTGAGTGTTTGAGTGAGTGAGTGAGAGTGATAAACATCAAAGTTTTAGAAGAAGTTTTGTTTCAGGATTCTGTTCCCAAAGTATCACACAAATCTGAAATGTATTTCTTTGAAATCCAATTATAAAGCAGCAAATGTTTACAGTTTGCTGTTGCAGTGTTTCAGATAAAACTCACACTATTTGAAAGTAGTGAACCAGTCTTGGAATTTCATTTTTTTTATCAACAGGAAAAATCACTTGATTTTAATTGATAAATTGATAATTGACTTTAATTAATAACAACTCCTAACTCAATCATAGCATATTTTATGTGGTTGATAATGTAATATTATTTGATCCTGTAAGTCCTACAATCTTGGCGCAGAAAGAAACCTGTAAGACAGGAAATTGTAACTCAACTAAAAATAAAACATCCTTGATGAACGTATGGACCAGCTCTTCCACACAGTCTACTCTATGCAAAGTCGGTTATAGCTGTTCGTCACACTGGTCACCTAGAGAAAGAAGCAGATGTACAATACAGCGACCTAACAGTAAATGACATTATCAGACTTTTAACGGCTTTAAACGGGTTATGGTTTATAGAAATAGAAAGGCTATGTAGTGCGTTACCTGTAATCCTCAAATGCTACCTGCAGATTTGACCTACAACGCAGCCTACTTCTGACAACATGCAGTCTTAACACGGCGCTCAAAGAAACCTTCAAAAACTTTTTGTGCGAATCAAATAAGTTCATGCAGTAGGGCAAACTACATTTTTTCCATGGCTAAGTATGTTAGCCTGTTTTCTTTCCATCATGTGTCACTGATAGTTCAAGTAAGGTCTTGTCAATTTCGTCCTGTGTGGATCTATTTTAAGTAGGTGTGCCATGAATAAATATCCATCCATCTTGGTAAAGGATGTCGAACCTCATTTGCTAATATTTCGTGGTGACACATGAAATAAGAAGGCTTTTAATAAGGGGCCTCGATAGTTGCATTTGGCTGCAACACTTGCCGAGTCATTGTGCTCGCGCCTGACACTGTAGGGGGCAGGCTGCCTGCGCCTGGTAGCCTGCTAAGCGCGCAGGGAACAGCGCGTGAATCTTTTCGTTTATTGTCTATTCTGAGTGAGTGAGAGAGAGAGAATATCACCCCGCTCTGTGACGCCACGTACTGCAACAGGAGAAGCGCCTGCTCCATCATGACAGATTTAACAACAGATTTAACAAGCAGAATTCCAGCGGTGGCTGTGGCGCTGAGGCGAATTTGATTCGCCCGGTGTCGATGGGGAGAGATGCCGTCAGCACTCCGACTCTTCGGGTGGCGAATGAATAATTGATACGCGGCGTCCTTCTCCGGGCGCGCGGAGTGGGCCGTCGGCTAACGAGTCTATTAATCAGGCAACGCCGGTGTCCAATATGCTTACCGCCCATCTTGCCGTAGTCAGGCTTTCGCTTAAAAGTTAACGACAATAAATTGAGCAGGTAGGTGAAAACTGACCTTGTTTTAGGCAAAGAACAGTGGACACATGCACGTATTAGGTCACCGGTCTTGGGTAGTCTCCCTCTCCTCCTCTTTGTTCCTCTCTCTCTCTCTCTCTCTCTCTCTCTCGCTCTCGCTCTGTGTGTGTGTGTGTGTGTAAATAAGTCCATCCGATTGATTATTTACTACATTTACTACATCAGTATTCATTAATTCATAAAGTTATTTATCTCCATATTGATCTATTTGATTAAGCATACCACATCCACATTATCTTGATTGTGTTAGTGATTGGTTTGGTTTTATTCACATTTTCAAACATTAATTCACGTTTTGTTTTTAGTCTTGCTGAGTTTTCAATTCTGTGATTTTGTCTAAGTATCTAATGTAAGGATGTGTAATTAACAGCCCTGCTTATAGTTTATATGTTCATTTACTCACACACACACACACAAAACAGACATATTGGTTTTTGGTTGATAAACTGCTTTATTTGGCTGTATGGGACTAGCAGCTCTTCCATTCACAGTAGAATAGCAGATCTTTCTGAGATCTCAGTTCTCCTGAACCCTTTGTGAAACAGTGGGAAAATGCAGAAAACTGAGACGACTCTTTTTAATGCATTTTGATCGTGATTAAGGCAATTACAGTAGATACGTTATTTGTTTTTATACACACAACAAGCAAATCTACCCCGTCCTGTCTTATTTTATCAAGCTCCAAGAATCAGGCCATGCAAAGAAGATAAAAGAACTAAGATAAACTAAAGCAAGTCAACATCCTGTCGGCTGGTTCACCTGCCACCTGGTGTTAATCACAAAGCTGCAGTTGGTGAACTTTATAAGGTACCACCACTGAACTGTCTCTCTCTCTCTCTCTCTCTCTCTCTCTCTCTCTCTTCTCTTGCTGTCACCCAGACAAATACTGCAGTGAAACTGTTCTTCTCATTTTACCATGACTGCAACATCGAATTCGATTCTGTGGTAAAAGGTAGACAAAACAGGAGTTTGTGTGATGGTCTGGTCTCTTGCCACTGCACATTGTGTAGTATGTGTTAGTCATGCAAAAAATGTGTGTGTGTGTGTGTTTTCACACGGGTGGTAGCAGAAGAGATGATCCATTCCATCTTACTGTTCGTCTGAATATGTGTCCTCCCTTCTGTCTGTCTACCTTTGTGTCTGTCTATCTATCATACTGTCTGTCTACCATACTGTCTGTCGGTCTGTCTGCCCTTCGGCTTGTCTGTGCAGTGACCTGTCATCTGCAGGGTAATCACAGACCTGCTACTGTCACCACCAAACGCCCTGCCAGCTGTAGAGGACAAGGTGTGTTTATATCACATTACAAACACACACATTCACTCACCATGATAAACACATGAACATCGTATACAGAGGCACACTTAATGCAATCACAATGCTGGAGACACACACACAACCACACACACACTAAGAATGTCTCTCCTGATGACTGAAGCGCAGTAGGATGTGAGGGGGAGCTGGTAGTGACTGCATTGGCTGATCTCAAACATACTCAAGTGGCTTTGGGCTTCTCCAGCTTCATCCATGGGGGGGGGCACTGTCCTGATACACTCCTGATCCAGCTCTCCAAGGACGTCCGTATGGACAGCAGAGTCCGTCCTGGTGGGACTACAGCAGGGAACAATGGTCTGGGGTCCAAAACTGTTAGGGAGAGATACTTGCTTTACGGAGCAGGCGAATGTAAAACAGGAAGGAGGTCTACCAGGTGTGAACCAGTCAAGAGGCAAATCTCTCTCACTTTTTTCAAATGTAAAGACAGAAGAATCAGGACGATAAACAGCAGCAGAGGATTTTTTTTAATCTAATATTTCATAACTGGAGGGATTTTCACTGAATGCAAAAAGCATGCCTGTCTCACATGTACACTCCAAACACCTTCCTGACTACACACTTCCTCATCTTTCAGAATTAAATGTTTAAACCTAATTTCACTCCACTAGAACTCCACGAAGCCACATCTGCTGCTAAGACCACTGCTATGGAACAGAAGGCGGGTGGTGCAGGAGGAGGGTGGATGAGAGAGGGACGACCACATCCTACATCTTCTCTCAGTAAACGAGTCAGTGAACTTGATCTTTGCTAATATGGTGGACCACTGAGCTCCGTGGGACAAAGCAGGGCTGTGACTTGTCTGATTATCTTGGCTGGTAACCTCAGGAAAGCACACTGCATATGTGTGTGTGTGTGTGTGAGTGTGTGTGTGAATGTGTGTGTCTGCTTGAATTTTTGTACCAATCAACTTCCAACTTTCTGTTTATTATATAGAATAGCACCGTAACGTTGGAAACAGCGGAGTTTTCATCTGCAGTGAGTGTGAGTGCATGCAGTCCTTCAGCGCCATCATCCAGACTCCTACAGTCACTTCTCTTCGTCCTCCTCTTCTTCCTCATCCTCTTCACCAGCAGTGATGCCCGCTGGTGCCCGGGCATCTCGTTGGCATCGTGTTAGGGTATGCTTTCCCTTGCTCTCAATAAACATTCGAACGTCTTCTTGTGGTCCCTGAAGTGTCGTATGTTTGTGTGCATCCGTGTGTGTGTGTGTGTGTGTGTATACTAAGTGTGTGAACTACCTACCTACAAATCACCATGGCTCATTCACCATGACGAGACTCTTGTGTCTGTTTAAGCCTGTTAAACCTATGTGTAAACACTACCATTCCACAAGAAATGGAAGCTGGTCAGATGATGAGGTGATGTGTGTGTGTGTGTGTGTGTGTGTGTGTGAGAGAGAGAGAGAGAGAGAGAGAGAGAGAGAGTGAGAATATGTAATGAACAGAAGCGGCAGAGGTCAAAATCTGGATGGGTGATACAGAGGGCAGCTGTGGGGGAGAGCAGTGCTTGGGAGCATGTGTGAGTGGTGTTACTTGCTCTGGCCAGCAGGGGCCTTGTTGTCTCCCTTGTAGGTGTCAGCTTTCTCACTCTTGTTCTCTTCCACTTTACTCTCACTCTTCTTCTTCTCTGTGCTTTTCTCTATCTGCTTCTCAACCTCTTTCTCCTTCTTGTCTTTCTTTTCACCTTTGTCTTCTTTTTCTTCCTTCTCTTCTACTTCTTCTTTCTCCTCCTCTTCCTCTCCATTTTCCTTTCCATCCTCACCCTCTTCCTGTTCCTCTCCAGCTTCCTCCTCTCCCTCAGCTTCCTCCTCTCCTCCTTCCTCTCCTGCCTCCTCTTCCTCTCCTCCTTCCTCCTGCTCTCCACCTTCATCCGCTTCCTCTTCTTTCTCCTCGGGCTCCGCCTCTTCCTCTTCTTCCTCAGGCTCAGGCTTGGCCATGCCCCTCCTGTAGGTGCTCAGGGCAAAAGTGCGTCCAAGCGAATAGGAGATGCCAGGGTAGGCAGACTGGAGCATGGCTCCACCCACACTGCTCAAACGACACTCCTCACCCTCCAGCAACTTTCTGTAATGAGAGAAAGTGAGAGATTAAGATAAAGAGACACAGAGAGTCAGTCTTGGTACCAGAAAGTAATCCCATCACTCTTATGTATAATGCAGTAAATACATTTCCTCGTGTATAAACCCTGAGCAGATCTACACCAGCGCATCACCCCATGTTCCCCAGAACCCCTCACGTGACGAGGGACGAAAACTGACCGGTAGGCTGCGATCTCAATGTCCAGGGCCATCTTCACATTGAGCAGCTCCTGGTACTCGCGCAGGTGGCGGGACATCTCTCCTTTGGTGGAGCGCAGAGCATTCTCCAACTGCTGGATGGTCTCCTGCAGGACAGTCAGGACATATTCAGTACACAGCTTCAGGACCCACCCCTAACAATCAGGACATAGTTACTACAGGCAATATAGTCAGTACAGTACAGTCAGTAGGCAACTGAGCACTTTTGTAAGTTTTTAACATTTGCTAAATGTTATAAATGTAAACATAATCATACTCGCATGCAGTAGAATGAGTGTGGGGAGTATTTTGGGCTCTTTAGAAAAGGTACTGTGGATTTGGATCTCATGACCACCTTACTCGCTCTCAGTTATACATGACTTTTCCTGCAGCATGCTCACCTGCATCTCGCCAATCTCGTTGCCATGGCGATCTTCCATCTCTGCCAGTTGACGCTCGAGAGCCTCGTTGTGTCCTCGGAGGGCCTCGATCTCCAGGGTGCGCGCCTGCACCTGTCGGCGATACTCGCTCAGCTCGTCCCTGGCTTGCTTTATTGCGTCGTTGTTGCGCGCGGCCACCTCGGTGACGCTGGCGAACTTGGAGCGGTACCACTCCTCCGCCTGTTGCTGGTTCCGGGACGAAAGGACCTCGTACTGAGCGCGGATGTCCTTCAGAGCCACGGCGAGATCCGGTTTACTCACGTCCATCTCAACAGAAACCTGTTTGACGTTCGGAGAGTTAAAAACGCTCTTGCCTTGTGATAAATACAAATACGCTGTTAAATAACTTCATTGGAAACAGTGCAAAGAAAGATCTGTGTGGGCAACAAAATGATTTCGTGTTACTGATTAAGGCATTAAAGTATGCGTAATGGAATACTGATTTATTATAAACAATTCTAAAGAGAGATGGACAGCTCGGATGATATGATAAAACTAAAGCTGAATCTAATGAGGCCTCATTTAACAACGACATCTTAAATAACATTTAGAAGATGTGAAATCTCAAGACTCAAGACATGGGATACAATATTCAGTAATTATATATTCTGGAAAGACTTTCGAATAAATACTGAAATTTACTTTCATGTAAATACTGGAAATATATTAATCCGTTTATAGGCTACAAGTATCAATTATCTTCTTTAATCGACTCAAGGCCAGACCTGTTAGGTTACGCCGACAGCGCTTCTGTAAATGAAGTTAAAATGCTGAGACGTCATCTATCGCCCGCTGACTCAGGATTTCGCGCGCAAGAACAGATGACGCTGTCAGTGCGCTCGAATGCAGTTCATAGATGCAACAGCCACTCATTCAGCACCCAAGCCAGGAAACCGTCCAACCCGTGATTGTTTAATTTATGTCTACACAGCTATTTTCTGTTGAGTGTAGGCTTTGGTTTTATATGCCAAAGAGTATTATATGATTATATAAGATGCAGCAATTTTGATGAACAAGAATGCCTTATTGAAATTGAACCTACATGTTTTCTAACCGCATCTTCAAGTTCTTTTAGGAATGTTTTCACACCGAAGGGTTCTGCAGTACCACCAGAGCGGTTTTTCCTGTTCCTTGTAGCAGCAACAGACTACCTGTATGCTGTTTATCACGTTATTGCTCTTCTGTTTGCATTGCGGTCCACAGATCAAACATCAGCTCTAAGATATAAACACATTAAAGTGTGCGATGCGTGTAAACTGTTGGTTTAAACTTTTTTTTTAAACGCTGACGGCTGATTGCACCGTGACGCAGTCTCGCCAAGGACGCTGCGCAGCCGGGTCCCGAGCTCTGCGACGTGATGCCACACCTACAATTCTGCGCTACAGGAAGTACGCCCCAAAGTTTGTCACTTTATTCCTTTGATAATTCCCTCTCTCCACCTGTCTTTCTCTGACTGTGTCTGTCTGTCTGTCTCGCGCGCGCGCGCACTCACCTGCCTAATGTCACGCTTTCTTTTTTTTCAACATTGTTCGAGCTCTCCGTTTTTAAATGGCTATTAAATATTATTATTCAAAGGTACAGTAAGTAATTTAATAGCTAGTAGTGCGCGCCGGCGCTCTGAGTAACTGTCTGTAACTGGTGCAGTGCAGGCTCACGCACGCAGTGCTCGCCGGCGCGCGGCTCCTCCGCTGCAATACCGTAAATTCTCCAAACTGCACTACCTCATGTAGGATAGCGTCATTCACCGTAGCTGCGGTGAGTCCCGGAACGGTAAATTTAAAAAAAATTATTTTTTTTAAATTATTAATGAAAAACGAGTATGCCTAAAACTGAAGAGCATTTAAGGTTTTCACTTTTCACTTTTGTAATTAGTTATTACCGCTCTTAGTTATATTATGCCATTTTCTACACTGGAAGTGAAAAATGTAACACAAATCATAATTAGCTATGTTGAGTTGATAAAAAAAAAAACTTATCTACGTTACATTTAAGCTTATATTTACATCCTGTCCGGCGTTTCGTGTGCACGCTCTCATAAGAGCGCTTTTACCTGCGTGGCTTGCAGTGACGCCTGCAGCTCCTGAAGTTCTTCTTCGTGCACTTTCCTGAGGAAACCAATTTCATCCAGCAGAGACTCAACTTTCTTCTCGAGCTCGAGACGCGATAGGGTGGCATCGTCCACATCTTTACGGTAACCTTTCAGGCTGTTTTCAGCCTCCTCGCGAAGACGGACCTCCTCGTCCAACTTCTCCTTCAGGCGTTCAAGGGTTTCGTTCATATGCACGCAATCCAGGTGCATCTGGCTCTTCTCGTGAGTGAGCTCTTCCACACGGGAGCGCAGCTCACGGATCTCCTGCTCGTAGAGGTCGTGCAGACGCGAAGGCTCGTTGTGGCGTTGACGCAGCAAGGTAACCTCGGCCTCGAGAACTTTATTATGCTGTTCGAGGTTATGCACTTTCTCGATAAAGGTGACGAAACGGTCGTTGAGTCCCTGCATCTGCTCCTTCTCGTTGGTGCGGATGATCTTCATTTCGTTGGTGATGGCCGTGGTCTGCGCGAGGTCAACCGCGTCCGGGACAGGAGAGAAACCGCTGCGACCGGCGCTAAGTTTGCCGCGGTAGCCGGTGGATGACACTACGGCTGCTGGGCCTCCGTAGCTGCGGTGAGTCCCGGAACGGTACCCCGCTGTCAGCCTAGACGGACTCGTGCGTCCGACGAGACGAGGAGCATCTCCGAATATCTTCCTATACGAACTACTCGAATACATATCGCTAGAATAACTCATGGTTCCCTCAGAAGTTCCCTCACAGCCGAGTGATTCGTGAAATGTGGAAAATAGAGAGGAAGAGGGAAAGTAGAGAGACAGAACGGCAGACAGTGAGAGGAGAGAGAGGTGAGATGGGAATGCGAGTCGACCGGCTCCAGACGCTCATATATACGCGAGGAGGCATAGCATCATTTGACGCAGACGCGGCAAGAGGGAGAAGAGATCCTGCAGCACTGTGCAAAAAAACCCCGCCAGTTCCCCTGAGAGCGCACGTTCACTCTTACCGACCGCTCGTGCGAAGAATGTAAGACGGCACAGACGGAAAGAGTCAATATGCAGAATATCTGCAGACTTTTTAGAGGTCAAAACTCTAAGTACATAACCTCAGTCATTTGTCTTAGCAAGTTTAAAGCAACACGCACAATTCTGCTCTCTAATATTATTTAAATTTTAATTTGGGACAATAAAAAGCACGAGAAATATTGAGCAGTAACAGATATGTGCAGCTGTTCTATATTTATTATTGTGAGGATCTGATATCTCCTTTGTAAAATATTGTGCAAGTAGGTCACCAGTTACTGTACTGCAGGTTTCTGGGAATGGTTTGGCACAACGGTATGGGATCAAAGAGTGCAGAGTGCCCTGCTGTGTGTGTGTGTGTGTGTGTGTGTGTGTGTGTGTGTGTGTTGTCTCGTGTACTGCAGCCTCCCTCCTCACGCCTACACTCTGCAGTGGCTGAATACTGAATGAAGTAGCGAGGTCTTGTCTCCCTGACCCTGCGGGAGGTCCAGCACATGCTGAGTGCCGGTCCTTCCTCCCCGTGCCACACCCAGATGGGTCCTGAGATCCTGCACACATTGGCGTACATTCAGGAGCGTGGGAGGAGTGTCATGACTCTGTGCTTCAGTGCTTGTATTCCCGTGAAGAAAGGAAAGGATTAAAGAAGGGGGTAGTTGGTTAAAGTTGGAAAGGAGAGGATTAAAGAAGGGGGTAGTTGGTTAAAGTTGCATCACTTTGCATTTCATTTCTGATGATTCTGTAGCATCAGGCACCCAGGGTCACTGATGACTTTCCTTACGAATAAAACTGTGCACTTGCCCTGCTTTTAATTACTTATGGT
>JAOXYF010000006.1:1226271-1244887 GCA_028565775.1 Sternarchorhynchus goeldii | reverse complement strand
CACACACACACACACACACACACACACACACACACACACACACACACACACACACACACACACACACACACAGTAACGAATTATAAGCCTGATGTGGTGAGTGAAGCTTTTCAGCTCTTCTGAAGGCTGCCTGTTAATGCAGTGCCTCTTAACAAAGTGCAATCAATTGATCCACCTTCAATCAACCTGCCAGCTTCACTGAGAGAAGAGCCACATCATAGCCTGGTCGTGCCTGAGGAACTGATGCCCCTACCGACCCAAGTACACCCTGAGATAGATAGATAGATAGATAGATAGATAGATAGATAGATAGATAGATAGATAGATAGATAGATAGATACTCACTCACTCACTCACTCCCTCTCTCTCTCACACACACACCCTATGGTGGAAAAGCAGCGATGCAGATGCCCAAGCACAGAAGATCCACATCCTATTTTTACACACCCACCACAACAAAATGATCCCAGGAGTGGATCTGAGCCACGTCCAGAGCCACACGCTGCCCTGGGCAGAGCCACAATCCCCCTCAGGCCTCCTGCTGTCAACTGCTGCTACTCAGCCTGGCTTTTACCTTAAGCTTAGATACTGCAAGCTGCACCAGGCTGAAACCGCATGTACTTGAAGGATGCAATAAAATGGGCGAAATGTAAGAGAGGTTTAATCCGGAACGGCTACTTCTGAATAAGCCACTATAATTCAAGCCACAGCAGGGTGCAGGGGAGTGGATAAAGGAGCTCATTCAAAAACATGAACCGTCTTTAAGAATGGTTCTTATGGGCAAGTCTGAACAACTGATCTGACCTCAGAGGAATGTACTGCAGAGGAACGGAAAAAGATTTCCAGTGCAGAATTCCAACTGATGGCAGTTAATTGGAATAAAAGGCTTCGTGTGGATCTTGAAAAACAACACCTAGAGTAGCATCTGACCACGCAACCAATCACTGCTCTTAAACACCGACCCCAGCAGCTCAGGTTTGAGCCAACAACACCATCTACAGCCCCAGGCATGAGAGTATTGAAGAAGGCAGCACAGTGGACCTGGTGGTGGGATTCTCTTGGAGCAGGTGTTCGCGGCTTTCCTCTCGTGTATCCACCAGAGTATCGCCACGGTATCACCCAAGGGACACCCTTAAACATGGATGATGTTTGTTTACCGTGGCAACAGGCACCAGGGACACTGGATGAGGATCTACTATTACAGGAATCGAACGTGCTTCTACAGCTCTGAGTGTAGCTACTGTAGCTGTTCAATGATGTGCAGCTCATGCGAGATCAAACTGCTTAGTCCTCAAATTAACCAATTTACATTTCTTAGAGTGGGTCCCCAAAATGAAGCACCCATGTTTACAAAAGATTCAACAGACTATCAATTAAACATCCAGACCACTAGACATCAGGCTGTTTCAAAGACCCATGGGGGAAACAGGACTTCCTGCTCCTTTAAAAGGTACACCTGCCTTACGGGTGCATGTTAACAGAATGACTGACTACAGCCAACATGCAGAATTCGCCTGCTGGTACCCATCATGCCCGTGGCTCGGCAGCGTCGGCCAGGGGGCCGGTGAGCGGGACTGATTTGGCCAGGGAACCATTCTCAACACAGCAGTGGGCCCTGCTACTGCAGAGCTGCTGTACTGAGCGCCGTGCTGCCCAAGGTAAAGTGGCGTTATGGGAATCTTTACTAGCGTCAGTGTAACTGCCGAGGCGAGAACAGCCCGGCACCCAAAAATATCCAGCTAACAGCAGAAACAGACCACGGTGCATAACGGCACGTGAGCTGGACTCTCTGCTTGCACATCTACACAATGTTTCTAATAAACAAAAGTCATCAAGTGCACTGGAACAATTGTAGCAATCAAAGCATAACTGACATCAAAGGCCATAAACTGCATAATATTCTCTTCACCCTGGAATAAGAGCAGCTTCACACACAATCACAGCTACGGAGAAACTCACAGAATGGTAACGAGGTTTCTGGCTTTTCTTCGGTAGGTAAAAACTAGCAAAAATAAAGAAAATGCATTTGATTTAAAAGAGATAAACAAACACATATTTATTAAAATGCTGACTTACAATATTTAGCTTTTAATGCTATTAGACACTACATCTACACAAAGGTCAGATAAACCAGTTAAATAATTTAAATGAACCAGGCTTTGAATCTTCCATTAAGTGGCCGTTATTTCAGACGCTAAGTTCAGTCCTTAAATCTCATCCTGCTGGTCTGTCTGCCGTTGTTTTGAGATGTGCACACGTACACAGGACAAACTTCCACTGGCGAAACACCAGAATGGAGTACCACGGACGTTGCTATGACGACTCGATGATCGCACGCTGAGAAAACGCTCCCCCGCCATCTTGCTTTCAAGAGAACAAGGTTTCCTTCTTTAAAGCAGAACCAGGAAGCAAGCATAGGCCTACTGGAGGAGTGAGAGAACGCCCACAACCTCACCTGCGCTCCACCTCTAAACCATTTGGAGAACTCGTTTCCCACTGACCACACCACCTACCACTGCACATAAATAGCATCGACCCTGGATTCCCCTTATCAGGATTTTACATCCAGTTATCTCCTGTTACAGGACACATGACCACCGTCTGTCCCGCATGCAGTGAACGACACGCACACCAACTACGGAGGGCGTATGTTTTCACTGATAACTGCCGTCATCTGCACAACCAAACCAGTGCGTTTCTTTGCGCAAACAATTTTTCTGATATTTCAGCTATCACCTAAATGTCATTTGAACCCTCGTCTTACTATGAGGAAATAGCATTTAACCCATACGAACACTCCCTGCACGCCTGCATGAATTAAAAGCTATTAGCTCTCATGACTAAACTACCGGCTCGATGAACAGATGAACAGATGGCCTTAAAGAACAGGGAGGTCTGGTAGGAGCTTCTGTCCAAAAAATTAAATAAATAAAAAATTCCCGATTAATGCTCTGCAGACAATGAAAGAACGTTCATGAAAGCTCACAACATGCACAACAACACGGCAGTACCTGTGCTATTTACAAATCCGCACTATTTAACAATCAGCTCTGTCCGTCTGAACAGGATGTACGTGGTCTCAGAGCCCTGTTCGGAGGATGTAGAGCAGGCCCAGGCTGTTGAATGACGGTTAATGAGTAATTAACAGGAGTGGGGGAGGTGGGATAAGTGTGAGAGTCTGTCAGTAAGATCACAGCAGTGTGTGCGTGTGAGGAGTACATGCCTCTTACTCTCTCTCACTCACTCACTCATTCTCACACATACTGGCTCTACCACAAACAGAGGGCAGCATGTACGAACAGCATCAAAAGGGCTGTTGGGCCAGTAGGCATGTTACAGTCATGCAAAAGATGTGTATGGATTCAGCAGATCTTCGAGTCGCACGGAGCCCTTCTACCTGATTGGGGCTGGGTGCCTGTGAGGGAACTGAGGGCTTGGCTCAATATCAGGCTCAGAGCCTCTTCCACTGCCAGGACTTCTTGCTAAATGGCCTTCCAAACAACCTGTGGGTTATTTCTTAACGCACGAGTTTCCAAGACATCTATTTACATAGCGTTATCGAATAGAAAAGCAGCGCGATCATTTAGGTTAGCATCGTACGTGTCTGAAGGTAGGTGACGACTCTGCTGCCCACTGAAGCGGCGCGAACCCTAACGTAACAGCTGTAACACGGCACTGAGGAAGCAGTGCAAGGTTCTGCCGCACTGAGGACATTACAGCAGCTGCCAAGAGCATCCACAAAAAACACACTTCTACTAAAATAAACTAACAACAAAACCTGCACTTATTAACCCATTATCTATTGATGATCTGAAGTGTATATTCAACACGGCCGCTCACACGGATCCTTTTTTTTAGAATTAATTAGCAGCATTTTTTTTTTTTTTTTTTTTTTACCCCTTCAGATTCTGTCTTGGCTTCGGCTGCGTTGGCCGACAGAAATAGAGCCTGGGTGTAAAACCATGCTGCTAGAGAGCAGCTCATAGGAGGGTGGATGGTGCCTGGAGGCGTCCTAGCCCCTCAGGAACAAGGCACAGAGCTTCCTTGGCACCATATCGGCGTGCTCATCTGCATGCTTTTGTTTCAGCGTGGTGACCTCCCCTGCTTGCACAACGTGGTTCAGAGTGACCGCACCGACAGCCACGTTACAAACACACCTGGCTGACCGCGAATGAGTGCACTGCGGACGATTATGATGAGTTATGGAGGTTTATGACGTTTGTAGCGCTATAGGGCCCCATTTACACGGAAACTAGGTCACATTTACCTGCTGCAGTTTTTCTTGTTTTTATTCTTCCGTTTGGAGCCATCCCTGTCTTTGTGGTTGGTGAAAGGTAACATTGAAGCATACCCATGTTCTGCTTCTGTATAAAAGAACAAAAAGAGAGAGAGAGCAGGAGAGAGGCAGAGAGAGAACAGGAGAGAGGGTGAGAGAGAGAGCAGGAGAGAGGCAGAGAGAGGGTGAGAGAGAGAGAGCAGGAGAGAGGCAGAGAGAGGGTGAGAGAGAGAGAGCAGGAGAGAGGCAGAGAGCGCCCACAACACAACATTAGTATCATACACTGGCAACATGCAAAATACACAGGCTACCACAAAGAGTTAGAAATTTGATTCATTAGGAATAAATAACATCGACAATAGGTAATTTGGTGCTAAATACACCTTATTTTGTGCAAATCTACTGCTTTTGGGTCAATGATGTCATCTGAACTCGAGTAAACCCAATAGCCAGCCAAACCACAACAGATAAAAGGGGAGGGGGGATGCGCTAGGAAAGCCTCTATCAGGAACAAATAGCCGCAACAGAATACGAATTTTAATCCCAGATACGAAAGCAAACAAAAGGGTATAGAATACAAACAAATTCCTAATGCGGATATTTACGCATGCAACACATATATACACGTCAGATCACGTAAGTCTAGGAACGAGGCTCAACAACACATTAGTATCCCCTGAAAAGACTGTTCGAAACCTGCCTATCCATACTGCCCGTGTTTTTCTCCAGTGTCTTTAAAAACAGTACTTATTTATTCGACCTGCTTTGTAAAAGTGATAGTTGGATTATTAAAATGGCATGTTTTTGACGGTAACGTAGTTGGTCTACTAGCAGACATGCACACCTAGCGCCAACGGTGTGTATAAATTATCTTCGTAAAAAAAAATAATTGCATGCGTTTTAAGTTACTTCACCTCTTTCTCTGCGATCAAGGTATTCGGCAGCTTCGATCAACATCTGCACCATTCCGATGGCCGCCATTTTCAACAATAACACCGATTTAATAAAAATGACAATCCGAATCAAAAATAAGAAAACAATCAACCTCTGTTCTCTCCGTTTCGTGTCTGACGGATGATTAAAAACAAGATAGCTGGCCAACAGCATAAAAAACCGTATTTCTGCAGGCAAAAAACGCTGGAAATGGAAGCTTGTTGATATTAAAGCTTATTTTCTGGTGAGTATTGATGTGCCTTTGATAGCTAGCTGGCTAGCTTTGCGCTCGTTCCCAAATGGAGTGATAATTTGGGTCTGAATCCGACTGAAATCTCCCTCGTTAGCTGCTCGATAACTAGCTAGCTAGTTGTACACATTTGGAAAGCTAATTAGCAAATGTTGAATTTAAAAAAAAAAACTTAACAAGAAAGATCCATGGAGAAAAAAAAAAGCAAACGTAAACAAGGGCACTATCCCTGAAACAACGAAAACACGGCTTGGTGTAACATGTAAGTGCCCTGAAAACAACTGTGCCGTGTTGAGATGAGCTGTCAAACGTTGACAGCTAGACTGCGATTATACTGAATTGCTAGCAACGTTTTCTAGCTGTGGTATCTAACCTAGATAGATACCATTTCTTGCCCAGTTAGCCAGATAGCTAACTAAATCCAAATATCTTCTGCAGTCTCCAAAATACTTGACAGTTAGTTTGCTAGCTCGCTGGCTATATATATAAATATACACACACTGTGTTGAGACGTTTACTTGAATAACCCGTACATTTATTCCATTAAGTTAAGATAGCTAACTCTGCAGCGTTTTTAAACGAAAAAAAAAACCAAAACAAAAACTAGCCTGCAGGCTAAAGCACAGATATACAGTAAGTGCCTGACTTGGTTTGTGCTCCAAATACAGTCCAAAACCCTAACAAATCGCGTTTGTTTAACCAGGTACTGCCTCCGGATTTGATGTAGCTAAGCTCAGGCAGTTTATTTAACTAGCCAGCAAGACAGTAGTCGGTCGACAAATTATTTAAAACCCCAGCTACTTAGCTAATAAGCTTGAGAAAAAAAAATGTTTCTAAAAAAAGGACCGTTGTTAGTAAGCGTTTATCGGCCTCTGAAGTTCAGAGAATCGCTGGTTTCGGGTTTTTAATCTGCTACGGTTGCTAAGCTACGTTGCTAAAACGGCTCGAGCTGCATTCGGTAACCAGTGGCTATGAGCAACCGAGATAAGTTTATCAAGGGTAGCAAAAAAAAAGCGTAGCTGGCAAACTATAACGTCGCTCTTGCAGGCAGCTGAAATGGTTGTGAGCGACTGTCATGTTACTGTACTTCTGTCAGGGAAACTAGAGGAGCTGCTCTGCTATTGGGTGGCCAAAACTAGAGGAGCTGCTCTGCTATTGGGTGGCCGAAACAGGAAGCAACGTTCCGATTGGTCCACTGTAGGTCTCGGTATTTGAGCCGATATTAGGGGAAATAAACGAGCAATAGTACGTTTTGTACATTTGTGGAATAACAGTTACTATCAGCCACCTACAAGAAGTCCATAACTCCAGCCAAAAAAGTACGTACGGTTGTCATGCTACATTTGTTGTTTTATTCCCATTGGTCAGCTCGTCATATCACAGTGGGACGTGATTGGCTGCATGACAACGCCTCCGGAACTCAACTGACAGCCACGCCCCCTCGCACATGCTGTTTTAGCAGAAATCCTAGCAAGCCTCGTTTCTTTAAGGTTTGGAGAGCACACCTTGGACGATGGGTTCCCGTGAATTGTAGCTTGTGCTTTCACGTCCTAACTTACGTAAGCAATTTAGGTATCAGCTGTTGTTTTTTTAACCCTTTAAATTCATTCATTTAAAATTTAATCTATAGTGGTTTTTCTATACACCCGACACTGTAAGAAAGATTCCTATGCAGTGTCTCTATGAGCTTTCCAAATGCAGTGTAGTGATGTGGCAAATAATCCTGACAACTGCAAGGTTAATACGTGTAGTCATGAACATTGGTTGTAATGTTGGTAATGTACTGGATCATAGATAATACCAGAGAAAACAAACTCTGAGCTGATAAGAACATTTAATTAGAGTCAAAGGGTGATACACAATTCAGATGTGAACAGGTAAACCATCCAAAGCATCAAATTACCCAGGGTCAGCGTCCTTTCAGATTTGTAACAAAGACAACCATCAAAAGCTACACACAGCTTAGGTGATAAATTCACACACATTATCAAAAATAAAACAACTTACAAGTATATATTTGCAACCACAGAGCAAAACAAAGTTACAAATGCGTAAAACAAAACCGAAGTCATCAAAACCTTGAAAATGTCTCCAAGTTCTCCTTTATCAAGCAATGAAGTCCAGAGGTCTGTTGAACCCACCTTTTCTGTTCATATATTGCCTGTAAAAGAAAATATGATTACATCATTGATCTCTTCTCTGCACCAACATATTACATCATCATCAGCCAATGGGAATGTTTGTCTCTTAGCTCCGATGTACCTGCAGATGTGATTGGCCACAAAGCAGGCAGTTGCTGCTAACGGGGCAACCAAACAACGTGCTATTCCTCAAAAGCGTGCAGTGGACGTGTGTAAACAAAATTAAAACTCGCACTCTGATCATGCATAATTCTCAAATCATTTATACTACCAGTCAAAAGTATGGACACACCTAGTGGTGTTTTGTTATTATTATTTTTTGTTGCCGTTTTCTAAATGCAGGTATCAAAATGAAAACAAGTGATTGTGTGGCGTTAACATTTAGGATATTCAAAGCAGCCGCTATACACGCTCTTAGCCGCTCTCTTAACCAGATTCATGAGATGCTTTTATATCAGCCAAAGAAATTCTACAATATGTTGAGCACTTGTAAGGTAACAAATTAAAGTTTTACATGAAAACTATTTGCTGAGAAGGCATTTTAATGTTTTAATTGTATTATTTGTGTATTTCACTGCAATTTTGACTACCCACATGTTATACATTTTGCAGATAAGTTGATACATAGATTAATCAACTTTCACTAATTATTTTTTAAATATAAACCATTAAAATGTTTTTAAATTTGACATGCATGCAGTCAGGTGTGTTCAAACTTTATACCGATACTGTAAACAGAATAAAAACACATCTGTGCACATTTTCAAATCATGAAGCACAGAAACAAACATGCACTGTATTTCAACGCAGCAGATTGTGACAGCTTTAGTGGCTGAGTGGATTCTGAACGTGTGGGCAGCGGTTAGAATTCATGGGGAAGGAATTGAAATGCAGCTCTCTCAATAGCAATGACGCAGTGAAAGAATTTTCTGGAAGACGTTGAATTAGATTCACTTTGGCCTTTTCACACCGCCATAAAAAATTAAGGACACCATAGCAACAATGTATCAATAAGAAAATAACTGGGACAATAGAAGTAGATTCTAACTTGCAGTGAGTATAAATTGTTGGTGGAAGTGTAATCTTGGGGAGGGGGGGCGACCCAATCCAACATATGAAACAAACTAACCTGTATTTTCTCTTCTGAGTCACATTGACTGCATGGGCATTGACAGAACCATCCATCTTTTTACCCTGTTGGGACACAGGAAACAGTGCATCTTCACACAGGAAATCACAAGTCTCATTAGACCTCTCATTAGGGAGCGTCTCCTAAAGTACTGAATCAACGCTGTAGAGTTAAACAACAGAAAGGCACAGAAACGCTGTAGAGTTGAACAACAGAAACGCTGTAGAGTTGAACAATAGAAGCGTTTCTGTTCTGTTACTTTATAATGCGTGTTCAAGCCTTGAGTGTAGAAATGAAAATGTTAAATGTCACAAGTGTTGATTTGTTGAAAAGTTGATGAAAATTGTTCTTTTTGTCCCCACTGGCTCAACATTGTCTATGAATGTGTACAAGTTAAAAGTAGCCTTGTATTTTGGGTGACTGCGCCACCATGTGGTCAGCAGTGGTGTCACCCAGGCTTGATCTGTTTTTAATTCTACATAACAGTATGAAACTATTGTACAGAAAGATTTTTAATTTAAAAATGATTCACAGGAATCTTGTTTGACAAGCTAAACGGCTTTCAAAATGGCTCCCATGTCCTTATGGTTTTTGTATATTCAAAATACAAGATTCTCACAACAGTTTCACAGATCTCACCTTAGTGCTATCAAAAGACCCAAAGCCCATGATCTTCATCATCTCAATCTCCTCCTCAGTTTTACCCTGCATGTCCTCAGCTGCAACAAAAAAGAAATGAAAACAGAATTTCCTCCACTGTTAGTCACCTCATTAAAACCTGAATATCACCATCATTAAACAGAGAGATAATCTAGATGACATTAAAGGTGAACGGCGAGAAAGGTGCACCTGATATGTGATGGATCTTCACAGGTTTCTCCTTCACTTCCTTCCTGTCCTCATCTCTCCTGTCCTTCTGCCGTGACGGAGACATCGAGGAAGAACGATGTCGGCGAGGAGACCTGTGTTCAGAACAACACACATACCGCTGGAGGGACGGGTTATCCAACACTTGTGCGTTTTGTTTTTTTGCAATAATAATTCTACAAGTTTTCAAATCCTTTAACGGCACATTCAGAGGAGGCTGCTGTTGGCTGATAAGGACCTTTTTTAAAATTATTAATCATTTTTATTGGTTTCTGATATTTTGCATTGCAGGAACATTCACATCTCTGTAAACAATACCTCAGAAAAAGCCTGAACCTAGAATCCTTCCCCACATCATTTATAACATGTATAACTTAAACACCATTAAGAAAAAAGGTTAATAATAATAATAATAATAATAATAATAATAAGATGCATTTATATAGCACATTTCACAAACCCAAGGACGATTTACACACAAAAATTAAAGCATCTGCCAAGTAAACATTCCCACACAGAAAACAAACAAAAGTTCTAAACAACAAATAATGTGCTCATTACACTGATGAATATCTCTCACACAGTTCCCAATGCAATTTAAATATACAGTACAGTCAATAGTTTGGACACAACAGGAAACAAAAAACAGGAAACATCAAACCAGTGCAGTAACATGTGATAATGCTGCAATAGTCAATATCTTAGATTCTGCAAGGTAGCCACCCTTTACCGTCCTCCTCAGATCCACACGGTTCGTGTTCTCCATCCCTATTGGTTTTATCCAGCTTTACCGGTCTTGAAACTCTCATGTGTGCAGAGCACCCGAAGGGTGAGGGACTAAGGTTCTGAAATAAAACTTTTTGCTGAGGGTGCATCTACAATTAATTGTTTGTGCATGTGTGTTTCGAAAATCAGTTCAAATATACAGGCCAACAACTTAACCAATTAATAATATGCCTTAGAAACAAATTGAAGCTATTAAAACATACATAGTCAGGTGTGTCCAAACCATTGACTGGTACTGTATAACCCCAATTTCGAATAGCATTTGTTTACATGATGCTACCGTTCCTAATTCCATAATGGATTCCTGAAGGTGTCCCACTTCAATTCCATCCCTACAGGATGCATCACTAAGCTAGTTTGAATCCAGGTCTTTATTTATTTGTCACCAACATACAATACTTGGGGATCCCTAAACACAAAGAGTCTAGGAGAGTATGTGCACTGAAACCCAGGAACCTCCAAAATGATCTCGTCTCCAACATCAATCACCATCCAAAACTCTTGAATGCCTAACATTCAAACCCCCTTCGTACTCACTTCTCCAGCATTCAGCTCGTGTGTCTTTTGAACCCAGCGTGTACAATCTGGAAGGAGTTCCAATAAAAATGTGACGATATTTTAATCTGCATAAGATGCACCCAAGTCTTAGTCAAAATAGATTTAATATTGTGAATTCTGTGCCAGCTTCCCTCTTCCATCGGAGAGTTTAAATCTTGTTCCTAAACCTTTTTCACCCTTTAACACATATAGTGAGGACCTTCAACAAGACACCCACCTTCTTCAGGCAGCCAAAAGATTCAAGATATAATGTGATGCAGCTGTAAATATCTTCAAAAATGCCACCTAGGAATATTGTACTGCTGAACCAGCTTAAAAGATCTTAAAATATCCCAGAGAGATCAACTTACATATGTATCCCTTTCCCCACCTACTCTTTCCATAAGAGTTTCTCTATCCAGAAGAAAATACATTTAAATGGGGACAAATTTTTACATTTTAGCCATTTTGATCCATGTGGAGTGTAAATAAGAAACAAGAGTGTGTGTTTTTACCTTCTGGGTTCATTTAACAGAGAGCGTTAAGCAGAGCGTGTAGCTCTAGTGCAGAACACGCAACACCACACCAAGGTGGAGCTTGTTGCCACCGTGCTAGGTGCCAAGCATAATAAATAAATGAATAAACAAACAAACTATAATATTTTAGTATCCCCAGACCTCCTCTAGCAACTGCTACTTTACGTAAAACCCGGTTTCCATGCATCAATCCTCTCTCCCTCCCTCAGGTCAAAACTGGTTGTCACTGGGTCCTTCTAGGGTGAAAAGGAATAAAGTACCCAAATATCTAGTGCTCCATTCAGGCCACCTGAACGGGCCAAGCCAGGCCAGAATGCGGACACTGGCCAGTAAGCAGTCACTAGAAGAGCTTCCGATTCCATCCAGTTGACCTTAAATCCTGAGAATCTAGAGAAAGAATCAATAGTTCTCAGTAAACAGGGAACTGATCTACCTGGATCAGAAACAAACAGTAAAATACGATCGACATACCACATCAATTTGTGCACCGACAAACCAGAGGGGAGAGGAGTTGCGTTAGGCGACTGGTTTGCACGGCCACTTTCGGCTCCTTATACAGTGCGAATCCATTTTAAAAACTCCTCAATTACTGTAAATAAGAAGCTCCACTTCAACCTATCAAATGCCCTTTCAGCATCCAGGGAGATGGTCAGGATCAGAGATTGGGACTCGGCTAACCAGCCACAAAATATTAATAAAGCATGAGACATCCCTGGGCCTCCAACATCATACAAGGCCTGGCTGATTAATACATACCAGAAATGTAATCACCCTACCCAGTCAGTTAGCCAACACTTTAGAAAATATTTAACTTGGAGAGTATGTTATTTTTTGAGGACGACAGTAATGAATGCTTGTGTCATTGTAGGGGGGTAAGCTGGCCTCTAACCAGGCCTGAACATACACTGATCCAGTATAACAGAACCTCCCATGAAACCATCTGGCACTGGTCCTTTGAGTGGGAAGTGCAGTATTTACCCAAGCATTTTCCTCCAGTGCTGATGTGAGAATTGAGATATCAGTGCTTCATTTAACCAGAGTACCAGAGTAAAGCAATCAACTCAAACACTATAGCTGTGCATCTCCTCTTCAGCAGAGGACGAAGCTCTGATAAAGCAATACATTCTCTAAACTTATTATTGATGTCCGATGTCAGAGCATCACCTTCAGAGGTTTAACACCTTCACATATAATCAGAACTTACTTTAAAAGTATAAAGTTAAATGATCTGTAATTAATATTGGTATCGGCTCCAAAAAGGTCATGATTATTGGCCGTCGTATCGGCCCAAGAGAACGGGCTGATGTGGGTCCGCAGGTGAGGGGGATCAGTGGGGAATTAAAACTGGCTGCATCCGTGTCTCACTGAAGGAAGCCTGTTTAATCCACCTTTTCCTTCAGCAGGTAAGCAGAAGCTGTATGAGAGGTGCACACACACACACACACACACACACACACACACACACACACACACACACACCCTCACTACACCCTCACATTATACACTGAAAACCAGGTTGAGAAGCACTGAGCATTCAACCTTTACGCCTCCACATGATTCCGACCCGACCCGACCCGACCCACAGTCCTCTACAGTCAGTAAGATAAGCAAGGTCATCTCCATCCACCCACCCACCCACAAAGACCAGGATCTGCCCAACATGCTTCTGGTTTGCTTTGAAAAGAACGTGCCTGTCCACCTCTCAGGCCGCCCCAACTCCAGCGTTTCCCACTAGAGAGAAAGAACTTTAGAAGGACAGTCAAAGGAAAGCTCTCTGGCCCCGGGAGTCCGGTTGATCTACTGATCCATTATAAGATGAACATCTACTATCTCATATCACATGAGTCACTAATACCATTTTCGTCATGTGCTTAGAGTTACAATAATCTTTTCAGACAGAAATATTAATGTCAATAGAATTTTCCTGTGTTTTTGTTTTGGTTCCTAGTTTTCTTGGCTCATTCTTCATGATTTTGAGTCTTTGTTCCTCTTGGTGTTTTCTGTCGTGGAATGTTTGTCCCCACCACCATCTCCTTCGGTCTGCTCATTCAGGCTTAGACCCAGACATTTGTAAAGCTGTAAAAACTGCTACATAAATAACTAATGAGAACTGCTTGTAGTGGGACAACCAGACTGGAAGACCCCTGGTCTGCTCTCTGAACGCCGTGTTATTAAGCTCTGCTTACCCTGCACACTGTGTTAACATTTAAACACTTCAGTCTTAAAACATCTGAATGAGATGATGTTATCATCTCTGTTCCAAAGATGTTAGCGACAGCCTGCCCCAGTGTGAAGGCCCAACACCTTCACGACCAGGGAACTGATGGACAGCGCTGAACACAGCGCTGAACGATGACATGCATCATTAAGAAGACCTGAAGTGGGGGTGTATATCCACACACAACAACTGAAGCAGAACAGTGTTAAATAACAGCTGCTGCGTTTTATTGTGCAATGGTCCAAAACATTCTGATATAATTCAATACTCGTGGCAATAGCAGCACTGACTCTCACACAAAGTGAAGACTGGAACATACTGTGAACTTAAGGTGCTTCAGTGCTGTGTACAGGTACCATTTAGATTAATCGCTGATAAAGTGAAACTTGTGTCATGATACCAGATACATGTAAAAGGTACAAAATTAGCTGTTACTCTGTCCCTCTCACCCCACTTTTTCTTTAGTTACTAAGAGACATCTTCCAAAAGCAATTTCAAGAGCAGTTTCTTTCCCCCAGTTGTCAGTTAAATTTGACTCTTAATAACTATATAGAACAAGCCAATTAGGTGATATAAAGTTCAACTGTCATCTTGCAATTCTTGAATTTCTGCACAAATCAGTTCTCACATTAAGAAGAAATTTTGATTGCACCCATTATAAATGTTTGTCATTTCTATCCTGCGTTTGCGCAGACTGCCAACATCAGCCTTGTGTCCTAATAAAGAATACGAAATCCTGAAATAAAGTCACGTCCTCACCTGGATCGTCGTCTGTGTGGTGACCTCGAACGACTCCTTCGTCTGTCCCGGTCCCGAGACCGTGAACGGTCCCGTTCTCGACGCCTGCGCTCGCGGTCCCTGGAAGACGAGCGTGAGCGCCGTCTTTCTAAAACGATGTGGAAATAGTAAGATAATTATCCCCGAGAAGTGACACTGAAGACGGATAACCATATTGCGTTCAAAAATTCTAACTAAAACTGCGTTCGGAATCCAACGTCCAACAGCAACATGAGGTAAACAACCCGAAATAGCAAAAAATGCTAGCTGTACAATCAGATAGCTGCTAGCTAGCTATTTCTTTCCTAAAAATGTACAGCTAATATTTGGCACTGGCAAACTTGTTTGCTTGTAATGGCCCAAAAAGATTTACACGAATGTTAGGTACAGTTACATAGTTCGCTAGCTAGCTAGTTAGATCATTTCAAATGAAATTAGCTGTTCGTGCTAACAGTTTGATAAAGTCACAAGTCAAAAACATGCACACAGTTATCAAAGGTAAACTTGATTATAAACCTCGTCTGGGCGGCGTTCTACTTCGACTTCGAACCATTATCGGCTATTTTAAACCCGGCTTGTACTTAGAAAATACCAATAATCTACGCGCTGTTTAAGATTCTCGACAAAGCCTCTAGCAGGCTAAGTATTGCCCCATTTACTATCGAGTGCGCATATAAAGTAATTCCGCGGAAACAAGCCTTGATCTTTTAGTTCCTACCACCTAAAGGTATTCCTCGTCGCGTGCCATCTAAAAAGTCTTTGCTTTTCAGTTTTTTTTAAATTTTGAACAATATAATACACTTACATGTACAAAGCTGTAAAAAACAATGAAAGCAAGGTTCTTTTAAATTAATTTTAATGATTGGTACAACCTAGCACTGATCACTTTACATTCTAATGTGACACGGAGACTAAATTGAAAACCAGCAGATTTACACACAAAAGCGTTTTTAAATGGACCAGTCGTCATAAAAATAATCACCACTGCAAAGAATTCTCTCACTGCTTATAGAAAATAAAAACAAGAAGTGGAATGTTTTAGTGCCTTTTTTTCTGAGTTTTCATTGCATAAACCAGAATCTGTGTCATCCAGTGTGTTTTTTTAAGCTGATTCAGCATTGTTACAAGATATATTACTATTACAACTTGCAATTTTTCTACTTTCTGGATCTAATATTCTATTCATAACCAAGAACTTCAGCTCATATATGATGCATGAGCAAGAAGCCAAGTTTCAGTAGACAGCACACAGATACACTTCATACCTATACAAATACCTGTGTAGTGTGACCATCAGTGAATACTTACAACAGAAAATAATCAGTGCTTCATTAATGCCACAGTCTTGTTTATATGCTTGTGCTAAGTGCAGTTACATTTTAAAAGCAAGGGAAGAGTTTCAAGAGCCGATTTACAGATTTATTTATTTCTGCCTGCATCAGTAAGGGTAAGCCAGATTGTTGCCAGATATTGTACTGAAAATTAGTTTAATGTCACAAAACAATAACCAAAGAGCAAGTCATGTGGTGCGACGGGACAAACAGGGCGGTACACAGTGAGTTTGAGTGAGTGCAACTTTGTTAGCGGAGGGTGTATGGCTGGCATGTTTGGTGTGGAAACTTGTTATGGTGTACTTGTACTGTAAAACTGTCCGTGTGAGGACTTCTGCAGCCGTGAGAGTTCAAGTCTCAACCTTCTCCTTTTGCTTCTTGCTCTTTTTCAGAAATGAAGGCGCTTTGAACTTCTTTTTCTTCTTGGAGGGGGACTTGGAAGGGGAGCCCTCAGGGGTGGTGCCTGCAGGCTTTGTGGGCGGGGAGATGGGCGGGGCCTGTGGTGAACTTTCTGAGGTGTCATTGGTGGACAGGGCCTTTAATCCTTTCTCCAGCTCCTCATCCTGCTTCTCTTCTTCCTCTTTCCCATTCTGTAGAGCGTCTGTGGTTTTGCCATCTACCAGCACACACATACAGGTACAGGAGAAAGGGACATGGATTACAGAACAGTTTTACAGGAGGGACGATATATTTATAGCAAATAACAGTGTGTACAAAAGCTCTTTCCCAATATGCTCTTTCTTCGTGCTTTCTAGTAAGAAATAAGGAATATAAGCAGAGAGAGAGAAGGAAGAGCACACATACAGAGAGAGAAGAGAGTGGGAACACAAATACACACGTGTGTGTGTGTGTGTGTGTGTGTGTGTGAGTGTGCAAACACACAGACAGAGAGAGAGAGAGAGAGAGAGAGAGAGAGAGCGTACTGCAGAAAGTCAATAACCTCATTAAAAACATGGTATTTAACCACACCACCAGGCCTTAATCTTTTTCACTTCATAAAACGGTAAGTAAGGTGCAGTCCGGTCCAGCCGCGTTCTGCCATAACCAAGCGCATGCTTGTACAGCCATGCTGAAGCCTGCAGGTGGGGTGCAGGTGCCCGTGAGGGCGTGTCAGGGCTCACCTGTGACAGGTGGCTCGGTGGGGGAGGGGGTTTTGGCGGGGGAGGTAGCAGGGGGTGTCCCTGCATCGTTCAGCACCTCCTCCCCACCTGACCCAGGTAGAGGCAGAAAGAGGTGAACAGAAGAGAAGGCAAAGAGACCAGGGTGAGATGTAGAGGACAAGTGATTAGAGAACTAGAAGGAAAGGATTAGTGTGAAAGGACAGAGAGGGGGAAGTTGGAACAGAATTTTGTGCGACAGTTTTGTGGCTCTGAGATCTGCTGAATTTCAGAAAATTCAGATTACTGAAATGTAATTTTTAAAAAGCTGCCATTTGGTTGTAATTCCTTCACAGCTCTTTCAGACGACAGACTGGATTCATTTTTTTAAATATATTTTCTGAACTGCAGTTCCATCTGTGCTCCAGCCGTGGAGTTTTACGTTCTCGTGTGTTAACGGCTCTATCAGCCCGTCAGCATTTAGAGGGTTTTGGGACGTGAATAAGGAGCAGGTTTAGGGGGCTGTTCCAGCACCACCCCTGGTTGGTGAGGAGGCGAGTGCCTTCCCGCGGAGGCCGAGGCGGCTCCCATCAGCCGGGTCGGAGGGGCAGTTTCTCGCCGTACCTTCTGGGCCAAGCTGCTTGCGCTGGACTTCTTTGTGGTACTCCTCCAGCTCCTGCTCCGTGAGCTCGTTGAACGGGTTCGGTGGTTCGGGTTCGGGGGTTGAAGGGAGTTCCAGCTTTTCTGGGGACTGGGTGGGGGGTGGAGTAAGACGTAGACAAGAGCACAAACACAGAGAAATAATTAAATGAAAACAATGCAGTAAAAATATCTGACATCGTTTCTAGCATCTCTGTAACGTTTTTATGCAGCAGCTTGTGTGGTCAATGTACCGGTGGGCTGTTGTCTGTCAGGACACTGGCTAATAATTGTGACTGGGGTCCTGCTGTCTTCATGTCCTGACGATTCTGCTCTCGTATCTGAAATTAAAACAGATGTTCTTCCAAAAATAAAGTGTGTACTGCTCGAAAGAAATGTACACTACTCACATACTCATACTGCTCAAGAGATTAAGTTCAGCTGCTTAGAACAACGATCTTATTTCAGTTATAGTGCAAGTTCAAGCACTATGTCAGAATTATGAGTCACTCTTTACTTTGTGCTGTCCTAGGACCAGCACAACTCCGTTCAAATCCGAACCTCAAATCACTGCAAATCTGATCTGAGACCAGCAAAAATATGACTCCTGGCCACCGTGGCAGGGATGGCTTGCTGTACCTTGTTTCTAGTTTCCAGCACTTCCTGTGGGTTGGTGAAGAGGGGCACAAACTGGTTTGGATTTTCGATCTTAATTGCCGTTCCGCTCTGGATTGCCTCATCTGTCCTGAGCCACTGATAAGGAGAAAAGATTTAGAACAAGTTTTAGATTTGCAAGTTTAACCCCTACTCCATGTAAACAGAAGTACATGGAAACAGTGCTTCTTCATGCTGAAGAATAATGAAAACAGAACTAGTGTCTGGACCATCCAACAGAGGGCAGCAAAGGCACTGCAGTAGTTTTTTTATTTTATGGGCCTGAGATATTCCTGCATTACAGAGAGAGAGAGAAAGAGAGAGAGAGAGAAAGAGAGAGGGAGAGAGAGAGAAAGAGAGAGAGAGAAAGAGAGAGAGAGAGAGAGAGAGAAAGAGAGAGAGAGAGAGAGAGAGAGAGAGAAAGAGAGAGAGAGAGAGAGAGAGA
>JAOXYF010000006.1:1206943-1217280 GCA_028565775.1 Sternarchorhynchus goeldii | reverse complement strand
GGTATCTCTGTTAGGTCAGTGTTCATTTATGTATATATTTATGTCTCTGGTATCTCTGTTAGGTCAGTGTTCATTTATGTATATATTTATGTCTCTGGTATCTCTGTTAGGTCAGTGTTCATTTAGGACTTTTACATAAACTTTACGTTATTGGTTGTGAGAATTAAGTGTAAAGGAAACTAGAGAAATTTTGAAAAGTAGCTGTTCATTTGTTCTGGAAAGAGAGTGAAGGTCTGATGTCTGTTACGCTGGGCTGCTGAGGGATGACATGTTTACCAACAGAAACCTTCACTGAGTACCAACTCCATTAGCAGCAAAACACTACAGCTCAACACATAGATTACAATGAGTTCTTTAAGATGATGAACAACTGTTCTTTGGGTGGAAGTGTGTGTGTGTGTGTGTGTGTGTAAGAGAGAGTATAAGAGTGCCTTAAGTGTGTGTGTGTGTGTGTGTGTGTGTGTGTGTGTGTGTGTGTGTGTGTGTGTGTGCGTGCGTGCGCGCATATGTGTGTGTATATAAGTGTATGTGCATGTGTACATGCATATGTGTGTTTGTGTGTGTGGTACACACTGGATGGCGTTACAGGCAGAGCTGCAGGAGACCCGTGGGTGGCCATAAAGTCTGCGATCTGTCGGAGAGCCCAGAGACTTGAGGAGCTTCCCCCCTTCTTCAGCTGCTCCTGAATCAGAACATCCAGGTCCTCTCGGAACGACTAACCACACACATACACACGCAAACACGTGTGTACACACACACACACACACACACACACACACAGCAAGTCAGCAGTTACCCCACAAACAAGTATTATCAGCAAACACAAAGACACTTAGTTTACGTAATTCTCTCCTCAGTCATTTACTGATCCCACTTCACACACACTCCCCCAAACCCATTCACACCACACTCAGAAGAGATTACAGTCACTCACATGCATTCACTCACAAGTTTTTTTAAACAGGTCCTAACATTCTACTGCAGTCCATCACAGAGATACAGAAGTGTGTTAAAGCTCCAGAGGAGGCGGTCTGCCCTCAGACATCCACCCAGCTGCACCCTCTCTCCGTCACTGCCCTCCACAGAGCGCTCCAGGGCAGACAGCCCAGCTTCCAGATACCATCAATGGCTTCCCCTCCCACTCCTCCTCTGGCTATCACACACCACACTCCTCTCCCCCTTCTCCTTCCTCCCCGATGCAATCTATTTACCCTCTGTGTTTGTGTCCCTGTGTGTGTGTGTAGCTGTGAAATGGTGATTATGTCTATGCGGTGGAACTAATCATATCTTTGGGAATGTAATGAGGGAGAAGTGGTGAAGAGGGTTGGGAAGAAGAACCCTGATGACCAGAAGGCCACAATGTTGAGCTGCAATTAGAGCCTGAAAAGAAGAGAGCCTCTCTGATTGGCTGTGGACGAGGGGCTGTAGGATTTCTGTTATAAGAGGAACGTTCAAGCCTTATCTTAAATGTCTTACACTATGTTTACACCCACAAAACATAAAACTTGCTCGTTTTCACTCACGGTCCAATGTAGTCTCAGACATGTGATGTTTACTAAAGACCCTATTACCGGAGGTGAAATGCACAAATACACACAAACAAATCCAATGTGCAAAATACAGGTTGATGTCTGTAATACACCATAAAATCCAAACACACTGAGCAACAATGATGAGAACACACAAACACAGCTTACAGGGCTCTGGAGGATGCAGGAGATGCGGTTCTTGGAGCTGCTGGTTGGGGTGGACTGTTGTGGAGACTGGACCGTCTCCATGGCTACAGCTTCACCGTCGACCGGACTGTGATGACCCGGGGAGCCTTTGGGAGTGGGAGAGCTGCTCATCTTCTTTTACTCACAGAGTGAACAAGCGAGAGACCAAGACCGAGAGCGAGAGCAAGAGAGAGAGAGAGAGAGAGAGAGAGAGGGAGGGAGGGCAGCACTAGCACAGAGGGCTGGGGAGAAATGGAAAGAGATCAATCATATTGGATTACAGAAATATGAACTGCTACATAATTTCATTGACATTTACTGAGAGGAAACAAGATACACAGACAACCACACGCGTGTGTACACATACACAGAAGCAAGCACACGCGTGTGTACACACACACACAGAAGCAAGGCTGTGGGCATAAGATAAGGGTTTCTGTACCACACCCTTAAAGCTTACTATGGTTTGCACCAACAGCCTCTAACTGTACTTTAAGCATCAACGTGAACTTGAAACAGGACTGCACTGACCGTCCTGACAACACACACTCATGGCATTCTAATCCTCAACCAACACTTACAGCAGACGTTTCCATCCAGTCCTCATGGAGCTTAAGCCAGACCAGTTTTTTGTTGTGCTCCTGCTCATTGTGAACACCTAACAGGTAACCATGGGCTGCAGAGATGAAATGGTGGGTACCGGACCTGAACGAAATACTGGTCTGGCTCGCACTCCCTAAGGACTGGACTGAGATCCCATGAGTTAAGCAGAAGAATCAATAATCTCATTCATTACTCTGGTGCTATAGAAATGTTTTGCTGCTGGTAGTCTGCCAATCTCTATGGCCAGAAGGTTCTCTCTCTTAGCCTGCTGCTTTAGTTTAGGTTCAATTCACCCAGTGTGAATGTAAATGTTTCAAAGTTGACAACAAAATGGAGGAATGTTTACAGACACACTTTTAAAAATCTACACTAAGCAAAATGTTATTTAATATCAAGAATATTATTTTAAAAATATTAAGATGAATGATCTATAATAATTCTAATAATCGTATTAGTGAACAATGCACTGTGTACAGTGCTAAGAGAGTGTGGTCACAATTGCTCTTTTGGCCAAATACCAACCCAATTTGCTTTAAAGACAAGAACAAAAAATATGAGACAAAACTAGTGCTGCCAACTTCTTTGCAAGAGTGATTAATAATGAATAACAGAACATATGCACTCCATTATCAGCAGACTCAAGTATTAGAGCGATTTAATTTTAATAAAGTAATTAAAGTATTATCCAAGTCCGTGCTAGGAAGGGGTTGGTTCTTGATGCTGTGACATCATAGATGACTTTGTTTGAATATGGAACAGGAAGCAGTTACATCCTGATTGGAAAGTTGTGAAAATGAGAACACAGACATGACAATTGTGGCAAATGTATTTACAGTGTAAAAATATTTCTATAATCTTAATCATGTGCAACTTTTTACATCTTCCTGCATTAGCTGGTTTATCAGCAATTACCTCAATTCACAAAAATGTTACAAATCACCTGAGAAAATGCAGATCCTAAAGATTATTTAGGAAGTAGTGTCCAATCAGATTACAACTCTTACACGTATGATGATTGTAAGTGTTTTGACTGGGGACACTGCAGCCAGAGAGATTGTTTTGAATCTGAGGCTTGCAGTGGCACTCAAAAAAAAAAAAAAAAACCCTCCCGCCACAGTGACTGCATAAGGGGCCTGGTCATCAAGTCCTCCCCAGGGAAAGAGTGTTCAGTGGGGGATACTGAACAGCTGAGGCCCCTGCTAGACTACCACCACCAAAGCCCTAGCCATGATTACTGCAGTCTGCAGAAATAGATTCAAGGCAGCTCACTTACACTTCACTAACAATAGAATTTGTTTCCAAATCATCACACTCAAAGAAGCTTCTCAAGGATCTGAAGCAAACAATTTGTGATCCAACAGAGACTCTTCATGAGCTGTGTGCAATGGCTACTGGCTGGTGAACATATTATTCTCCAATGTGTGCTCGATAATTGTAATTTCATCTAGTTTAGAAAGCAGTTGTGTGCAATCTGCATGCCATTCATGTAGTCGTTGCACGCAATTCGTTATTAGCCGACTTTCAACTTGCACTTCTTCCTTTCAAGCTCATTAACTCCACGGCACGCGTTGAGGGACAATCCATTAAACCAGAGCCAAGTTCTTAGCATTTATACACACATAAACTTCCTGTTTCCGCAAATGCCCTCACAGCAGTTTTAGAAAGCAGAGGAAAAGTGTGCGCTACAGTGGACATGACCGCGCGGTTTATCGATCCGTCTAAAAGGAAATCTCGTTGGCCGGATGAAGTCTCTCTCCACGACTGAAAGATTTTAATGCTTTTTAAAATGCTTTTAGAATGAGTGAGGAAGCACGCCTTTAAAGACGAATGGGCGTTTGACAGATGCTGTTACTGCCATTTATGGTGTGCTGTAATCACGTTAAGTACGATAGGCGAGAGTACTCACATCAGCAGGAAACAAATCAGAACAACATGTAGGTTAGACTTCAAAACTTTGCGCTTTTTTAAAATTCAGATGTCAGATCATTCTACCAGACCAGCAAAATAAAAATGTTACGTGTGTTGTCACCATATCTGATAATGCGTACGTTTGTAACTTAGCAAGCCTTGACAACCTCTGATGCTTTGTAGGCCTACTGAGCGCGTAAGTCATTCGGCAAGCGAGCGATTTTTTTAGTTAATTTTTAAAAATAAATGATAAACTTTTTAAACTGGCCAGTTAAAAACGACACCTCTAGGGTAGACATCTCTGCTCGTGCGTCAGGAGAAACGCCGTCACACCCACCTTTCCGCGAGGAAAACAATACCCAGCAAAGGGGTGCGATGGGTGATGGGGTGGGGTAAAACGTAATCTAGACAAAACCACGCCATTCAGTCTTGTAGGAATAAACGTCAGCGTCAGAGTAAAAGAAAAACATGTTTACTTAAGAAAAAGCCCTCACAGAACTGACAGGAAACAGGCGTTGTTAAGCGTGTTTTTTGGGTGGTTTTTTTTTACATGAGCGATAATACCTGCCTTGTGCTTCTGCGACCAAAGCCTGAGCGCGGCTGCCTAGCAACAACGCGAGCGCCGCAGCAACATCAGCACCCTCCGCGCGGCAGCGCGGACTTAACAAATGGCCACGCGCGGTACAGTATTCTGCGCTGATGCCCATCTTAGTTAGTAGGGATCTAATGCATTAATTATGATGTTCACCATCTCCCCCAAAAAATGGAACCATGCCGTAGTTACCGTGAATTCCATTTTATGCAGAAATATTGTCTAAGCTCTGTAGTTCATCTATAGCAGATTAGAGAGAATTTACACGTCGACGGACCTAGGATAAGACACGAAACTGTTTCTACAAAAGATATCTGATTAAAAGCGACGCTGAAAAATATTCTGCATATTGACGGTGCCTAATATAGTCATTGCATTCTTTACTCAACAGCGTTTATGTCCTTCGGAGGCTCGTGACAAGGCCTTGCCAGACAGCTAATTGCAACCAATATTTGCAATGAAAAATACAAACGAAACAGTGGAAAGTGCGCTTGTCTGTTTAATAAATAACCAGGCTAAGACAGGATTCTTCCAGCATTCCCTACATGTAAAGTCATCGATACAGTCAGGCTTTTCTCCTGTAACCGTTAAACCACAACATAGCGACGATGAATGCGAATCGCCATTTCCACAATTAACATTTCATTAGTGTACGAGCCAGGATTCCATAACAACGAAAAAAAACTCCGCGTAGACCCTGTGTGGTCCAACTCGGAGACGATGCTTAATTGATTTTACTCCGAGAGGAGGAAAACAGCTCGGCCTATTGTAACCGCTTACCTTACAACATCCTCTCCGGCGCGTCCTTTGTATACACGTCACACCTGCAGTCTCTCAGCCGTGTGTGAAACTGACGATCGCAAATATCAACCTATTGAGCAGATCCCAGTGTTTTCTGACAAGAACGGAAATATTAATCGTAACGTTTCCCCAACTATAATTTCTGTGCATTTAACGTCGCTCGTGCAGAGCATCCCTTCAGTTATTCATCGCTCTTCTCTGCCGGGACCAGCCCACTGCCACGCCTGCCAAATACATGGCTCGCGCCTCATCGCGTCACCCCACCGCCTCGCGCCTCATCGCTCGGTAGTTTTCGCTCTTACACATTTTCTCAAAAACAAAAATAAATAAATAAAATGTGCCCACTGACTATATGAAGGCGTTTAAACTGGGACAATTCTGGTTAGTGACTTTGGATTTATTGCTCCGCTGAGTTTCACAAAGATCTTACAGCTGCTCGCAGACAATTACGTTAAAGCGCCGCCTTGTGTTAATCAGGGGTATAGCATGAGAAACATACCGGCGTGCCAAGACCAGGCCTACAATTTTCCAGTTGCTTTGCTGTATTTGAAAGAGACACTCTATTCAGTGTTATTCATGCTTAAGGATCTTTATTGTATTATGCTTATTTGGTAACGAACAATGCACAGCGTGCCATCATGTACTTAAACAAAAAGAAGCCCATCACATTAACCGGTATGAAAGAAATTCACAGCAGTTTTTTTTTTTTTTTTTTTTTAACATAAATAAATAAATAAATAAATAAATGTATAATTCAAAGTAAATTCTTACTGCCGCAATTAAAAAAAAAAAAAAAAATCACTTAATACAAAGTAAATTCTTACAGGAGGACTGAGGTGGATGGGGTTGAGTCAGCAGACAGACACCTGAGGAAATCCACATTGGAGATCTCACTACGTGGCCTGGTAGACCTGCAGCAGAACAATTATTCATCATCCCTCAAACAACAAAATTGGGTTATTTCAAGTTTCATAGTTTTAAAAACACTGCATCACCTTCTGCACCTGTGACATGTACTCATTAGGACCCAGCACATACATTAATGCATATTTAGCAGAACTGGTGTTGCTGTAACAGAGTGCAGCATGGATAAGAGGCACATTCATAGAACGCCACCCGAGAGCTGCTCGTCATGGCAACAAACACTTAAGAGTTGAAAAGATCTGGACTGGGTTTGACATTCACCTTCATCCCATTGAATCAAGTCAGTTGGTACAGCAGTGAACCAAAGGGAATCCACAGCTCAAATGACTTATTTAACTCCAATTTGAACAGAAAGCTGATTCAGACCCTAAAATGTCAACGTAATTTATAAAATTAGACAAAAAAATTTTTTTAAAAATTGATTGATACATGGAGTTAGAAAGGAAGGAGGCTCAGCAGATGACTCCAGAGTGTTGACCATTTTTTCCCCTCTTCAGGGTTGGTCAGATGTCAGTATTAAGAGCAAAAAGAGCAATCTGACTCCCAAAAGTTTTTATATTAATTGAGGCAGATCTTAGTAAATACAAAAAATGTTGGACCTGTCCAATCAAAAGGTATTAGATTTCAATTCAAAGAGCCATTTGAACATATTTAAGGCATTTATACACACAGTTTATATATTAATAACAGTTTCCGAAGAGGACAGGGAGCAACCGTTCTTACCAAGGTGTGATCAGAGCCAACCTGAACGATGTACACCGGGACCACACACTGTACTGCTGCTCCGCTGAGATCAGAGTCACCCGCTCCCGTTGCTGTGGCGACTGGAGCGGAGGTCAAAGTGTCTTCCTCAGGCAAGGAAGAGCCAGACACACAGTCCAGCATCTGAGTGGAGGTAGAGCAGACAGACAGCATATTGGGGGAGGGGGGGGGTAATTTTACATTAAAAAGCAATAAATAAATAAGACTATTGAGGGCGGTGGGGGACAGAACAGCAGCAGAGCAGGAAGAAGAGAGAAAGGAATCGGCACACACACAGAGGCAGGGGAGGTTCTGATCCCCCAGTAAACAAACTGTAAACATTAATAATAAACATACAATGAAACAACTTGAGGTAGAACAGATGCAACGGCTCATTTTCAAAAATTCATCCTCCCCTTCATGTACCTCACAGTGGTTTGGTCCACTACTTCCCCATCACCCGAACCTCTCCCCCCTCCTGACATTAGCTCTTGGTACAGCTGTCTGGAGCACTTTGGAAGCATCAGTGGTGGATGACCTCCAGGAAGCCGTTGTAAAGTGTAACAGAGGTACAGGAAAAATGTCCTTTGTTTTATCATTCGCAGTTGAACCTTGTGCATCAACACAGCTGCCATGTTGGTAAGGGACAGCAGTGTCTTTCGACACACGTCAGCGAATGGACGCAGACGATCCACAATTAAAATTAGAACATGCTGAAGTTTTGACTCAAGTTTGAGTGGTTTGGTTTGTCATGAATTTCACACATTCACAATACAAGATTACTTGGTTCTCTTGGTTCTCAACCCTATTGGTTACGTTCCACATGTTTCCACTCTGCTATGGAACAGCAGGAACACTTATTATTTGAGGATACCGGTACAACCGATATTAAGTCATTTATGTATGGTGGTGATGGGGTTTGCTCTGTGTAATTCTATAGTACTTGACAGTGCCTTTCATGTCCCACTCTGAACATCAGCCCTGCAAACACACGTGATGGTGTGTGAAGAACTGATGAACAATAGAACCCAGCACATTTAACAACAGAACAATAGAATCCAGCACCCAGTAGATTTAAGTTAAAGAAGAGAAGGCAATAGTTTGACAAAACCAGGTGAATCAATGGGAAGCTGCACATGTACACAGTGAACTCACATCCTCCACACTCCAGAGGTCAGAGCACACCTCCGTGTGGTTTGAATAGCTGCTTCCACTATCCAGAAGCACATCTGCATTTCCATCACCCTGCCAGGGAATATATGGGAATAGTTAGCAACGTTTCAGTTTCACACTACGAGTTCTTCTTTAATACAATCTACTAATCCTGCCAACAAGAATCAAACGACACATGCACAATGTCATTCTAAGGATTTCGCGTAAATATTAGGCTTTGGTCGACCTGTCCTTACGTTCGCCGAGGTGTCCCTGAGCACGGAGGACAGGAGGCGGATGTACTCGGTTGCTGCCTTCAGCATGTCAACTTTACTGGGCTTGCGGTCGCGCGGCATCACAGGCACAATTCTCCTCAGGTAGGAGAACATGCTATTCAAGCTTCTGACCTGATGAGGGCGCCAAAGAACAGAACATCAATGCCAAGCTCTGCGATGCGTTATAAAAGGTTGTCTAGGTGATTTAATTGCAAAGGCAGTCCCTGCAAATTTAATTGCAAAGAACGTGGCATGTATAACCCGCGCGTACACGTCAACCATACTTAAAATGCCCATCCCCGACCCTCAAAGACTCTTAATGCAAGTTTAATACTACTTAGTCACGTTTTTCATGTTAATCTTGAAATTGTGCATTTAGACAAATGAGAATTTGTCTTAACCACAGTAAGTAAATGATTTTTTAAACAAACTTCTGTCTTAAATGACACACGTTTTCTATGAGGGCTGGTCACAGTAGTCAGTTAAAAGTTGTAGGCTGGGTTTCTCAGGAGCATGAATAGCGCTCCAAGAACGACAGAAGCGGTTGTAAAATGAAGATATCGGCAGAACTCCTTAGTAGAATCGTCAAGCCTGAAGTACAATCGTCGGCGTTTCTATCATTTCATCTATCCAACGACTTTAGTGTAGAGAAAGTCTGGCTCACTTTAAAAACCAAAAAGACGAATAAGACAATAACTTTGCAACAACTTTAAGTTGCCTTCAACCTACCAAAAGGGGGCAGCCTTCGAGCATTTGAAAAAATAGCCGCACTTACGCGGAGCCGTTCCTTGGCGTTAGCCAACTGTCGTCTCTTGGCGGCGTCATCTCGGTCCTCCGTGTCCATATATTGGCCATCTTCATTACGAATAAATTTGCCAATGTTAACATGCACAGGAAGCGACGGTTCAGTACTCTCGCGTAACAAAATATCCCCCATTAACTCGCGCTCGGGGACTTTCATTAGCCCAACTACTGCTCTAAACTTTTTACCGGTCATGTTCAGCAAGTGTTTGTTGTTTTATGCTGTGCTAACAAGTTCACATTTTTCCATTCGACTAAAGCTTTGTATAATACAGTACGACGTTACTCCAATATAACTACACTGTTACATAGACTAAAGTTTTGTTTAAAAAAAAAAAAAAAACACGTTCGTGGACTTGTGCCTATCTGTTCAAAAACGCAGTGTGTCGCGTATTAAGTGACTGATTGAGCGCTGGTGTTACGGTCCTCCTCTGGCTGCAAACCGCGCGTCAGTGCTCGAGCCCGCGCGTTCTCCACGCCACAGGTGTTGTCTCCACATTCAATCACGCGTCGGGCCTTCGCTCTAACTCCCTTCATTCACTCCCTCACAGAAGGCTGAACCGTAAGTCAGTGGCTCTTAATTGCAAACGTTCGTGTTTTCCCCACTCTAGCACACCTGACTCGCTCATGAAGGACCTGATAATTACCTGCTGATTTGAGTCAAGTGTGTTAGAGCAGCGAGAACAGCAGCCGGATGTCTGACGTCCCCAGAAAGCAAACTATAAGTCGCCAGGACCTCTGGTTAGACCTGACTTGGCAAATTTTGGTTTGAGCCCATAAATTCTGACCTGTGAGACGACAACTCTGAATATTCACATATATATA
>JAOXYF010000006.1:1170490-1203483 GCA_028565775.1 Sternarchorhynchus goeldii | reverse complement strand
TATAATTATACAACAAGTAATTAAAACAACTAAGTAAAATGTATGCAACAGCATTTTAAATATGTTCCTGATTCCATATTTAATTCATATTAAGCGGTTTTGAAATATGAGAGCCAAATTAGTTCTATTGCATGTTATAAGTACTTCGGTTATATTCAGTGCTACTAGAATGCCATCTACCTTTGAAAACCTTGACATCAACCAAGAAAATCAATATACGTACGAAAGTAGAATTCAAAAACGTGAACATATAATTCATTTCTATCTAGTGCACATTATCCTGTTATTGTAACTATGTATTACATGGTAGAGGAAATTCCTATTTGCAGACCACACAACTACTTCAGGTTAAATGGGGTAGGATACGTAGAGGATAACCTTTTTTACTTGAACCACGAGAAGCAGGATTCTCCCCTGGCCGTGGTGGATGGGAGCCTGGTGTGTGCTTGCACTGAAATGCTGTGAATTCATTTATTTCCCATTCACTTCTCCTTATGCAGAGCTTTTGGAAATAATGAAAATTAAGTGTAAAACTATCCACTCTAGACCTGGGGCTTCAAAAAAGGCCAATGTGTGTGTGTGAACTTGTGTGTACATGTGTGTATTGTGATTTACCAATACTTTGAGCTAGCATGTAATCCCATCAGGGTTTATATTTTAACATTAGCTCTGAGCCTGTTGCATTTTAATGTGCAAAAAGTTATCTCAGAGAAAAAAAAACTGAAGAAAACATAGCGAATAATTAATTTGTATTAAATATTTGTGGGTGGTTTAGAACTGATAGTTTGGCTTTGTCTGTTACCTACACTCAGTTTTTATTTTTTTTCAGAGGGTAACTTCTGTTTTTGTTTCAAGTGTGAATACATTAGGTGAAGCCACTCTGTCACTACACCACTAGATTAATCTACATTTTTTTTAATGTTTTATTCTCTGTGCTGCTGGATGCATCCACTTGAATACTGATTATTGAATTCATTAGCAGAATGTTTAATCTGTGTTTAAATGGGCCTGATTTAATCCATGTATAAATGTGCCTGATCTTATGAATCTCTTCTTAAATTTGGGAATGTGCTACAACCTTTTCATTTCTATGTGAGTATTGGATTCTTTTTACAATTACTTAAACATTTTGTTATATAATCCATTTGTTTATGTGACTGTGCTGGTTAGGAGGTATATAATCCATCTCTTTAGGTAATTGTACTGTACTAATTCACTGCACTGTGGTCTTAAGTCACTTGTTCAGACATTCAGGCTCAGACGTTCTGAGCATTAAGAAATAATCCAAGAGCGCAAACACATTGTGGACTGTGCAACCCAGAAAACGGGAACCAACAAGAGAAAATGAGGGGAGTTCACTGAAGTTTCCCAGGATACGGCACGTTTTGCGTATGCACCTCCCAGTAGGACTTCGGTAGTTACTGAGTCCATTATCTTGCAGAAATGCATTCTGTGCTTTTTGCAACTGAGATCATTTTGGTGCATTACAATCGTGCATTTAAAAAGTGCACTTATAGAAAGTTTAACGTGATGTAAAGTTTGACAAAATTCTGTGTATTATACTTATATCCCTGTTTGCTTTTTGGAATCCAAGTTCCAAACCAAGAATACAGGGAAAAGACCACCTGGCGATATCTAGGAACAAGAAATAAAGCTTGCATTTGCTAAAGGTAGGTGTGGCCTTGTGAGCTGACTGTTTAGACATGGGAACAAGATGTAGTTTGCACTTTTTTAGATCATCTTTTTGCTATAGTTTTTGTTTTAGAGTTATATTCAAAATTGTATTGAAGGTTTCCAAAGAAACAGGGCATTTTCATCAAAGGAAAAGTTCAGTGGCCTGGGAGTTTGAGAGTCCTGAAAAATATCTTACATGTTCCCAGGAATGTGCTGTTCTAAATGGAGTCCTTGGATAATGTTTCTCTCCCAGTTTAGGGTTCACAGCCTTTACTGCTCCCATTACCATAGGAACCACTATTGCCTTCACCTTCCACATCTTTTCTAGGTCTTTTTTCAGCCTTCAAGAATTTCATGCTCGTTGACTCAAAGTTTCATGATGTTTCATTATCTCAGAGTTCGGTATTGGGGCCGACTGGTATCAGCTTTATTGAGCACAAATGTAAGCCCAATTTTTTAGGTGGATCAAAGGTTTCACCCTTTGGGTGTGTCTCATTCACGGACCTGACACCTTCAAAGGTTTCATTTCTCAGCTGCATACATCGTAAGGACTGTCCCGTTGAAAAAGAATGCGGATGGTCCTTGACATGTTGCAGAGAAACATCCTTCTTTCCACTGAATTCTGAGGACGTACCAACATGTCCCTCACAGTCAGGGCAGAACTGGGACACTTCATCGGGCCGGAAGTCATGACGAGAAAAAAAAGCGTGTCTAAATCAGATCCAAACTTTATACCTCACAAATGCTTTTGAAACATCCATGAATGAACAATTGTGCCTCAGCTGGAAAGTACACTTTTTTATGCTAATTGCAAGCCCTAAGATGTATCTGAAGAGAAACAAATAATCAAACTGCTATGTAATAATTGGAGTTTTGCGTAATGACATGCAAAGCTGTTATTGCAACCATGTAGAGGAGCTAGGCAAGTGGGGCAAAAAAGTATGTTCAAATGCATTTCCTGTGTTTATAAAAATAATTTACAGTGTACCTCATAAGTTACCAGTAAATGAGTGAATGAGTGAACTGTTATTGAACATATAATCATGAATGAGTGTCCATCTATTGTTAGCATAGCACAGCTGTCTCATTTGCCCAGATGACAGACTTTGAAAGCATGTGTCTCATTGGACTTAGAGAAGCAGGATGGTTGTTTCAGTGAATTGCCCGCCATCTACGCCGTTCTGATTAAGCTGTCAGGAGGTGTTGGGCACAGAGGTTACATGAGGGCATGCACACATGGTGAACAGGCTCTGGACAGCCCAGACAGACCACCAGTAGAGAGGATCGTTTAACCCCCAGTTGAGAGGATTCTCTGATCTACTGACAAGCACAAGCATCTCCCGCAATTTCTTTGTCACCTTCATTCCACACTCCTGTCTCTGCCCGGACCATTTTAGGAGAAAGCAGAAGGAACTTTGGTGTCACGGCAACCCCATTACGTGTCCTACTATTAACAGCCAGCCTCTGTCACCTTCATTTACCGTGATGTCATGAGCGAGAAACCTGAACTGCTACAGACTGGAACCTCATCTGGTGACAAATCCATGTTCTGTTTGGAATCCGCTGATGGTAAGGTTTGAGTATGGAGACCTCGTGGTGAGTGCTTAATTCCTGCTTTGCTGTGGAGCGAAACTCTTCCCTGGCCTGCCTGGTCTCCAGATGGGATGATACCAGACAGGAAGCTTCGGCAACCCATAAATATCTACAGGCCCAGCTGCAGCATCTGTGGGCATATGTGCCACATGATGCCATACAGGACCTGTATGTCTCTGTGCCCAAATGCATCTCACCCAGTCTCCAGAGAGGGTCCTACAGAGTGCTAGAGCTCCTTTCATTTGTACAGTTTTCCTCACTAAACTGATCCTTTCCCTCTAAAACTGTAACTACTACTTATATACATCATTACATTCACACACAAAGTTTAATTCGATTATATATAATATAGGTATACATACAGACAAGATGATATATATAAAATAGTAAATATATATATATATATATATATATAAATCTAATAGGAAAAATGTGTGCTTCACTACATTACTCTATATATACATCCTAATAAATGAGACCATGAACTGGGAACAAGTGTGTAGGTGATAATTAGAATGTGGCCAGTGGTAAGTACTGGTTGGCTATTACAGATGAAGGAAGTTGCGAGGAGTGTGATAATGCTGTTCTCTTTTCTACATTTCTCTTTGCCACATTTTTTGACTCAATTTGTACATTTGGGTAGAAATTCTAGGAAGGAAAAAAAGATATGACTAATTCAATCCTACCAAAATGTCAGTGAATATCCATTCTCATTATTAATCTACAGTAATTTCATAATAGTGTTTCTTTTGAGGAAAATGTCCCAAAAGTCCTCACAAAGGAAGAATATATCCTTGACTTTTTTGTGTAACAGTGGCCTTTCCCACAAAGGTTAATGAAATGACAAACCTCTGGTTAACAAAACCTCTGTGTCTCTTCTAGTTTCACACACCTGTCTGCAAACCCTGGAGAAGGGAAGCAGGAGCAGAAGTGTGAGGACGTGCAGCCTGCACCAAGGGTGGAAATATCTCAGATCTCAGGCTTATGTTGTTTGGTTTGTGGAAATGTAGTTACTCTCTCGGGACTGAAAATATGGACAGGAGATAAACAGTATAACCTTGGAAATCAGCTTCAAGCGTTTGTTATAAGCTTGTGCTTGAGATGTTTTTTTTCTTCCAAAGACAATCCATCATATTCAGCCCCTTTCTGATGACGTCTGGGGGAGGCTGAGTGTACAGAACACTTGAACTATGTTGCAATTGAAAGGAGGAAAGAAAGTGGACAACCGCAGAATTGCAGTTTTAGTCTGTGAACGGCAGATTGAAACTGTTTTTATGTGAACTAGGAATCTCATCAGTTGCATAAGAAGTTTCTGAAAGTTCAAGCAAAGTTTATCAAAGCATAGAAAATTGATGTAACCTGTGTTGTACAGAAACTCTCATAAGTTGAGTGAAGCAATAATATGGGTTGTGCCAGAGCACATGTTCAACCACAATTCATAACTATTAAAGAACTTCATGATGAATTTTCACATGACCAGATTTCATATATAGGTGTCCCACATTTTAGGAGGGGATTTAATCCTCCAAAATTAAATAAATCAGTAATTTTTAAGTTCTTGCTTACTTTCTTTTTTGTGTTTTCTTTTATCTATCACATAACATGACTGCAGACTGACATTGTGTGTTTCGATCGCACATATGGCACTCTCTTACTAATAAACATAGCACAAAACTGAAAAATATACACATACTGCCATGTTGAAAAACTTGGTAGTACATACATACTGCTTTACTGATAAACATGCACACATACTACCATACTGATAAACATACACAGATACTGCCATACTGATAAATATATAAGTCACTCTGGATAAGAGTGTTTGCTAAATGCTAAACATTTAAATATATTTTGAATTATATAAATCTAAACATTTCAACATATTTTATTTGCACAAGTATATTATTGGCAATATCTTACCCACACCAGTACTACTACTTTAATTTTAGAAGCGTTACTGACTTACCTAAACCCACTGTAGCTCAACGGGCCAATCGTGTTTAACTAGTGTTTATGTAAATAACTTGTGTTTGTTTATTACCATTTATTATGACTGTTTACACGTCAAAGTACGAAACTGTACCGAAACAGGAGCCGTTTTTATAAGTTATTCACAACTAATCGATTTAATCGCTTTTCTTGCATTAAGTCTTATTTAGGCCTGGATGGGTGGACGCTTATAATAGAGAGCGACACACCTTTTCTGAGGCCAATAGTCGGCGACGAATGCGATGACGTTCGATTTACTCGAATTACTTGTGGGAAGTTCCCAGTGGGAAGTGAGTAGCTAGAAGTAATCGCAGCCAGCGCTAGTGTACTGGTTTAGGGGAGAGTCCGAACATCTTCAGGGACATGAGTGCGTACTGAAAGTTAGCAAGAACAGCGAGACACAAAAGTTGGAAGCAAAGACACTCTGAAGTAACTTGATACTCAAAAAAAAAGTCCACGGAAGAAGATAACGACAATCATGATCGCCTCGCATTTAGTGGCGTACTACTTCACTGAGCTTCATCATGACCAGGTGCAAAAAGTAAGTATCTACTCATTTAGCCGGGTAACCCAGTTAGCTAGCTATAAAAGCCGGCTTATTAGCTAGGTTAGCGTTACTAGCTGGCTAGGGCATCTGATGCGCGGAAGTCAAAATCTTACTCGCTTTTATTTTCGATTAATGTACGTACACTAACTCAATGTCAAAGACGAGCTAAGTTGGCCAGTGAGAAGTTAGATGCGCTGGCGGGGTTCAGCTAGCTAACCCAGGGTTAGCTAACATCCCATTGTGTGGTACTGAAAGGAAGCGTTGCATCATTGACCGTTGAGTCCAGACACCTTCAGACGACCCCGCTCCTCGCGCGCGGGCGGGCGGCCGGGCGCGCGCTACAGCATCAACTGTAGTTCTGTTGGTTCCGTGCGCGAGACTCCTTTTACCTTGAGTGGAAAGTCTCTCTTTCTCTCTCTTACCACGGCCGTTACGTACTGTACTAACTTAATGTGTGTGTCGTTATATCTTAAAAAAAGCGTTTATGGCCTTATTTAGTACGCTGATCTGCTAGCTAGTAAGAGAATTTCCGCGTTTTTCGTGTGTGTGAGAGAAGGGGGAGTTCCGTTGGTTAGAGAGGTGTGGAAATCAGCCAAAGAATTTTGTTTTAGAGCCAGTATTAACTAACGTTAAACCGTCTTTTCAGTTATCATAACCAATAACCATAACCTATTATTAACTGTAAACCACAATCTTTCTAATTAGCTGGAATTGTTTGGTTATCGTAGCCGGGCAACACCTTGATAAACGATGTGGCTGAAAAACTTTCCATTAAATGTAGTAGCTAGCATAGCTAGCTAACACACAGCTTCCTGCCACGACGAACTGGTCTGAATACTTCTGACCGGCTCGTGAAACCTGAAACACGAGCGCCTAGTCACCGAGTTGTGCGTCACTACGGTATGGTGCCATCTTAAACATCCTTGGCGTCCTAGGTACGTCGGAACTGGCTAAATGCCAGTGTGTGAGGGAGGAGAAGAATAAAAACTATTTAAAGCGAGCTATAGCTTGGAATAAGTCGAATTATTGCTTTTTTTTTCCAAACGGGGATCTTGAAGCATCTCCGTAGATGTACAATCATATATATGAGAGAGGGGGGGGTGTAAAGATTTGCTGAGTCTTGTCCCATAAGCGTCATTTACGCTGGACACATGTCCCCACCACTTTCTGAGACGGCTGGGTTTTTTTTGTCCCCCCCCCCAATACTTTTTGAAAGTGCACCTTGAAATATTTAATAGTTCCTTCTAACAAGCTGCCTTCCCTTGTTTTATTCAATAATAATTCTAGTGAAAACATGCTTGTTTTACTCAATAAACAAATTATATTATGTTAATTATGAAAGAACCAGAAAACGTTTACCTTTGTATTTTGGGCAACAGAACGACTTCATTATGCGTGTTGGCGCACTAGTGCGCAACAACAGATTGTACCGCATAAACTAACGACATACCACAGGCTATTATATTATAACAAGTTTGGCAACATGCCAGGCTTGCCACGTCTTCATCGGTCCCTGAGGTAACGTAAGCAATTATGTGGCTCGGTCTCTACCTGGACAGCTACATTTTTAAAAAGTTGAACAATTATTTTACCTAAAAGCTATCAATTCTAGTCAGTTACAATCTCAGGCTGTGGTTTACATAAAGTACTTTTCAGTTAAACTGAAAGCATCTCTCCAGTTAAGGTGCTAGGAGGTCCGTGAGGACTCTGAAGGGATCTCCATCGTCCATTAGTTCTCCTCAGAGAAGCTGTGTACAAATCTTCAAACCACACTATGTGTTGCCCTATGGATATTCTTTGCTTGCTAGTGTATGTTGTTTGCACCATGATTAGTGCACATTGTAGGGTTGGTAAAAGTGCACTTGGTTGTTTTTTTTTTTTTTTTTTTTTTGGGGCAACCACTACAAGATGAGTCCCAAAGTAGTTCACTGAGTAGGGCACGTTGTCATAGGATACACAGTGAATAGGGCACGTCGCCTTAGGATACGGACGGGTGTCACGTGGTGTTCTGAGGTTAAACAGTCAAGCGTTCCTCATGGGCGTCACACTACCTGCCCCTGAGGTGCTGTGGGTATTTATTTATCATTATTATTTTTTTTAAATTAGGCTCTTTATATTTTCGTTGTTTTTAATAGATTCTATTTACGTTGCAGTGAATCAAAAAGCAAATTTTTAATGGTCAAGGAGTACCAGTTATTTCAGGCACCATGTTCCTTCATTTAACTAATTTAACGCATCTGTGTCATGTATGCATATGGTCATGGTGAAAGGTGATGCTTTCTTCCATCTTGGCATGACAATGTATGTGTGTCACAATTTCAGCAGCTCACTTCTCATTTGGAGCTCCTGGCTCTCCACGCACAACCATCTCTCTCCACAAAGAGCAGAGAGGAGCGAAAATCACCTCTCTCTGCTGTAACGTACACGCCATACCTTTAATGCCTCCAGAGTGCGTCACAGGTAGGCCAGTGTAATGTTAGTAGTCTTGTCCAAGGACTCTTATTGGTATGGAACCCTTACCCAGATTAAGTTTGAACCCGAGTCCCCCTTGGAAGAGACAACGCTGTTATTCACTGATGTATTGCATCAGTCAGCTGCCTTATGCCTCATCTTAAGCTCTCGATTGCAACCTCATAAGCACTTTTTGCGGAAACTTTCTGGTCCTTCTCATATTACTACTGTGTGAATCTACGCTCTCTTGTGTTTTTATAGTCTGTATGCGCGCAGTTGTAGGAGCAGGCAGTTCTAAGATCTCGATGGTAACAGCTACCTAACTCTAAGACCTTCTGATCTTAATGATTGCCATCGTCTGTCGCCCCTAGACGTCCTTCAAGCTAGAGGAGATAAATATATTCCACCTCTGATGTTGTGTCTCCTTGTCTGTGTAACATCTTCACACACGGTAATTTGTCCTTGGTTTTTCCCCCGACACCATCCACCCCCCCATTACTGAGTCCTTGTTCTGAAACCGTGTATTCACCATAGTGCTACCTGATCCTGTGTTTGCATGAAAGGGCAGCTTCTTCCCCAATGCTGCAGGCCTGCAGTCAGCTGACTCTCATAGACCAGTGGTCATGGAGTTTTGCCTTCTCCACTGTCAGCTGCCATTACGGGTGTAAACCTGCGTTCCAGTACAGCTTATTGCTGATGCTGTTTGAGGTATAAAAAGTACAGTGCACATACTTTTGGACTGATGCATAAATATAGCCTCAGGCAAACGTTTATACTGGGCGAACATGTTTGGGTTTTTTTTTTTTCTTTTCTTCTTCCTTCCTACCACTACACAGGTTGTAATTACTAGGTATTAGGGTTTGGTTTGTTTATTGTTTGGGCTGCAGCCCAGAAAAGGAGATCACCATGCTTTTAGTGTGTGTGAGTGTGTGTGTGGGTTCGTTCTCCTGTTCCCTCCTCTGGTGACATGTCACATGACTGCAACAGCCTTATGAGTTACGCAACACTAGCTACTCGAGTGTCATCTCCTTCTGAAGAGAAGTGTGTGTGTGTGTGTGTGTGTGTGTGTGTGTGTGTGTGTGTGTGGACCCACTAAGGGAGTGGGGGAATGCACAATTCAGGAAGAAAGCAGAGCAAATGGAGAATAACACTCATTAGATCTCTTGTGGGCTGATCTCAGTAGTTTGGGACGACGGCATCCGTTCTTGTGGGCTTCGTTTTTAGTACCAGCGGCTGAGTTTTCTTTTGACAAAGCAGCAACAAGAACATTTAGATATTCCCAGCATCCAGGGGCTTTTGCTGCTTTTTGCTGTCCTGTGGTACATTGCCTCGGGTTACTGGGGAAAAATGTCAGTGTGACCCAGAGAAATTTGGGTTTTTCTGCCCAATTCAGGACATTCCTTTGTATTCCCTGTGGCCTCCAAACTGGAATTGTTAGGGTCCTTGTGATTTAGCTGACACACACGCACGCGCATGCACACACCATTGCAAATGATTCAATCTCGTTATCCGTCAGGCTTTTTTTGTTGTTCACTGAGGATTTTTTTTTTCTCCATTGTAATAATTTTTCCTGTTCTTATCTTACTATTAAATGTTTCATATCCGAATTCCTCTAATGGGTGTTGCCCTGAGAAGGACTTGTTCACCTTCGGAGTCTTGTTTCCTCTCTAGGTTTCTTTCTAGACACACTCACACTTGATTTACACAGGGTGTGGGCCTGGATTCCCACAAACATCTTGTGGGAGTGTGTAGTGTTAAATACTGCTATACAAACGCTGATTAGTTGAAGTTTATTTTCTGCTTTTTGTGAGGTGAATAAAGTTTGGTTTTGTGTGTCGTGTGATTAAACTCTCTTGAAATCATCCGCCTGTCAATCTTGTTGCCATGGAAACTCACTGGTATCCCTCCCCCCTCTCCTCCTCAGGTGGATAAGTACCTGTATCACCTGCGCCTGTCCGAGGAGAACCTGATGGACGTCTCCATGCGCTTCAGGAGGGAGATGGACAGAGGCCTGGGTCGAGACACCAACCTCACCGCCGCGGTGAAGATGCTCCCCACATACGTCCGCTCCACTCCTGACGGCACGGGTGAGGTGGTGGCAAGGGACGCTTGGAGCTTATCAGAATGGTTGAGAATTACAGCCAATTACCCATAAATATTTCCTGTGCGTGTTTTGCCTGCACTTTTGATATTAGAGGTGGCTGTGAGAGGTTGATTGTGAGGGGGTTGGACAGTAGATGTGCGGAATGTAGTTTTGTGCTTTTAACTGTCCTGTGATGTTGCCTGTCTCTGCTTCAGAGGGGCTGGTGGTGGTAGATATTAATCAGGGTGCATCTGTGTATGTTGTTCTGTCTGTACCGGTCTCTCTGTCTTTGGGGCTCTTTGTGCTCTGTCTCTTAATGTCTTTCTGTTTGAGTGAGGTGAGGGAGAGAGGTGGTTACTGATATGGGTATTAAAGTGTAATACCATTCTGTACTAGTGGCCCAGTTGGATCTTTTGGGACAGGACGAGGTCTTCAAACTTTTGTTTGCTTTTCTTTGTTGACCCGAGTCTTTGTGTTGATACTGCTGTTTGTACTGCTCGACTGTACAGCTCGCATTTCTCTCACTGATTTTTCATGTTCTTCATTTTTCACGTTTGTGATTATTAAGTTAACATCCACAAAGCCATTGTGTCTTTTTAGATATTTTCTTTTTTATCTCTTGGGTTCTTTGGACCTTCTATTTAAAAAAAAAAAAAAAAATGTCTGTCTGAACTTGATCCGTCTGCTTTCAAACCACTTAAGTAAGGACACAATCCAGTAACCTTGCACACCCACCTGCTGACACTCTGAATGAAAAGACTCCCTGGTTAATGTGCTTTGCTTTATGGGTAAAGCTGTACTGACATGGTGAAGATGATATCAAATATAAGCCATTTTATAACGCATTCATGTCAGAAGCAAATCTTTTGGTCGCAGTGTTGCTTGTTGCTGTATTATATATCTTTATGGATTTTGGCTGTATGAGGGATATAAAATGGAAATATGAGGAATATAAATCCCAAATTTAAGATGAGCCTTGAAGTATAAAAGTTAAGTGTCGTGAGACTGAAGGTCATTGGTGTGAGTCGACTCGGTAAACAGTGCATCCTGCTCTTGGCTCACTAAAGGTCACACCTTGTTTTTAAACAAAGTAAAATGGTGAAGAGTAGAATTTACATAATTGTATTACATTATCACCTACCAGCGGAGAAGGGGGCGGGGCTACATTGACACTTCAGCAAACAAGAGTTCATGGGAGGGGGGGGTCTTGTTCTTCCTTGTCGTTGATGTGACCAGACACACGCACAACTCCACAAAACACCATCCCTGCTGGCTACAGTCCCTCCGCAGGTGTAAGAGCTGGAGTTGAAATGGTGAAGCATGTATAATGTGCAAAAGCGGTTGTGTTGTGGCTGGATATTTAATGCTGTTCCACGTGTGAAGATTTTAGATTTAACTTGAGTAAACCGGTCTGATCGGGAACGAGTAGGTTTTATCTGGTCGTAAAATCCAGACCTCGCTGATGGATGACCGGACAGGTTGTGTGACCTTGTCCGAGTTCTGTGGTGCTGGAGGGAGGATGGTAAGGTTACGGTTGAAAGGTCCTGACGTGGCGCTGCAGTAAAGCTTCACACGACATCACAGCTGCTGTTCTGGGATCAACACCTGCTTGCTTTCACTTGTGTATTTATAAAGTCATAAAGGACTGTAAACCCTGGAGAATATGTAACCCTCATATTGCTGGTGTTACCCGTCATACGAGCAGGGCTGTCTTTGCATTATTCTTTCTACTTATTTTTGCATTAACAATAAAGGCCCATAAAGACAGTGTACTTGAAGAGCAAGACTCCTGTACACACCTTATGAATATTTAAATGTAGAGATATTGATGTCTATCTGTCCTGTCTCTTTAAATGCAGTTTGTTTGTTTGTTTGTTTGATACAGAAGCGGGAGACTTCCTAGCTCTGGACCTGGGCGGAACAAATTTCCGAGTTCTGCTTGTGAAGGTGTCGGCCAACGGCAAACAGAAAGTGGAGATGGAGAACCAAATCTATGCCATTCCAGAAACCCTGATGAGAGGCAGTGGCTCAGAGGTGTGTGTGCGTGTGTGTGTGAGGAATATTAATGCATTAGTGTAGGCCTGTACAGTATATACTATATACTATTATGCTATATACTATACTGTATAGTGTTGATTACGTCAGGTGTTTTGAAACATGGCCAGAGACGATCACATTATATAGTGAGTTCAAGAGATGGTTTGTGCTGTACAGAAGGACGTGCCAGAAAAGCACCAGAGCAGCTTGTGCCTTGAACTGAAAGGCCAAGCTGATGCACGCGATGGTCAGATAGCCCTTTGAAACATCCTGCGCGTCTTTAATAAAAGACATGTATACCACAGGAGCACAGAATGAAGAGGAGGATAACACTGTGTAAATGGGCATCTGTGCCTCTGTGTAGGTTAAATAAATAGATGCATAGAGGGACCAGTAATGGACAACTCAGTATGACCTCACAGACTTGGTTGAGGGGTGTGTGTGTGTGAGGGTGTGTTGGGCAAGAGAGTATGTGGTCAGATGGCACTTAATCCCTGTGGGGGTGTTTTGTTTAACCTAACACACACACACACACCCACAGCAGTAATGTTATTTGCTGATTCCACTAACCCATGTCTGTTTATCACATAGCTGTTCGACCACGTTGCTGAGTGTTTGGCCAACTTCCTAGAAAAACTCAACATCAAAGACAAGAAGCTTCCTCTGGGCTTCACCTTCTCATTCCCCTGTCAGCAGACCAAACTGGATGAGGTGAGGGGAGGTGCATCACATACATATGCATCAGCAAGGACCTGGAGCTCTTCTCTGATTGGCTCTTTAGGAACTATTTGAAACAACAGAACTGAAGTGATGGAACTGTCTGGGGCCATTGTTACAACAGTAATCTGCTCAGTAGATTCTACTGCATTCTAGAATCACAATGACACTGGGGTGTGTGTGTGTGTGTGTGTGTGTGTGTGTGTGTGTGTGTGTGTGTGCACAGAGTTTCCTGGTGTCGTGGACCAAGGGCTTCAGAGCGAGTGGTGTTGAGGGCAAAGACGTTGTTGGCCTGCTAAGGAAAGCCATCAAGAAGAGAGGGGTGAGAACACAAGGTCCACGCTTGTCCAGCTGCTCCTTTTACTGCAGCAGAGACAACACTGTCTCCTCCACCACCACCACCCTGCGCTTTAGCCACAGTAATTTAGCAGCTTTGTCTCGTAATCGCTTGACTGGTTAATTATTTGAATCGGTGAGTTTCTTTAACCTTTTCTACAATACTACCCTAATGCATTTAGAGATCGTGCATGGTGGTGTGGTTTAGTGAAACAGTAAAACTAGAGGAGAGCTGATGATCTTTGGCGTGAGGAGGATGGCACTCGTTTGCTATACCCCAAAAAAGCCTTTCGACAGGCATGTTTCTTTTGAGAAAGGTCGTCAGTTCTGTGTTTTTAATGATATTTTTATTTAGGTGTAAGTTTTCATCTTCATCTTTCTCTAGTACACTGCATTTGCTCACCGGGGGGGGGGGGGATATATAAATATAAACTATGTATGCATGTCTAAAATACATTTTTTATTTCTTTATTTTTGATAGTTTTCCCCAGGTGTATTTCAGGTGAGCTACTGCAGTGTACTGTAGAAACATGGTAAAGATGGTTTAAGTTGTGCTGAAGTACTACATCGTTTTCCATTTTAGATTAGAAAAAATGTATGTCTAACCTTAGAATGAAAGATTTCTCGATTCTACTGGCACAGCATTTTAATACCAATTAACATTGCATTGACATATGTTTGCATTGCCAGTTGTTGCTATGGCAGCAACGAAACGAGAAAACTCATAGAAAACGATCCGGTCTGCACCCACCACGTCTAGAGCCCCATGAAATGAATTGTTGAATTTCACACTCTCTTGTGTGGCAGGACTTTGACATCGACATTGTTGCTGTGATCAACGATACGGTGGGTACGATGATGACCTGCGGGTACGATGACCATCGCTGTGAGATGGGCCTTATTGTAGGTGAGCTGGCGGACGTGCGTCTCACTCTCTTACAGTCTCCCTCCGTCCATGTCACGTGGACGCGCGTTTGCAGTTCGCGTGTGCTGACGTCCCTCGTGTGGTTCCTGCAGGTACGGGCACGAACGCCTGCTACATGGAGGAGATGCGGAACATGGAGCTGGTGGAGGGAGACGAGGGCCGCATGTGCGTCAACATGGAGTGGGGGGCGTTCGGGGACGACGGGGCCCTCGATGACCTGCGCACAGACTTCGACCGCGAGATCGACGCTGGCTCGCTCAACCCCGGCAAGCAACTGTGAGTGGCGGGCGGGACGCGGGTCCCTCGGTTGAGCGGCTGTGCGGAGTGGTGGGCGGGACGCGGGTCTCTTGCTCGAGCGCGGGATCTGCCCCGCCTCCCTTCAGGACGGACTGGGCGCCAGACCTCCTGACCATTTATTGACCATTGACCGTTATTGAGTCCTTCCTGGGTTCATTAATGTCAGTTTCAGTAACAGCAGTAAGGACTGAGCCCTGCCCTAAGTGAGAATTCCAGTCTTTTATTAGTAACTACAAATCTGTCCTTCCATGGTCTCTGGAGAGTTGTAATAATGCAGCCAAGTTAAATTCGATTGACCCCAAACCTCTCCAACTCAGAAAATATGCAGGATAAAAAATTAATAATTTAAAGGCCTGCAGCCGGTGCATTTCATGGCAGCGCTGGGAGAAACGAGAGAGAAATTGCAAGTATTTCATTCGTAACGCAAGCCGTGTATTCCAATATTACATATTCTCTCACTAACAAGACACCAGTTAAGCTGGTGTTTCTTGGTCACCAGCTCTAACAGGATCAAATATATACTGTTTTTTTGTCTGTGGCTTTAGTGAGTTTTATTTTTGTTCTTAGTAAAGCCTAGATCAGTTTGGTCTCTGATTGGCCAAAAAATTGCTTTCATGTCTCTGTATACACACACACACACACATTCACAGATGCATACACACGATACAGTTCATCACCAGTGTTGATCTTTGCCTGTGTGTGTGTCTGTGTGTATCTAGCTTTGAGAAGATGATCAGTGGCATGTACATGGGAGAGCTGGTGCGGATCATCCTGGTAAAGATGTCCAAAGAGGGCCTGCTCTTCCAAGGCCACACCACTCCACAGCTCCTGGTCACCGGCCACTTCAAGACCAGCTACGTCTCTGACATCGAAAATGTGAAGTCAGTACCTGTGTGTGTGCGCGCGTGTGTGTGCGTGCGTGTGTGAGAGAAATCTTTCTGTACAATTACAGTATCTATGCTATGAAAACATGTGCTTCTCCTGTTTAAAATGGAGGCGTAGGGGAGCGTTTAGAGCATGCAGCCCGGCGCCCTCTACAGGCTGAGTGGAGAATAGCCACTGATCGGAAGGGTTGTTCGTTTGCCCACAACTTTCCAGTTCTACATCACTTTTTTTGTCCAACACACAGAACTGAGCGTAGACTGGTACCACTACGATGGTGGTCAACACTCACTCAAGCACCATTTTAAAAAAATGTTCTTTAAATCAGAGAGGTTAATCTTGGAGTGCTGATACTGTCTGGGAACATGTTTCTCCTGTCAGTCAAACCTGCACATCTGCAGTGGGACATAATAGGAAAGTTCCATATACCAGTCAGACATTGGCAGAAGGTCAGAGGTCACTTTGGCTAGAACAACTTGCATATGTATTACCATGATGCAGTGTGACTCATGCGTATCAAACCATGACCTTGGTGTTATTAGTTGCTTCGCCAGATGAACATATGAGTGTCATAAACCTAAATTCATCAAGTGAGAATGCGCCTCCACACCTTCTGCTATATTAGTAATCATAGAGGGGGAAAAATAATTTAATCCAATCCTAAGAACAATGTGACCAGGAATAGACTTTATTATTATAATTTTTTTTGAGAATCTGTTCCCCAGTTTTCTGGAGCTCTCTGTGCGCGTGTCCCCCTGCGGTAGGGACAAGGCAGGCCTGGTGTGTGCGGAGCGGGTGCTGCGCGAGCTGGGTCTGGAGCCGTCGGAGGAGGACTGCGTGGCGGTCCAGCGCGTGTGCCAGGTGGTGTCCACCCGCGCCGCCCACCTGTGCGCCTCCTCGCTCGCCGCCGTCCTGCGACAGATTCGGGACAACAAGGCCGCGGACAGACTGCGCACGACCGTCGGCGTGGACGGCTCGGTCTACAAGAACCACCCGCTGTGAGTGCAGGGCTTAACGAAGGCAGCAGGCAGCTAAGAGAGTGTTACGTACACGTTAATGTACTACTGAGGAGTTTGCTTTTGCTGGTGTGCTTTTATGATTCTGCAGTTTATGAAAAGATGTAAAGTGTAATGAATGAAGTTCATATAGATCCTTTCTTATAACCCAAATACGCTTTACAATCTAAAATGGTAAAAGAAAAATGTATTGATGTACTATTGTGAATGGAAATATTAGTTCAATATGATGGTTTAATATGCAGTTTTATGCTTCTAAAAAAGGGTTGAACATTATACTGCTTTTGTGCAATACATTAATATATTGAAAGTGTTATGCTAATGTATGACATGCATACTAAAAAAAATCGATACAATATAATACTGTATGCTTGAGCTTGAGCATAATAACCTGGTATAAAACTAGTATGTTTCTAAGCCCCAACTCCCATCATGCAGACATGTTTCTCTGAACTTATCAGGTGTTTAGTCTCATTAGGAAGGTCTGTGAGAAGTGAAAGTCCAGTGGACGTGAACAGCTTCACAACCAACATCTCGGGCAGAGGGCATGTTCTAATTACACTTCACATGCACTTTAGCGATTTCTCCCAGCATGCTTTGTTTATTTGTAAACAAGCAAACAAACAGTTGTGATGACTGGTAGGAAACTGACATCAGTGACACACAAGTAGAAACCTCACACACACACACACACTCCTTTAGCTCATTATAAGCTATTGTACAGTGATCATCAAAACAACAAACCAATCAGTGTTGGACTGGCCTGTTCTGAGCTGTGATGTTGTTAATTGAAGCCCATGGTGAGGTATAAGGGGCTAATGAAAGGCAATATGCAAATCCTGCAGATCTCACAGGAGCAGAACTCGGTGTGGGCAAAAAACAACACACTGATCAGGTCTTGGGGCACAAATGATGGTTTTTTTTGTATTACTCTTGATGCATTTGCTTTAGGGTATTTGGTTAGGATGGGATGGGTTAGTAGAACTGAGAGCTGATGGCTGATCTGTACCTCCTTCATACCTCCATGTAAAAACTGAATGAAAATGGAATGATTTTTTCTCTCTCTCCTTTCTTCCATCCTTTCTTCTCTTACTGCCCCACGGCAGGTTTGCCCGGCGGCTGCATAAGATGGTGCGGCGTTTGGTGCCCGACTGTGACGTACGTTTCCTCCGCTCGGAGGACGGCAGCGGGAAGGGTGCTGCCATGGTAACCGCAGTGGCGTATCGCCTGGCGAAGCAGCACTTTGAGCGGCAGCAGGTGCTGGACACGCTCCGCCTCAGCCGCGAGCAGCTCCACCTCGTCAAGAAGAAGATGGAGGAGGAGATGAAGCGAGGGCTGGGCAGCGACACCCACGCCTCAGCCTCCGTCAGGATGCTGCCCACCTATGTCAGGTCCACACCTGATGGCACAGGTGAGCTAGTGGGTGTGGTTAAGGCATCTGACTGGTAATCGGAAGGATGTCGGAGAGAGCGGTGAGAGAGGAGGCGTGGTATTTGCACTTTCTTTAATTCCTTGCCTGCTGTTGTGAGAACCCTCACGAATGTGGTCTCTGCTGTCAGGGATGCAGTACCACCATCACCTGCAGGAGGCGTTGGGACATTGGGGTGTACTCCATCCTTTATCTTCTCATCACGGTGTTTCACAATTATGGTGATTTGTGCTGAAGGAGAAATGGGCTGCAGTTGTCCAGATTGCACTTGATGATTCTCTGGATTTGCCGTAATGAGAGCAAAGGCTGTGTGCTCGTTCCCAATGGACGTGTGGAAGTGTAGGGTGATTTTGATTGTGGAACGTCAGTCATGCTAGTGTAATTGTTGATGAACAGATTAGGTCTACCTTCATTTAGTAGATGAACTGGGTCTGCTTTAAGGGAAACAGTAGCTTTGAAAACACCTTTCAAACTCAGTAAATGAAGCCTGAAATCATTTCTGGTACCATAACATTTGGTGATCTGTTTACATGGACCTGTTGATGAATACTGAGCACGATTCACTTGGTATGGTGTCAAAATCCCAGACATTTAAAAAAAAGAGTTTTCAACCAGGATCATTGCTGCCATTCTGGTCCTAGTATCACAGGGTTAATGGGCAGAGTGGCAGAGTGGCAGAGCCCTTGGCATCACCACAGCAACCTTGCTGCGCTTCTCATGTTTTTAGTTGTAAATGGCTTATCTTCAATCTTATTGTTCAATCATAAAATTCCATACACAGTGGGTTCACGTTTATTATTAGATTTAGAAAATGGCCATTTTTATGCTGGTTGCATCCGGTCCGTGGCGGTTGGGCTCCACTGGATTAGGGAACAGCCACTTCCAGATAACCACTGGAAACACAGGTATAGATATAGTCCCCATAAGCTGTACAGAATTCTGGATATAGCTATTTCAAAGCATGCAGAAGATGACAGGAAAAATTCCCTGAGACAGCATGAACGGGGAATAAACTCTTAGACGGGATCCAGATTTGGAAAACCTGGACGCCTTCCTCTCCAGGCTGTACTGGATAACGGGGTTATGATGTGGAAACGATAAAAGATCAGATTAAGCAGAGATGAGGTTGATCAGGGTGATCACCCAAATACATGCTCCTTAAAGCACTGGAGAACCAAAGTGCTGAAATGAATAACGTTCATAAGAAAGAAGTGCTCACTGCAGTCAGAGTCACCTTGAGGTCCTTGTGAACTTTTTTTTTTCTTTTTTCTTTCCAAGAAACGATTTTTAACATTGATTTTTAAAACTGCCCTCCAATTGATATGAAGGTTCTGATGTATGCAGTTAGATTTTCCTTGTTGACTTTTTAATAGTTGTGTCTAACATCTTCAGACCCAGAAGATGTGTTTCTCTTGAAATGCGAAGTTGGATTTCCTACTGAAAAAGTTTTAATTGAGTAACCACACACTGATGGTTTCAGGGGCTTATCTTCAAGGAGATCTGTGTGGAGAGTGAGCAGAGGCGGATATAGAATGAGCATGTGTGCACTGCAGGCATCTAAAAAAATTATATATTATTATTTTTTTCCTCCGTTGCATCCACTATTCCTGAAGTAGTGTCAGGCTTATCGAGTATTCTGGGACTTTGAGTAGGAGTGCAGTGTGCTGATCTGAGAGGGAAAGTGTGTTGGGAGGTTCTGCCCCCCACTGTTAAGGATCTCTAATGAGGTGAAGACGCAGAATAACAAGGTTAAACCTCCAAGCGGCTCCACCTTCTTCTGCTCTAGGAGCTCTGATAACAAGCAGGAGGTGGGGAGTGAGTGGGGACAGGTTCATAATTCAAACGAGTTGGGTTAGGAGAGGGAACGAAGCAAGAGAAAATAGAGGGGAGTCGGAGAAGGTCTGGACAAATTGAACCGAAGTGCAAACCAGTGGGGACCAAACCAGCAAGCAACCGCTGAAGCACATGGCTCCCAAACAAAACAAACGTGAGAAGAGATGGAGGAGTGACGCTTGCTCTGCGTTAAATCCTGACACTGTGTTTGTTGTGTCTGTGCCCGTGTGTCTACTGCTGGTGGCCGAACCAGCAGAGATCCATATTTTAACTAAGTCAGGCTAGTACAAATTGTAAAGTTGCTTTTAACCTGCTATAATGCAGAAAAAGGGGGCAGATCTTTGCTAGGCTTGAAGCTGTGGGCGTTGACTTGAAACGCTGTTTCTACATTCTAACTGCAGTGATGGGGGAATTGACTTTTACTGATCTTTTTAGAACTAGAAGGTGTAGAAGGTCTAGGTTTCCTCACATGAGGGTTGAAGTTTTTGAAAACCCGTCACCGCCGGACAGTTATTTCTGCACTGCTTGTGTGTGTGTGTGTGTGTGTGTGTTTTTTACATCTCTCTTGTACTCTGCCTGTCTCACAGAGCGTGGTGACTTTCTGGCACTTGATCTGGGTGGTACAAACTTCCGCGTCCTGCTGGTTCGTGTGCGCAGTGGTAAACGTCGCAGCGTGGAGATGCACAACAAGATCTACACCATCCCACAGGATGTCATGCAGGGCACTGGAGAAGAGGTAGACCTGCTCCATTCTCTGTCAAACTCCATCCCCTCTTCCTCAGCCTCAACACCAGCCCCACCCACATCTAGTTCAGCCCATCCCTGGGCTTGTGGTTCATTGGGCTCCAATTGCAGCTGGAGAATTCCCTGCCGATGTCTCACATGGGTTCAGTGACTGGTTTCTCTCCTCACACCCCTACCCCCAACCTCTTAACAAACACCAGACTAACTCCATGATCCCCACGGCCAACGTTCATTTAGTTACGACAGTATCATAATCACTTACAAAATCAGTTGCTAAACCTGAACACCAAGGCAGGCTTTAGTCCAGACTCCTGCAAAGCTGCGATGCTCCTTTCATGTTTTTTCTTGTTTGTTTTTTTTTAGAACATTGTTGGATAGTGAGCAAAACAGATGAACCACTCATGAATCCTTTTATTGACCTCATAATAACAGGCCATAACAGTTAATAAGTTTTGAAAGTATCTTAAGTGCTTATTGGATTTCATTTCCTGAAAGGTTTTGCTCCGTTTTAGAGGTAACATTTAGCTATACTGGTTTAACTACTTTGATATTGTGAGCAAAGTCTAATTTTATTTCTTAGACTAAATATTCTACATATCTAGAGACATTGAACCTGGATGGAAGCAAAGTTCCTGCTGTTCTGGATCCTATCAAAAGATATTCTGTGACTGGTCGCCAGGTCTGGGAATCATCAGGGAATTTTGCTGTGATTTTCATTTAGAAATCCACCTGACCTGTCTAAGTGCTTTTAAAGCTGACTGGTCCTTTACAGACAGACTAGTATCATCTGACAGCTGACTAATTGTAAAGGTACAGTCTGTTATGCCCAGTGCCCTTGAGGTTGGAACACAAGAACAGACTGACAAGTTCAGCTGACATTAAGATTTCAGTCGAAGAGGGGTTTTGCAGTGCCACTAATGGTTATGAACCACGAAGTGTTAAAACCATTTTTTGACACCTCATATATAGTCCTCTTCCATCATATATGAAAGCCTTTTTAAAAATCTAAATAAAATACCTAATTTGGCATTATTTAACCAGGCCAGTATTATCTGCACACGTTTTTGGTGTTTGGTGAAAGGTTGAGCAGTTCACTCGCAGAGAAAGTCATATTAACTGGACACTAATGATTAATGATGGTTTATATTTCAATCTTCATTAGTTGGTAATGTTGATCCAATTATGCCATCCTCTACAAATTTAGACAATCCTGAAAAGCTCAAAAGAAGTGAAAAGATGTTGGTACCTGGTGTATTTAATAAAGGCTACGGCTTCCAGCTCCTGTGTTGGTATCCACAGAGAGGACTGAATGAGCCGAGTATTCATTTCCAAGTGAAGAAAACGACCACACTGGTACAAAGCTGTGGCTCAAAAGTGGAAGTATTACTGATCCAAATTCAGAGCAAAACCAGCTCTCATGAATTGGAAGAACACAGTTGGCTTGACTTCTGTCCCAAACATGTTGGGAGCTTATGTCATTTCTCAGCCAGTGAGATAACGATCTCTGTTCCCATTGGTTAACTGGTTTAACTGGAAATCTGAGATTAAGGAGAAGGAGATCAGAGCAACGGAAGGATTCACAAGTGTACAGGAAACGCATATTCTCCTATTCTCATATTCTCATATTCTCATTCTCCTATTCTCCTATTCTCATTCTCCTATTCTCCTATTCTCATATTCTCATTCTCATATTCTCATTCTCATATTCTCATATTCTCATATTCTCATTCTCATATTCTCATATTCTCATTCTCCTATTCTCCTATTCTCCTATTCTCATATTCTCATTCTCATATTCTCCTATTCTCATATTCTCATATTCTCCTATTCTCCTATTCTCCTTCTCATATTCTCATATTCTCATATTCTCCTATTCTCATATTCTCATACTCTCCTATTCTCCTATTCTCATACTCTCATATTCTCATTCTCATACTCTCATATTCTCATTCTCATATTCTCATATTCTCATATTCTCATACTCATACTCTCATATTCTCATACTCTCATATTCTCATTCTCATATTCTCATTCTCATATTCTCATATTCTCCAAACGAGTGTGAAGGTGAATTGAGGGTGTGCGTGGATTTGCATGCCAAGGAAAATTTGAGATCCCTGATTGAGTCACGCACTTTAATAAAAAAAAAAAAAAATCTACAAATTTCTGCCAGTAAATTTTCTCTCTCGGTAAAGTCTTCTCTGAACATTCCTCACTATAAATTGTTTCGACTTGATGCAGTTTGCTTGACACCGTCCTACTGAACACGGCATGAAGACAGCTTGTACTCGTGTTGAGAGGGGGCTCTCGCGGTGGAATTCTACCGGGAATCAAGACTTGTACTTGTCAGAAATTCTGCAATGAAGAGTCAGGAGGTTGTACTGATCGTCAGAGTCTCAGTGTCTGTTTGAGCATGTGAAGAAACTTTGGATGAGTTTTTTTATGGTTGGGAAGAAGGGTGTTAGACTAACAAGAGGCAGTAAGTGTGACGACATTGTGTGTGTGTGTGTGTGTGCGTGTGTGTGATCAAACTTAAGAAACATGGAAAGAGGAGTGGGGGGGGGGGGGATGGAGGGAGTAGATGGGTAGAAGAGTGAATGAGACTTTATCACCTCCTGACTTTAACGCCTGCCTCATGGACACCATGGCACAGAAGGTACTTCTGAGGAATAGGGGGGAGGGACCAAATGTAATATAAATTTGAATAATAACAAAAAAAACACACACACACTAGATAAGAGCGTCTGCTAAAGGCTTGAAATGTAACTAGATTCTTTTACACCGCTGAGTGTTTTTAGAACTTTGCTTTGCTGTGCGATGACACTTGCCTGTCAGCTTGAGACTTTTGTGCATACTGATCAGGCTAAGAGCACAGATCTCAGGTCAGCCCTTCTTGCGATAATTGTGATCTTTATGGTGTGAAGGGCAGAAAGATGGGGGTGGGGGGGGGGACAAGCTTTCTGCAGACTGGCTTATTAACTAGGCACTCTGGGGGCAAAACCATCTGTGGGGGTGAACTCAAGCTGACCTGGACTTGGCTTCCCCTCTGTCTTTATCAGAGGTGGAAAGCAGCCAAGTGCTTGTAGAGTAATTTACATATGCAGCATATATTCTCCTGAGCAGCTTGCAGTACTTGGAAGCCTCTTGTCCAGAGCCAACTCTGTTACTGTTCTTAACCTGGAACTGAGGTCTTTGCACAACATGCAGACGGAGCCTTTTTCTTCCTCCTCAGTTTAGAACAGATGGGTTCTGATTTCAACTATATTATGTTGATCACATTAGAAAAAATTAATTAATTAAGCTGACGGAAGATTCAACCACTCATTTAAATCTCACTTGTGAAAATTGAGTTGAATTAAGCATTGCTAATGGTTGTGAAAAATATATATATACGGGCAATACATTCTAGTGTCAAGTATTTAAGGAGGAAATATTACAAACATCCTGTGGCTTATACAAGTTCTGCTTTTGATGCTTTCGTTCTTGGTCTTGTTAAGGCTGCTGTCGAGTGTTTGTAATGAAGTGGTTGGTGTTCTGCAGACCCATGGATCTGAGCAGAAGCCTCACACCTTTTTAGTGAGGAGGATTATTTTTTAATATACAAGATGTTTAAAAGTTTCATAAAAGTCTCCACTGAGCTTCATGGGAAGTTATGGTACTGATATGTAACCTCACATATGTGGGAGCCCTGGCTTTTTTTGTGTGTGTCCGTGGGAATCGCTGTTAATGTGTATGTGTGTGTGTGTGTGTGTGTGTGTGTGTGTGTGTGTCTCTGCAGCTGTTTGACCACATTGTCCACTGCATTGCTGATTTTCTGGAGTATATGGGCATGAAGGGAGCATCTCTCCCCCTGGGATTCACCTTCTCTTTCCCCTGCCATCAAAACAGGCTGGACCAGGTCAGTGTCTCTCACACACACACACATATATATATATATATAATGTGCATACAAGATACACAAATATGTCATAAGCATAGTCAGAACACAAACGTGTGCAAATGCACGACAGGCATTCGCACACATCACACACACATCACACGTGTTTCAAAAGGGGTGTGGACTGGCTTCTGCACTACAAAATGTTGAGTTTTGATATTAAACCGTGAGGTTAATGTGCAGTCATATTTAGGCCTCTGTTAGCATCCGTACTGGATGGTTTAGGCCTGTGTTAATAGCCAAATGACCAGTTGCCTATAATCCCTTAAAATGGAACAGACGCTGTACACAAAATCACCCAGTATGGTTGCTAAGTTTAATTGTTTGTTGGCTTGATATTGCAGGATTGGTTTGTGTATAATAAAAGCTAACCAGGTATTCATCTAAAAGTCAGTTTGTATTTAGAGTCTTCTGCTGTTGTATCTGAACAACATGGGGCAGAAAATGAACATTGTACACAAAAATGTATTGGAGCATTTAGCAATAGCACAGAACCTCATGTACCACAGAATACCCCGGTAGCAGGAGTACTGAGGAATCATGTCTAAAGGTTACCTTCAGTCATGAAAGACCAGATTGAAAATCCTTTCCGTGATTTTGTTGTGTGGCGAGAATTACCACACAAAAAAATGAAAAAAGATTCACAGTAAGTTACAGATGGGTAAGATTACTTTAAAAGACGAGATTAATGTGTATGGGATGGCAAGATTGCTGTGTAGAGGTATAAGAATTGCCACCAACGGCAGTGAAGAGGCCATCGCCCGCTCTGAACCGTCGTAGTACCTCAGAGCTCACTACTCAGCACAGCCCCGATCCGAACCGCAGCGCTACAGCAAATCTGCAGAAAGATTTGCAATGAAAGAAACAGAAAATGTAATTATGCCGATTGGTTTGTCCAGTAGAACACGCACAGAATTGAAGCAAAAACATTGTGACTAACACCACGGTTTTCATTTTGTAGTTGTCTATTTTTAAAAGTCATAGACCAGGTGTGCTGGTTTGTCTCTGGTTTTGCTCGGAGTCCTGAGTACAAGTTTGTTTATCAAACCCCTTGGTGTCAGTTTATTTTTAATCAGTTTTCTACATCTGCTGCGCACAAGTATTCACTTTCTTGAACCTTTTCGTAGTTTGTTGTAACAACTTAACAGTTAGCGATTAATTAAACAAAACATCTGTTCATTGCACAAGTTCTTTCAGATTGGTTGGAGACTGAGAACATGTCGCAGTATTTGAAAACTACTGTTCACCATCAGTCAGACGGTTGGGGTTTTTGTTTGGCTGTCGAAACGTTGAGGTCTCCGCTTGTTGATGCTCGTGTGCAGCTTTGTCGGTGTGTTCGGGTCGTTGCCTTGTGAAGAAAGGCTTTGTTCTTACCACTCATCCATTTTGCCCAGCTCTGTGGAAATGGTTTCCTGCGTGCTGCCTTTCCCATCTCAGCTGCAGATCTTTCGGCTGCCTTTAGGTGACCTTTGGCCTCTCGTTTGTTTCTGATTATTACCTTCCTCAGTCGGTCACTGGCTTTTGACACACAGCCTTGTCCAGGTGGAGGTGGGCCTGAACCATATTTTTTTTCCCCCCATCACACAATAATGGATTTAATGGTTCTCTTTGGAATGTTCAAATGATAGGATTGATTTTTACATATAAACACACACTGATTTATGCTTTTTTTCCTGAACTTGTTTGGGTAAATCCTTGGTAGTCTTGATGTTTCTATGGGGCTGCTCTGTGGAACCTTCCAGAAAAAGATGTTTTTATGTTGCTCATGCGGTGATAATTGCCTACAGGTGGACACTTCAAATGATTAGGTGACTTCTGATGGCAACTGGATGCATAAGATCCGTTTCCACAGTAATGAGGGTGAATAATTAAGCAGTAGATATTTTTGTATCATTTTTCAAACCATATTTTGACCTTTTTCAGTATTATGGGCTACCGTGGGTAGTTTCATGATGATTTCAATTATGTTTCAAACTGTGAATGTTCAAGGAGGTTGGTGAATACTTTTTCAAGTCACGGGACGGTATGTTTTAAGATTACATGGTTAAATTGTCCAAACAAAACAAAGATGATCACATGAAAATTGTGCATTAGCCAGGAGATCACAGTTTATATTGTGTCCTACCCTGAGCAGCAGGGATCTGGCACTCTGATTTTACAGTCAGTAGGGAATGTGAATTTCACTAGGGAATTTCTGCCTTCTGTGGGGTGTTTATAGCAACATGGAGAGCCTGGGGGGTTGTTTAGAGTTACTTTTATTTGGGGTTTGAATGGGGTTGAGAGGTCGGTGTCAAGTGTGTGTCCGAGACAAAGTAATAAAGGTGCATTGCATGTGTTTCATGCTGCTGAAGCGCGTGTGTGTGTGTGTGCGCGCGCACGTGTGCTTGGAAACGACACGTAGGCACACGTGATGTGAACATCCATGTACAAATAACCAAATATATGCATGTGCACACGTGCACCACAACTAAGGAAACAAGCACGTGCTCACACACATCAACCTCTGATCCCAGCGGGCGAACATCTTTTGCAGGGCATTCTGCTCAAGTGGACAAAGGGCTTCAAGGCTACGGGCTGTGAGGGCGAGGATGTGGTGGTGCTCCTGAAGGACGCGATCCATCGCATGGAGGTCTGAAAACGGAAAAACCAAAACTCTTAAAAACTTAAGTTTATGCTCCTTGTTGGAAGTAATTAAACCGGTTTTAGGTGAAGAAATTATAATGCAGTTTTCACATCGTTTTTTTCTTTTCTGTTCTGTTCTCCATTAATTCTTTTTAAATGAATTCTTCTGTTTCTTTTCATTCTCCACCCCCAACCTTTTTTTTCGGTGTTTGCTCCGTCTCCGTCAGGAGTTTGACTTGGATGTAGTAGCGGTGGTGAATGACACAGTTGGTACGATGATGACGTGTGGTTATGAGGACCCTCGCTGTGAAGTAGGACTTATCGTGGGTGAGTGGACCACACACCTACACTTCACCACCACAGCACGCCCCCTCATCTACAAGCCCCCATAACTGTGAGAGTTTGTGTGAGATGGCCAAATCAGTTTTTATCATTATGCTTCTGGTGCTCAGTTTTCAAAACTGCTGCATTCTCTGTTGGGCTGAGATCTGGGCTTTGACCTGACCCTCGTAGAGCGTTCACCATTCACCATTCTTTTGCTCATCACACCTGTGCTTCTTTGGGTTGGTATCCCTGCACTGACTGACGGGTGAAGTTTCTCCCGATCTTTAGTTGATGACTGAGGAAGGCCAGCTTACTGTCTCTCCCTGTGTGTTGCATCCATCCCTCAGTTGGCTTTGCCGTTTTGAGGATTAGCCCCTCCCCCCCACACCATGGCCCTCCTGCCCCAGCGCCTCACCGCTGGGACAGAATGTGTTTGATACCCCTGTGTGGTTCCTGCAGGTACAGGCACGAACGCCTGCTACATGGAGGAGATGCGGAACGTGGAGCTGGTGGAGGGAGACGAGGGCCGCATGTGCATCAACATGGAGTGGGGGGCGTTCGGGGACGACGGAGAACTTGATGACCTCTGCACATCGTTCGACAGGGCAGTGGACGAGCGCTCCGCCAACCCCGGAAAACAGAGGTACCAGTGCCAGCCTGCAGAACTTCACTCCCCACTCAGCTCTGCTCACTTGGAAATCCATTAACCACCAAGTCAATGCAACAATTACTCTGATAGTTTTCACTGGTAATCCAAAATGATCTGGATGATCACCTGCACCAGCTGGGTCTGCTCTGGATGATCCGAGCACACGGTCACAAATCGGCAAACTGTTGGATGTCTCCTTTGCATTTTCCAGCACTGTTTGTCTGTACAGGCCAGTACAGCAGTAATGATTACCAAGCTATGTTTAGTCTTCTTCTCTGGAAGAACTGGGGGGTTTTAAGTGAGTGTTTTCATGTTAATGCAAGCACATCTCTTGGCGTGTGTGTGTGTGTGTGTGTGTGTGTGTGTCAGGTTTGAGAAGATGATCAGTGGTATGTATCTGGGGGAGATTGTGAGGAACGTTCTGTTGGATTTCACCGCTAAAGGGCTTCTGTTCCGTGGAAAACTCTCAGAGAGACTCAAGACCCGCGGCATCTTCGAGACCAAGTTCCTTTCGCAGATCGAGAGGTTCGTGTTTGTGTGTGATCCATTTACAACACTGAGCAGACGCTCCTATTCACATCTCCTTACTACCCTTTGGTCTCCAGGGAAGAAATCCCTCCACTAATATACTGAGTCTAAGGGTCCCGTTAAGCCGTAGATACATCAGGGCAAACGTACAACAAAAGCACTTACAAATTCTTCCAAACTTACAACCTGACAAGTGGAGGACTGGGGATTATTCAAATGCCTTGAAGTTGACACGTAAACTCTCCGAACGTGTCTCGCAGGATTCTCTCTCCCATGTGACGCCCTCTCTCAGCCACTTCATGCATGTTTTTTGAGTCCAGCATAATGAATGCATTAATAAAGGTCAGGCCTAGGTGGGAAAACGCCGAATCTATTTATAAACAAAACGAGAACAACAGGTTATTAGATGAGGCTTGTTTGGAGTTTTTTTTTTTTTCTTAGACGGATCTTAACAATATGTTGATTGTTTCCATGGCTACAGCTGAATTATTTGACCAGCACTGTAAGAGATTGATTATTTTATTTTTTTTGTTTTGGCTATAAATTGCATCTACAAAAAAAAAAAAAGTGTGTACGCAGTTTGTGGTTGCCTGATCAAAAACTCATCAGTCTTCAGTACTTGGGTTGCCCTGGGTTACCAATATGGGTACTTTTCTCCCCTCATACAGTGTATGTGTTCCTAAAAACTGAAATCAACTTAATTTAAATATTAACCATGTACCTGTGTGGACTTGCTGGTAATGTGTTGTTGTTTAATGATCAGTGTCAAACACAAGGCGGTATTGCACTCCGTGTACTCTGGGTCTAGTGAAGGTCTCTTTTCATAACACAACTCTAAATCTTGAAATGCAGTGGGTTAACCAAGCAGTCTGACAGCTCCGGGCATCATCAATACCTCTGGTGGTGTTTAGGGAGGATTCTGAGGTGGTGCATCAAATACTTGAAATGAGGGAATAGAAAGGATTGAGAAGCAGAGTGGAGGTTTGTGTGGGTGACATTTTATTCCAGTGTAATGAAATCCTCTGCATTTTTCGTCTGCACTAGCAAATCAAAAAAAAAAAACCAAAACTTCCACTTGCTGTCTCCCGTCAAAACTGGAGTCGTGTAAATAGGGTCCTGGTTTTGACTCTTGAAGAATCGTTTTAATTAGGCTTCAGATGACTGTAAAGGCAAAATCTTTTCTGTAATGATGTCTAACACTCCCCCCTCATCTCTCATCTCTTTCCGTCCCATTCATTTCCCTCCCTCCTTCTTCTTGCCCCACCCCCTTTCTCTCTGCCCCGCCCCCTCCAGCGACCGGCTGGCCTTGCGCCAGGTGCGCTCCATCCTGCAGCACCTGGGTCTGACGAGCAGCACGTGTGACGACAGCATCCTGGTGAAGGAGGTGTGCAGTGTGGTGGCCCGCCGGGCGGCCCAGCTCTGCGGAGCCGGCTTGGCTGCCGTGGTGGACCGGATCAGGCAGAACCGCGGCCTCCAGAACCTCAGCATCACGGTGGGCGTGGACGGAACGCTGTACAAACTACACCCGCAGTAAGTGCTCGGGTGGGGGTGGGCTAGGGTCATGGAAGCACGTGACATGGAGTGTATATGCAAGTGAGGCGGGGCACCTTCATATCAGTAGATTAACAAACCGTTGGATTAATGTTTAGTTATATTATGACGTTGTTAAATACTGGACTGCATTATTTGGGCTGACCTTGTTTATGCTTGTCGGGAACATGCAGTGACTCAGCAAAACCTTTTCCTGGAACAGCTGGTCAGGATGTTCAAGCACACAGCACTTGATTGGTTAGGTGACTCCTTTGCATATTGCGGTGTTCTGTGATCTCACTACTGCAACCTTAAAGGGTAATATTAAGATATTGAGATTTGATTAAGATGAATGTTAATAAATGGTATATTTTGGGCTGTGACGTGGGATCAGTTGTCTGTTGTGTCTGAGAAAATGTTGTATTGTAGGGAAATTCACTCTCATTAGCAAGGTAATGAAATGATGGACTGTGTGACTGTAGTTACCCTGGCAGCACACACACACACACACACACACACACACACACACACAGCTCTGTTTGTTACCCTGGCAGCACACACACACACACACACACACACACACAGCTCTGTTTGTTACTCATTTAAGAAGACTGGGTAGAATTGTTTTGCTAATTTCTTCATGCCCTTCTGCCAAAACCAACTCAATTTGTACATAAACCTTTTTTTTTAAACCAAGTAATCAATTATTTCCCTCAGATTTTATTGGTTAATTTGTATTACTCCTCTGTCTACTCTGCAGCTGTTGCCGTAGTGACTGGCCGATGTGATTTATTACTTAGCTTATATTGAATACAAAATGTAGCAAGTGCTAATTTAGCATAGCTCTCTAACCCCAAGATTCGGTGGTGCACAGCTCTGGCCTGTTGATGCTGGCCTAATAACAACCGTGGTTCTAGGAACAGGAAACCTGCGCATGTGTCTGTGAGGAGTTTGGTCAACCTGATAGTGTCATTATTTAAACATGCACATCTACAAGCTGTAAGAAACTGCTGAGTCGTATATTAAGAATTCATTGGCTGAATGTTTCCCAGCTTATTTCATTTTCAGACCAACTCCAACCATAAAGTTGATAACATCTGTCCTTTCGCTCCAGCATGCATGCATGCGTGTGCACACATGCTTGCTCTTCGAATCTACAAAAAACTATTCACAGATAAAGATCATTTGTCAGCTATTGTCTGGCACCCTTCTGCACAGGTGGTGATTTATTTCCTCTCTTTGGACAGCTGCAATACTCCCATGACGACCCACAAACCCTCGTTTGTTAAGGTTTCATCCAGGTTTCATCCAGGTCTCATCTTTGTGTCTCTCTCCAGCTTCTCTACCATCATGCGGGAAACGCTGCGAGATCTGGCGCCCCAGTGTGACGTCACTCTCCTCCAATCAGAAGACGGCAGCGGTAAGGGAGCCGCCCTCATCACGGCTGTGGCCTGTCGCATGAGAGATGCGAAAAAGTGACGGAGGACTGAGAGAAGAACGGAGGGATTGAAATGACAAAGGGAAAAAGAAGAGGTGGGAGAAAAGAACATGGAAAGGAAAGAGCATTTAATGTTCTTCTGAACAGAGTGACTGTTAATCATCGAGCTCCTGTGTGCAAGGACCAGTTATGCTTTGATTTTGCTTACTTTTACAGTCGTGTTCAATAACAATCTAAAGAGTAATATTTGTCACCGGTGAGAGAGGAGTTCTCTGTGTCTGTAGAGGTGTGGGAGGTTCTTGGACGCTCCTTTATTTATTTATCTTTCTGTATGCATACTGGAGTGTACAGTACATACTGTACTGTACATACTGGAGTGTACAGTACATACTGTACTGTACATACTGGAGTGTACTGTACCAATACAAAGAAGTTTAATTCAGATGTTAAACTGTGAATTTGAGGATATGCTTGAGTGGTTGTCAGGAAGAGTTTCTCCATGGCTGGACCAAATGTAGGTTCTATTTTACATCATTACTGTTAACAGAAAGGGTCGCTGGAAGCTCCAGCTGCCCATGAGCTGCTCGAAGGTGGAGAGAAGCACTTGAGGGGACTGGGTACAAAACAGGGCTCTGAGCATACAAACACACACTCATCAATGCTACAGTCCAAATGCTTCACCGTGAAACACCGTGAGGGTACTAGTTACACTGGTCTCGAGGGGAAAAAAAAAAACCAATGAACTTGGTCAGGTGACTCTTTGTTCAGGTGGGTTATGGTCCCTCACCTGAGTTACGCAGATGTTTCGGGTAATGACGATGCTAAATTTAAAGTGTAAACCAGGACCTGTATTGGTAACCACAGGGTTAATAAAGAATGGTAGGCTGCTGAATGACTATGTGTGTAAAGGAGAGTTTATAATCGCTAGCAGCAGGCTGGGATTTACCACGTCACTGTATCCCAAGACAGCAACACAGCAGTCAGTGGGTATTAGTCTTCACTGAAAATGAACTTGCAGAGCTCTTTCCTTCTCACTCAGGCTCTCACTCACTCAAAAAAAAATTAATACTGTAATGCAGTAATAATAAGTGACACAGGATGTTCATGCAGAAACTACATTACTGTACAAGTCAGGGATTGTGTGTGTTTTCACAAAAACAAACGAGAAGAAAACCCCTCGCCCCCCAAACAAGCTCCTCTGCCAGCATCAGGACTCCCCAGCCAGCAGTGTGATCATCAGCCCCTCCTCTTCCTCACAGCTGCTCTGGACCTGTGAGCTGGTGGATCAGGTTTTATCAAACATAGTAAAATAAACTAGGACAGGAGCAGAAATTTAAAAAAAATTCTGCTTGTGTGTAATAAGTGTAGGGTTGAGCACTGAAAGGGACCTGAATAAAGCTTATTTTTAT
>JAOXYF010000006.1:1156109-1170390 GCA_028565775.1 Sternarchorhynchus goeldii | reverse complement strand
GTGTGTGCGGGGGTGTTCAACACTGGGTCTGAGGGGAAAAATGTTGAATTTAGTTCCTGAATGTTGTCGATGAACACTGACGGGCAGTGGCTGGGATTGGATGGAACCAGGTTTTTGTGTGTTTGTGGATTTTTTAATTTATTTAATTTTTTCCCCTTTACCCCTGTAAATCAGTCGGTCATATTCTCCATCAGACTCTCGGTTTACCCTGGACCAGCAAACCAGTGTCGTCCACTACAGAAGAGCACCATCACTACATTACTGACACTTGGATGGTAGATTTGGCACAACATAAAGATTGGCAGCTAATGAAAACCCTTGGCGTGTGAGCTGACAGATGCTGATTGGTTAGTTTGTCTGCTGAATGTGCAAAAGCCCCGCCTTCCGATCCCACTGTAGGATGAGCAGTACAAGTGTAGCCATCCCCCACATGGATGTCATTAGTAAAGTTGAAGAAAATGGTGATATGAATGGAAAATCTTGCACTTTTGATCCTTTTTGTTTCCCTCACACTTTTTCCCCTCAGTATTTATTTTTCCCTTCAGTTTAAAGGACTTTTTTTAAATTTTGTATTGTGTAACATTTGAGCAAATCATTGTCTTGAATATGGTTGCACCAGAGCTGAAGCACAGCCAAAAATTATGCTGCGGTTCGAATGTTCTTGGAAAACTTTTCTCTGTTCCTGTTTATTTATTAAATCAGTTAAGGCATGTTAACGGGACAATTGTGACAGCCTAGAATAAGTGTGTGTGTGTGTGTGTGTGTATTATAATTTTTTTGCTTCCTTAACATGTCTTCCCAATCAACCTAAATACTCATGATTCTCTTTTAGCTTTGCTAACATTTCTGTAGACTGGGCACTAAATTCATATATGGATTAGGAAGCGCATACCTGGCCTGTCGTTGCCACGGTGACTGCGAGAGTTGAATAAACTGGATGGGAGAAAAGGATTGTACAGAGCGAGCAATCGACCTTGGTCACCTGACCGACAGAAAAGGCATTTCTGTCTAAACCAACGGCTAGTGCTTCCAGCTTAATGACGTTAAGAGACGTTCATGACACGCGCCGTTATGATCCGGTTCCAGTCCGGAACACTCCAGTTCCTGAACATCCAGCATGCATTCAAATATTTCATACAAATACAGAGCTCAGAATGTCCCCTATACAGGTTTGTTGTTTATTTTAGTACTTCAGCAGTAGAAAAATTGTTTGACATGGAAGCAGGTTGGACAAACACTGCATGGTTAACTAGAATATTGAGACTTTCATTCTGTAATGTGTGTTTATTTTAATGTATAGTGCTGTGCATGTAGAGAATATTCCAAGGTTATTGCCAGTGCCCATCTACCCTTTCTTGGTTATTTTAATAAAACTTCATTATTCTGCACTTCTGACTTCAGGGTTTTGAAATAGCATTTCTGGTTCATGAATGGAGAGTTTGGTTGTTTTGAGTTCAGGATGGCTCCTGTGCTCTGTGTTTCAATATTTTCATTTCCTTCAAGTACAGCATAGATGTTTGGTCCAGTACTGATGGTTTCCCATCCAGGTTTCTTTTCTGTGCCCCTGAATTCAGACCTTACTATGTAAGAATCTAGCGGTAATGTTGCAATTTAAAGATCAGATTTTTGTCCCTCTTCATCTCTCAAGTACCTGTTTATAACCTAATGGTAAGATAAAAAAATAAATAAATCCAGCTCAGTTTTAAATACTTCATTCTTCATTTTGTTTTTTTTAATTTGTCTAATGAGAATCATTGCAGATGGCAAATTTGATGAGGTGTAAACTGACAATATGTTAGATGTTTTGCTGCTGGTTTCCAGACCCAGATTAAGTCCAAGATTCGACAGCATTGATTCCACTGGTGATTCACCAGTACCATTGCAGTTTTGTCTGAGATTAGACTTAATCCCTGCCTATGAAAATGTCACTTAGTTTTGGATGTTCTGGAACACTGCACACATCCTGCAACCATGGCAACCTCCATTATGACCTTAAAACGTCGTCAGATCGCTGCCACTTGTTCAGACAGACTCTTTGCTGGAAAAGGGCTGCGCGATGAGAGAAGCACGCACTGGTCAGAGTGAGGATCGCCACACGAAGGAAGCCAGGTCTTGCTGTTTGGATTGTGAGGTGTGGTCGTTTTCTCCAGGGATGTGTCGACCATCTCCTCCACTGTAGCCTTCCCCCCCCTTCTTCAACGCCTGGACGACGCAGCGGTAGGTGGCAGCGGCTTTGACGGATGGCCGGTTGACATCGTTCTGCTCCACCGAAACGTTTGAGACTTGTGTCCCTTTAGCGCAGCAGACAGAAGCTGAGAGCTGAATGTGAGAGTGGGGCTGGGTTTGAGACTCGCTACACCAGTATAAGTCGGTTCTTTTAAACTACTGTAAACATGAACTGATGGCCATTCAGTAAGATCTGGATTCCATGTGTTAGAACCACTGATCTAAACTCTGGTTCAACCTCTCTTATTCTGTGTGCTCTTAATCCAGGCCTCCAAAGGTTCACTCATCTTGCACATCCGATGTATCTTGCATACATTCTATTCTTAGTGTAATTATGTCTCTGTATAACAATTTTGGATTGAAACATCACCCTTAAAGCGCAAAGAAGGGGACCTGCTGATGACCAAACGGCACCTGTGGGTAGAGAAGAGCAGAGAGCGACTGCATCAGTCTGCGGTGCTGCACGCCACTCGGCTTTGGAGATCCTCAACTTCCAGTGAATCTTGTAGCACCTGGCCTCACTTCTGCAGTGTGTGTGTGTATTGTAAGCAGAGCTGCCTCTCTCATAACATCCCCAGCCCCCCAGGTGAAAGCCTTTAAATCAGAGGCCTTCCATGTCAGCACACGCATGTGCTTTTCTTCCTTATTGTTTGATCTGGGACAGACTTGCTGTACACCGAGTGTATTTTCTTGAAAAGCTGCAGGTGTGTCCTTACACATGGCACTACAAACCGAGCATGTGCACACGTTAGAATCAGGGATACAGTCTGAGTTTTATTGCTCTATATTTTAGTTTTAGCCTACAGTTGCAGTGCTCTGAACGTTATACCACACTTGCACTTAACTTGAGTGTTTTGATCATTACCAAGTTAATTCATTGCTTTTAGCACCTCTGTCAACACCTTTCACACCTTGGATATACACACTACTGCACCACAGGTCCCTACGATTTGAAATAAGAATTATTTACCAGCGCAAATGTTGGGGAAACAAAAACATTTGATTCATTGCATTTTGGAACATTGACACCCCCTACTCCACTAAAGTTCCCAGAATCATTTTATAGTTAAGATTATCTTATATGAGTGTGTTGGGTGTAATACTCGACTTTTTAAAGATGACCTTTGTTTTTATGATGTTTTGAAGAAACCAAGGCTGTTCCATGCCACAGTTTGGGTGGCTCCTTTGCAAATGTAAGATGCAATTGATTTATTTGCTTCCCAGCTTGTTCACAATTCTCCCAGTTTTAATCTCGGTAACTCTTACATATCTGAGCATCTCCACTCCTCAGGAAGAGAGGACCATGCAAGCTGCTCCCCAGTGCTTCCTGCTGATCAAGCATTTCTTTAAGGAAAGAGATAAAGAACCATTTGAACAAAAGGAAGGACGTGTTTGTGACGGCGCAGGTCTTTACAGGATTGAAGTCCTATGTTTCTAATACATACCGAGATGAATGGCTCCTTTGATGACGTGCACGTGGTCTTCTCTTATCGCTGTGTGTTTATGCTGAACTCCATACGCTCCACTGTCCACTTCAAGCTGTTGGTTTCCTCTCTGTGGTTGAGCTCCATCCACTCCGGTCTTCATTCAGGCTCACAGCAACCAGGGGATGGAGACAGAGTCAGAAGGCTGGCCTGCACGCCTCCGGTCCCTATCTCTCTTCCTTCCTTCCTTTGTTCTTCTCCCTGGAGACCTAACTGTCCAATCAGCCTCCCTGTCCAAAACTAGGCTCTCCCCTGTACTGTACAGTCAGATAAACTATGTACTTCATGCCATTTCTACACTGTGCAGCTGCTCTTCACCTCACCACACCTGCTGTGGATTTGCATGGCTTTTTTTCCTCGGTGTGTAATAATGTAGTTTTAAAAGTCTTTTCTTACTCTTCTTGCTTCTTCCCAAGAACGATAAACAGCCATATTTACTGCTTTACTAAGTAAATAAATACAGTTATTGCTAATATATCCTCAGTAGATTCTGTCAGCTAAACGTATACCAGCCTGTACCACAACCTGCTGACAACATGAAAACAGAAGAGCTGATTCTTGTGTGGGTGAGTGTGTGTGTCTGGTACTGACACACAACACAATATCATTAATGGAGACCTGCCAGGATGCTCTGTGGATGGTGGTGATTTAAGTTAGAAGTTGAGATTCTATGGACACTTATGACCATGTTGGTAAATGACTTCAGAATACTCCCTTGGGGTTTTTTTTCCCCTCCACACACACACACACACACACACACACACACACGTTCCAGTCCAGCATCCAGCAGCAGGAGCTTTCTTCCACAGCACCAGAGCATTCAGCTGCATAAATAGAGTTCAAAACAATGGAAACTCACCTCCAAATGAATGCTGGACATTCCTCAGAGTGGATAAAAAGGTAAGTAGTTATTGACCTGTGTGCCTATATACATACAGAACCTGTGGCTGGCTTGGTGCTGCAGTTCCCTGAGGAGTCAGAAACTCCCCCCCAATTCCCACTTTGCTTTGTCAATTTATGAAGAGGAAAAAATAAATTGCATTGGTGCACCACAGGCTTAGAGCTGCGAATCACGCTCACCTCCTCGGTCACGTCTCTATGAACCACAATGGCGTCTCAAAAGTGTGCTTCGCCTCGGAGTGATTTCCACATAACCAGCAGCCTGACGAAACTGGTGCTGAAGCTACTACAAATGAACCGCGTCTCATCTGGCCGAAGTGCGATCAGAAAATGGCACAGCCATCTGTATTCCGCTGTTCACGCTTAGCCTAATAACCAGGCTCTCCCAGGTTTACGTGCTCGTGGGCTGGCTGTGCCTTCTGCCGAGGGTAAAGGAATTGTTTCTTTGGACTTCGTTTGAACTGCTAATTGTGAGCCACACTTCACCTGAGGGCACAAAAGCTCTAGGTCTTGGGCCCAGCTGGGGAACACCAAAGAGGCTGGGCAGAGTGAAGCCTGCTTTCAAAGATGAGAGCTCTTGAAAGCTCTTGAAATCTATTCATGTGACAGTCTAATAGACTGAAAACTTTGGTGTGGTGACCAGCCAGTTATGCAAGGCCAGCGAATGTCAGAAACTTAAATTCATACACACACACACCTTTATAAATTCTAAAAAAATTCTATTTGAGTAAACTGTAATAAAACGTTTAGGGATAGTAAAAATTGCAGGGAATTAAACAAGGTTTCCAGGGAAACAGGATGTTTAGAACAAAGATCCATCATCAGCTGTACAAGCAAAGTAGTCCTCAGGAAAAGTGCTCAATATATTTTTGTGCAAACAGATCAGTACAAACAGTCAAGACTGCAGTGGAGATGAGGAGTTTGGTTCTGAGAAGCTCATGAGATTCATTTCATCGTCTTTGCTCCCTTTTAACATATTGAGCTTCTTCATGGTCTCTCAGCTATCCAATGTATAACCCTTTTATTATTCTGAGCACACAGCTATTAAATCTGTATACCAGGACATTTTAGAAATGTGAGTCATGAAGATAAACCATCTCAGTACATACCTGTTCTGTGTTAAAGGTCTCAGTACAGTTACAGCCAGCTGAAGTGGTCTGGTCCAATTTCACTGTTTGTGTAAAGGGAAGCGTCTGTGCTGTACGTACCCGCGCTCACCATGCCTGTCAAAGGAAAGCTTAGCTTCCACCAGCACTTTCTCTCTGCACATTTGTTCCTCTGAGAGAAAACTTTTCCAAGCTAATTTTGAAGCATTCTCCCTTCCTAGTGTTACAATACATTACTGCAGCAAATTGAGCAAAGCCAAGTTATTGGGCATGTATGTCGCAGTGCACCTCTCACAGCTAAAACTGTTTCAACAACAGTGGTGAAGAGGAGAAAGGAGAAACCACACATGAAAACCCCCAGGAGGTGTGCTTACCGACAGCCGTGCACACCAACTGAGGGAGGTGTGGCAACATCAATGCAGGCAAATGTGTACAACAGAAACAAAACAAACAGGGAGCCATGTGCTCAGCTGCCACCGCATGCCAGTGGCTGCCAGCAGGGGGTGCTACAGTAATCTTATTATACAGAGATATTTAATATTTTTCAAAGGTTCTTATTACAGGCTGTTCAGACGTTTTCTAGGCCATGCATTGGTAAGAGCAAAGCATAGTCTGCTTTTGAAAGTAAAGCGGTTCCCTCGGTTAACAGAAGTGATCGACGTGCTGAATGTCGGGAGGATATGCTTCATGTTAAAAGGTCAGCACTCTCTGTTTGAAGGGGTCTGGAAACCTTTGAGTTCCATCTTAAACATTGATTTTTCTTCTTAAAAACATACAGGGAATTGTTGGGGCTGGGAGCAGTCAAGGTTTCGTATTTGTGTTGTATTTCTTTGACTTACTTCAAAATTGAAAACTGAGTACACAGATCTTATGTTACTTGTCAATATATAAATTAAGTGTAGCTTATTTGCATCCCTGTCTGTCTCTGTATGCTACAACATTTTTTTTTAAAGCATTAAATATTTTAGATGTGAACATGACAAAACAGATATTACACGAATGAAAATGATAGTCAAAAAACATCTAAAAAGTGAGTCACTCAAATTGATCACTCACATCAGTTGATAACTCAGAAGTGATCCATCTGTCAAGAGGATTTTTATTGTAATTTCAGCTATATACAGGTATACAGTGAAACAAAATGTTTGATCCAGTCACATTTACTCAAATTTATTTACTCAAATAAATAATGTCCATTAGTATAGAACCTTAGAACTACTGTCCATTAGTAAGGAATACTTACTATAATGAACTCCTCTTTTGGCCTGGGTTATATTGTCAAATTATTTAAAAAACATGCAGTTAATTAAACCACTAATTAAAAAAAAAAATCTTATTCCCAGTAAGCTTTCAAATTACAGGCCAATTTCAAATTTGCTCTTAATTGCACTCTCACAATTCTGCACTTATCTGCAGACAAATCATGTCCACAAATGATTTCAGTCTGGATTTAGACCATATCACAGCACAAACTGCACTTAAAAAGGTAGATAATAATCTTTTAAAGGATGCAGCTCTTCGTAAACTTTTAGATCTTAGTGCAACAGTTGATACCACAGACCAAAATATCATTGGACAGGCTGGAAACTCACTTGCATTAGAGGGCAAGCACTCTCCTTCTTTAAGTCTTATTTGTCAGTGTGCTATCAATTTGTCCTAATAAGTAAAGCTCTGAGCGTACAAAAGTAAAATATGAGTCAATACTGGGCGTCTTATTATTCTCATGATATACACAACCATCAAGCACGACGCAAGTACTAGCTTCCATTGTTACACGGATGATACTCAGTTATGGAGGCCAACTGTCACGAACGAGCCCCTGAGGATTGCAAGAAGCCGACAGGACTCGTGTTTTAAATATATACGAGAACCGCTTTATGATCGGTTTCGTTTTGCAGACGTAGTTAACAAAGCCGGCGACAAAGACATCGACACCTTCAAAGACCCACACCACATTGTGATACATACACGCTTTTAAAAACTCACCCTGACGAGACACAGGTGCAACGTATTACAAACACAACAAGCTCATTCACACGCCACGCCCACTCTCGAACATACACTTACGCTCATTCATACAACACGACAACAGAACACACCTCCACACGGACACGCCCACACAGACAAGAGACGTGGGAGGCGGCCAGGGCGGCCACCGTGACACCAACTAAGGTTGTTCTTCCGAATTCTGATAAGACCTGGACTCCCTAGACAGATTCTGGGTGTTATTTCTTACCCCCAAGGCCACAATATTCTAATACATCTTGATGGGTTTCAGTAACACCAAATACTTGTTTAAATGTTTTTAAAATTTTAGATGGTATTGTTAACTCATATGACACATTACCCTTTATGTAATATTACCAAACTGTGAAATGTGCTTTCTTCATCAGATGCAAATAAATTAATCCATGGCTTTATTTAATCAGTACTGGATTACTGTAATCGTTTTCAGAGGTTAAACATTTTAGAGAACTAACAAATAATAAAATGTATTAAAGAAGGGATATAGGGTATATTCACACTTGTCCTGAATCCTTGGGTTCACACCCAGGACCGACTCTTGGATTGCTTGGGGGAGGGGCTCATTATGACTGGTTGCTTTCACACAGAAGGATTCAATATGGATTGTGGATTGATGTGCAATTCCATATATAACATTTCTGGCCGTATGTATACAAAATGTTGGGCAATGTAATCTATTTACTGCTTTTTTTTTTACATCTTCTTTGCACTCAAGTTTCAAAGAAGTAGTGAAGCGTCACTTGACGTATGGAATTTCACAGCCCTGGTACCTGGCACATGCAAATAAAGATCTGATGCAGGATGAGAAAGCTCTTAATCATACTGGCCAGCATGAGACCTGGATTTTTCATGATGTTGTTAGTTCATGCACTCACTCTTTGAAGATGAGATTACTACAGTAACCTAGGGTTAGTTAGGGTTAGTTAGGGTTAACCTAGCTCCAGTCCGATTTAACTCAGCACTCGGTTGTTATGTAGGAAAGGATATCAACACTAGGATATCATTCATGAACTGTAGATGCGTAGTACAAGCCCTGATAAAGTCTAACTGATATGTGAATCCATACGGTCATGACTGTATCACTGTTTAGGAACATTTGTATTCTTCATCCATGAAAAATGCTTTCAAGATCAGTACTTAATCACAAGCACAACCAGTGTCACCTCAAAAAGAAAAAAATGCATGTTTTTAAGAGGGAAAAAAAAGTTTACATCCATCGTGGAAAAGCAGTTGAGGTGAGATGAGGCCCTTCAGATTTTTAAAGGTGACATTTGGGTTAATATGGATGGACAAATGTTTATTTTGTTATATTTAATAGTAAATATGTTTCAATATTTGTGAATTAATAATATTCCAACCTAAATCATTTTCTGTTTGTGGGAGGTTGGAAACTATTGGAAAGTTTTTCTTCTCTATATTGGTACTTTAAATGTACTCTCCCCTTTTACTGTATTATTGGTCTATATTTGTTATTATTTGTTAATGTATCATGGTTAATAAATAATAATAGTAGTATTTCTGGTTAACAAAATGTATTTGTATTGTATTGTGATGTTAGTATCGTGATACATATTATATTGTGAAGTTATTGGCAATACCCAGCCCTAATTGTATGGAGACCAGTTAGTAGAGACTCACCACTCCTGTTATGCCTTTGGTCTTCAAATGGATAGAGAGAGACAGAGCCACAGACAATGGAAGAGCTGTTACCCTAGCAACGGGGTAAAACCTCTTAAGCCAGTACACAAATCAGAACAGTATAGCAAGTTCAAGATAACAGGCCTGAACTTTAGCAAACCTCGTAATGAGTAACACACTGAATCATGAGAGTAAAACACATTTCTCAGCATTTCCATACAGCAGGGCTCTTAAAATGCCAACACATACTGTGTTATTATGACTGATGCATTTCCTGAGAGAATGTCTCCAACACTACATTAATTTGAGGGGTGAAATGTTTTTCTAAAGCCACAAAAAACACCTGTCAGTCATTTCACCTGTACACTGTAATGTTCACAAGTCTTTGCATATCCATCACCACTGGGCTTTGTGAGAGAAGACTGCTTTTTCATGTTATGTAATTTCCACTGCATTCACGACCAGGGGCTATTATTAAGCGTTTCCAGCCACTCACTGAACAACTTGGCAGACATGAAGGTTAGGAGAAGGCTACCACGGTCTTCATCAAACAACACTTGATAGTAACACTTGAAATTTGAGAGTAAGCTGCTAGCAATTTTGCTACATCCTCCAGCTGGAGTACAATCTTGCACAAGGTTGCAGGGTGAAATACAACATCCTGCACTTCCATAATTCGCTTTCAATTATTTCAATTTCTCACAATCTCTATCAATCAGGAATTAAGTTTCTTGAACTGTCCAATGGAAGAGCTACATGTATTTAGCTGTGTAAGAGGAAAAGGGTCCAAAGACGTTCTGTAAACGTGGTATGTGTTTTTTCCACAACCTGTGTCTCTCCTTGATGGTTAAACACTAGAAGGAAGACTGCTGAGAACATTCTGTCCAGCTATATTCTCATGGCAAGTTGTGGTACTTCATTTATAATATAAAGGAGCACTGACACATGGACCATCCAGCTACCCCCCTCACTTTATTTTACAGATTTGTTTATCATTTTGTTTAGTTTTCTATCAGAACACTTGTAAAATGAAAAAGGTCAAATGTCACTAGATTAAGATTAGACTGGAACTGCAGGCCAGTAAATCAAGATGGAGTTATATATCTGTGCTAATTCCAATACTGCTGAATCCCTTGCCTCTGTAACATGGAAATGCTGATCTTAGGTTTTTAGTTACACAGATGGTATGTGGGCGTGAGGAAGCTATGAGGAAGTGGAAGTCAGTTTGGATATGCAACATACAAAGTGCGGCAAAATATCCTCTACTCGCAAGGCAGAATCCACAAGGTTTCTGTTTAAAAATCAGTCAGAGCCCTTTTAACATCTGGTGTACAACGACAGCACCAATAAAACAATGTCGTGCCAAAGGTGGAGTCATCACCACTGTGGGTGGAGTCATCACCACTGTGGGTGGAGTCATCACGACTGTAGGATGTTGATGCAGATGTTCAATGGGGTGGTCAGACATCCAGTCGTAGGACAGACAGTTGAATTTCTTTGTTTGGTGAAATGCCTTGAGTGAACAAGTAGTTACTTTTCATTGGCCAGTATTATTTCAGCATGTGATTGGCTCACATCCATGTCAGAGGAAACATTTTCATTGCCATGTGATCTTGTAGGTGATCTACTAGCTGCCTGAACAAAGTTCACACATTAAATATTGATCATTTAACAAGATTTCTTAATCACCCTTCTGGAGCTGTAAAAAATAGCAAAAAGCATTACAGTTCTGAGTGTACAACATCTTCTCACATCTTTTTATATCAGAGAGTAGGAAAGGTTAATTTCATGCTTTCTGTACTCTATGCTTTATGTGATATCGACTTTAGCATCAAAGGAAAGCCCTGTCACTGATTCAGGAAGGTGAATTCTATATGGAGCAGGTGCACAACCTTTGACATGAGCCTTTCTCACTCGCTCTGAACCATAACGAACTACAAAATATTCACTATAATTTTGCAAAGTGTGTTATTGCTGTAGAGCACCATCACTCTTACATAAAGGTGGACTATGGTGTTAAAGTCACTCTGACTTCTCTTCGGCTAACGGTAAGACCCATAAGAAAATCAAACCATAATGTCTTTGGTACAATCTGCTAAGCTTCCTATCGCACGCAGACACCCTGCCAGTTTGACTGGCAGCATGAACTTCAATCTTAGGCAGAAAGTGTATTACGATTGTTCTCAGAAACTTCTAGAGCAAACCCAAACCCGCTACTCTCCAAAACCGAACAAGCTAGACTGGATTTGAATGCAGTCTCTTCTTAGGTGACAACAGTGCTACGGTTCTGCAGCTAATGTCTGTGATGTGTCTGGGAGTCATTTTTATGCTCAGCCATGCTGAGCTTGTTGAGTAAGGTACCGAGAGCCACATTGTCTTGCATTGATTCAGTACTCATGACAGATGTGAGTGACAAACTTCAGAGAAGATGAAGGAATCACTTTTTGGTTCCGCTATGAGCACCAGGCTGAGATCAACCATACATTTAGCCCTAACCTTAAAACTCTCTAGTCTCTACCACCATTACAAAAACATATGACAAGTAGATTGTCCTGTTACTAGGGTCATCTGTAGGTACCATACGCTAACTGCTGTAAACCAATTAAGGTCTTTCAGCCTGAACATGGTGCAGCACTAGTGATGGCTGTTAATGATGTTAGAAAGACCAGCTGACTCTGGAGAATTTCTTAATTTCCCTGACCCTCCCAAAGGGATCAATAACATCCCCTTACAGAGCTTAAACACACAAATCTTGCAGGATACAGGCATCACTCTTATCTGGCTGGAACTGTGTGTAACTGTGGGTAAAAGCATTTCGTGTTTCAGTGGTGAAACCTTAAGTGAAGTACCAAAAAAAGTATCCAATATTTACATGTTAAAAAATTGTGCTGCTCTAATATGCATTTTGTTGTTATTATTAACCAACAACTGACTGTAAACTGTATGAAGGCCTGTTAGGTACAGCAGTAGAACAGGTGAGTGTAACAGATTAAAGTGTTCAGAGAGGAAAAACTAGGAAAACAAAATCCGAAAGACGTTAACGGAAACTTCAGGAACCATCCTGCCGTGAATATGTGCCTGCGCTGTTTTGGAAATGCGGTTTGGTAAAACGGAGTTTATTAAAAAAACACCACACTGGTTTTGTTTTCTTCAGTGAATGTTCACGTCCAGTTTCTAAAAATGTCATACTGCTTTGCCTTTAGAATACGGTGCTGTGAATGAAAAAACAGGCCCGATTCTGTCGTTTCTCTCCTTGCAGGTGGCCATGATGAAGGTCTAAGCATCGTTCCTGCGGTTTCAGCCAAAAATGAAACAACAGAAAACAACAAAAGCAGTTTCTAGGCATCATGATTGAACAGGGTATGATATGAACATCAGCTCCGTCATGATTGAACAGGGTATGATACGAACATCAGCTCCTTCATGATTGAACAGGGTATGATACGAATATCAGCTCCGTCATGATTGAACAGGGTATGATACGAACATCAGCTCCTTCATGATTGAACAGGGTATGATACGAACATCAGCTCCGTCATGATTGAACAGGGTATGATACGAACATCAGCTCCATCATGATTGAACAGGGTATGATACGAACATCAGCTCCGTCATGATTGAACAGGGTATGATACGAACATCAGCTCCGTCATGAGGGACACCCGTCATGAAGAACAAACTATGTGCTTTTGTTTACACCGGATCAGATTTACAGTACTTCACATGAGCATATTTTTAATCCATACATCCAAAGGCACAGTGTACATTGAAAACGTTATCACAGGATCTGAGTCATTATACTGGTTGGATCTTAAACCAGAGTGTACTTATAAAAAAAACACTTCAGATATAGACATTCTTCAACCAAAGGACACTGAACATTGGACATATAAAGAAGATAATTGTTAGCCAGCCAGAGCACAATGTTAGTGGTGATGAGTACCGGATCAGAACAGGCTACATCCTTTTGAAATTCTGTCTCACAGGTAAATCCAAGAAGAAGAGCATCATTCCCACTGTAAAGCCCGTGGAGTTTGTGTTGGATAAAAGACATTCAAACCATCCTTGTCAATAATGTTTTCAATGGGAAATATGTCTTTCAATCTGCTCAAGGAGAGAAACCCAGGACGACACCAGGAGTAGCATGTTTAAGAGTTTTTGAACTGTGTGTGTGTGTGTGTGTGTGTGTGTGAGAGAGAGAGACCTCTGCGTTCCATCCCTCAATCACCGATGGACATCAGGTTGTAGATAAATTGCACTTTATATTTTCTGCACAACAACAGAAAACAACAGAGTACAACAACTCTGATAAAAAAGTTGTACAGTAAAATTAATTATGAACCAGAACACTTGCTCACCTGCAAATGAGTACAGCGACTACAGTAAACGTCTCTCTCATCAGCGCCTTCCCACATGGAGAGTTCATGTTAAAGAAATTAATTAACTGGCATCGAGTGACTGGTTGTGAATCACTTGGCACATATTCATACATAACCATAACTCTAGATTTGCATTTAGCTTATTTATAATATTGTAACTACTTATATGTTTAATTATTGTCACCGTGACCTTATTTTGAGGTTATTGGTAGTGAAAGTCTGCCGCGATTTTCCCAAAATCCTTTAGTTTTGCAGAACTGCAGCGCCGACGTCATGCAGGTGGTGCTAAACTCATTTTAGCAGGAATTTCACATTTTATTTTACCCCGTTACATGTGCAAACTTCAAAATGTTACTAAGCAACTTAAGACCAGTCAAAAAGTTAACCCTTTGTTAAGACCAGTCTCTAAGGTAACCCTTTGTTAAGACCAGTCTCTAAGGTAACCCTTTGTTAAGACCAGTCTCTAAGGTAACCATTTGTTAAGACCAGTCTCTAAGGTAACCCTTTGTTAAGACCAGTCTCT
>JAOXYF010000006.1:1134457-1145014 GCA_028565775.1 Sternarchorhynchus goeldii | reverse complement strand
AGAGAGAGAGAGAGAGAGATAGAGAGAGACAGAGAGAGAGAGAGAGAGAGAGAGATAGAGAGAGAAAGAGAGAGATAGAGAGAGGGAGATAGAGAGAGATAGAGAGAGAGAGAGAGAGAGAGAGAGATAGAGAGAGGGAGATAGAGAGAGATAGAGAGAGGGAGATAGAGAGAGGGAGATAGAGAGAGAGAGATAGAGAGAGATAGAGAGAGAGAGAGATAGAGAGAGATAGAGAGAGGGAGATAGAGATAGAGAGAGAGAGATAGAGAGAGGGAGATAGAGAGAGATAGAGAGAGAGAGATAGAGAGAGAGAGAGAGACAGAGAGAGAGAGAGAGAGAGAGAGAGAGAGAGATAGAGAGAGAGAGATAGAGAGAGGGAGATAGAGAGAGATAGATAGAGATGAGGGTGAACTCTGTTTCCTGTATCTTCTTAAATGCATAGTATATGTTACCACACAAAAATGTAACTGACGTAACTGATGTAACTGCCTGCTGTCTCTCATACTTAATGTTTCATGGTTCCCAGATGCTCTCACACTGCTTGCTGTGTTTCTCTGTAAACAAGCTCATAATGATCAAGCTGTATTTCAAATGGTGCAGACATGAGATCTGCTCTCATTATCTGAGATGCAATAAATAGACCCAGATATACAATGCCAGGAGTGTATATATTTGAGGTATAATGCAGACCAAGGGAGTTCACGTTCATTATAACACAGGTGTTTATATACCACCACATAATAACACTAGGCTGTTCCTGCAGGACACGTGTGATGCTATCAACAGTTGACTGAACATCCAGAGGGAGTGGAGGTAAAGAATAAAGACTAAACTGAACTAAAAACTGCAGTGCCCAAACTTCACCAAAATATGATTTTGGTGTCCAGACAGGGAGCAGATTCATACCACAACACTGGGACGTGTCCAGACAAGGGGCGGATTCATGATGTCACATTCAATGACTTCTTGAGAACGTATTTGTTCACCTTAAGAAATATCAGTTTGTCAGTGTGAACTGTTCAGTAAGTATCATCTACCTTCCCAGCCTGCACAGGGGTGTACAAAGCCCTCCCTCAAATAAAACGTTAGCTGGCAGATGGCGAACCTGAGGTGGCAGCCACAGAGTACGCATGTGTCAGGGATGACAAATCGCTCTTGATGTTTAAGTCAGTGTTGAGATCAGCACTCATCCATAAACATGCACCTGGAGATTTGCCTACCTACAGGCTTCTTCTCTGAACCCAAATGGAGCACACCTGACCCAGATAATGAAGGCCGTCTCACACAATGGTCAACGGTGATTTTGCTTCCTGCAAAAAACAAATAAACAAACAAACAATTGCACATTGAATACAAATTTTCAGAATTTCTTTATCACACTTATTTTATTATATTTTATGGTTTCACTATGCTCATATTGTATAATACGTCATTACTGTTATATTGTAATACTGTATAGTAACGTCATTACTGTTATATTGTCATACTGTATAGTATGTCATTACGTACAGTGGTAAGGTACCAAGGAAAGTGGGTCACGTCTATGTTAGCGGACTACTGCTAGATACTGAAGAGGGATGTAATAACAGTCTTATTTATGAATAAGTAATATATAATTCATGTAAATGTTACAAACCTATTCGTTCTACTTCAAAAACAGTTTATGCTCCGTGAAACCACGTGGTGTGCAAGAAACCGCCTCCGAACTACAATTTTCAATTTAAATCAATTGGTTTTTTTACATCACTGTTATTTGTAAAGCGTGTGTATGAAATGAGAGGTATAATCAAACTTGCCTTTTGGGTCGTTCCTGCTTTTTCACACCCAGTTGCACAGGTTCATTATAAAACCCTTCTAAAAGCGGAATTGGGGTGTGTTAAATCAGCCGAAAGCTTCTCAGTGAATTTAAAAGAAATATTTAATTGGATTAAGCGGTTTAGAAGAGAAGTCCTGTTCTGCTCTGTGAGTTAGCGGAAGACTTCTCTGTTTTTCAGAGTTTAGCGTTAAATACCCAAATAGCCGGGAAGGAAAGCTACAGCATGTTTCTTATTCCTCATTAAAAAATAAAAATTTGTTCATCACTCAGTCCAGTCTTTTTTATCTACAGTAACTTTTCTGAACTGAAATGCTGGAGGTCTGACTGAGTCATCACAGAACAATTCTGATCACACTAGTCATTATAACATAGATCCCAGATTTCGAGCGTAAAAATACCGCTGATGATTCAGTCAAAGGCTTTTTCCTTGTATTTTCAATTCACGCTCCACCTTACAGTAATCAAATAAATGTTCTGCGGTCCGACACGAACACGCAAAAAATTACTTACGGTAACACCAGAGTGGGATATATTTTTTATTAAATAAATAAACAGACGTTTTAATTATTCGTTTATAATAAAAACCTACATAAAATACCTATAAAATTAGGATACCAACAGATGGTTCATTCTTGTATTCACATGCACGCCCACATACACGCTGTAAAAACTAGTGACTCTGCTGCCATCATGTGGCCAAACAATAATAAATCACTGTACGTCAAAGTAGTGCTCATTTATACTAAACCACATAAACCTTGTTTACATAAAACTACGTACATAAACTTTATACGAAACTACACAAACTTTATGCTTTATACTAAACCACAAAAACTTTACTGTGCATGTGCTTTTGCATAGGAAAGGTATGCAGAAGTGTTGGATTTTCCTGTTACTGCTCCACGTTCTCGCCCGTCTGATTCAGCACCGTGATTCAGCGTCTTCAGTGTCTTAGGAGAAATGCGTTCAGCTTTAACTCGGTTAACAAGTAACAAACAGTACGCCGGTAACGGAGAAACGACTTTAGAAAGGCTGCCATAAAGTTTCACTTAATTGCTATTATACAGTTAAACTAGGTTTTTTTAATGCCTGCCTTTTTAATTTAGGGTAGTATCATAGTAACATGGTTGTCAAAAAAACAAAGAAACAAAAACAAAAATCTCGGTAACACTGATATCACTGTTACTGTTGCAGATGCTCATGGTAGCTATTAACGTGTTTACAAGACAACAGTGCTGATGGTTTATGGAGTTAATGGACATATTTTGTAAAGCACACTGACTTGCCTTGTATGTGAAATATGCTATAAAACAAAACCGGTCAAAGGTCAGTTTTATCTGTAATTAATTTGTAACTTTTATCTAAATAAGTTCTATTAAATACTTCCAAAAACTCTATTACGTCATTATTGTAGATGTTATGGTTATTCTGCAGTTCTTACACATGAAGTGTTGATACGTAAGACCACGCGTATTCGTTTCATTATATGTAGTACAATCCACAACCAGCAGGAGGCAGCAGATATTTGTTGGAGGGGCATAGAATCCAACACTAACTGCACACCATACTCAGAAAACGTTACGTCACATTTAGGTACTGTTTAGCATGTAGTATACAGACTTTCTCACCAAAACAAGTATTATTTTAAATGAATCAATGAAATTAAGAATGAGTTAATATATGTTTACTGTATTTTCACCTAAAATATTATGTTAAAATAACAAACGCTTGCCTTACATAGTCAAGTTTATGTCCATAGAAAACTTTTTATTGAAAATGGTGTTTTTTAAGCCAGCATCTTAACTTTGTAGTAAGCAGAAACCATACAGCAGGATCCCAGATGTACTGTACATCCTCAAAAGCCTCTTTCTGATAGACTTGTGATCATTTACAATGTGGTAGACTGGATACAAAGAACTTGTTTGGTAGAGTATTTTTGGGATTAATCAATAAAATGGGGGGTGGGGGGGTACATATAAATGTCAGTTCATAATTACTTGTGAAAATAGCAAAAGCTCTGATATTTTCTACTGATAATTTAAAATATTTATGACTAGCTGATCACTTGGTCATTGAAGTATTAGTTTTACTTGCATTGAAGGAATAAACTGCGATCTTGTTCTAATGATGGAATATAACTGAACACAGTAGTACTGAATAAACATTTTACTAATAATGATTTTTCACACTATTTTTAATCATGATTTTATTTTTTTTATTATTATTATTATTTTTGCAGAACATAAAACAGTATTGTGGTTTTTTTCCACATACACTATGTATTCACATAATACACCAAACAGATACTAGGAGAGAGATCGAACAAAAGAAAACACTTTTTTTTTTTACATACTGCATACTTGACATGAAAAAAGGAGAATCAAGAAGAATCTTCAACTCATTCAGGAATGTAGCTGCCAGGTACTCTCTTTGTTCTTGTTGTCTGTCTAATTTTTTTTTTTGGTCTTTTTCTGTATGTAAAACTGGGCAATGATCAATGTTTTCATACTAGTGCTCACAGGGGTCAAAAAAGTGTTTGAGTGTGTGTCTGTGTGTGAGAAAATGAGAGAGAGAGAGAGAGAGAGATGCATAAGGAATGCATTGGATATAATTAAAAGTGAAAGATAAAAGCATGTTTCTGGAGTTTCTGGAGTTTGTAGTTGAGCACCAGAACATCTGTTAACAGTCTATACATCTCCATAGCATATGAGTTTCATTTTTCTACCTGTATAATATCATTGATTCATATATTTGTTTCAAGTACCATTTTCAGTTTTTTGGGTGAGGGATTTAAATAAAAATAACTACAGACAAATTGGAGTGCTGTGTTTCAGATCATGATAAACGTAAGTTTGTTTCAGATCATGATTACTATAAGTGTCATTCAACGTGACTAAGGAAATTAAAAAAATGATCAGCACCACAGATTCTTTCCTATATGCTTAAAACTTGAGACAATGGTTCATATATCATATTAAAGATCTCAAAAACAACATAGCAACTATTCGTGTTGCTATGCACGTCATTTCTACAGTGAACTCTGCAGGTAGCACCATGGTTAAAAGTTTCACTGCCATCACATTTACGCAAGAGCGGCTTCAACAAAACATGATCCTGAAGAAAGAAAAAAAAAACCCAAAACGTTTTACACCTTCAAGAATAAAAGACAGTTGAGATTTCGAAGCTTTTCTGAGTCTCGCTGTGGTGTAAAATGATGCCCATGTCACATTCAAAACCAGCGACAGTGCAGAACGCGTACGCCTGTACTCACGTACGCCTGTACTCACGTACACCTGTACTCCTTACACCTCAGCAAAGAACAGCTCTACCAAAAAAGTTACAAAAAAAAATCCCCAAAACAAAACGTAAAAAATCTGTTCAGTGGCTAGCTCAAACCTTACACACTCATGTCACGTGACCCAAGGTGTGCCGTAATATCATGTAGTCACGTGAAAACCTCGCAGTTCCCATGTCACGACGGATTAAGCGATCACGTGTGCTGCTGCTGCACGTTCTCAGTTGTGCCTGGTTCATTTGTTGGGGGAGGAAGCTGAAATCGGTGGCTGTTCAGAGGTATCGGTCTACGTACAGTACTTATTAAAAACAAAACACAAACAACGAACAGCAGTACACTGAGTATAGAGAACACACACATGGAGCTGTAAGTCTCAAAGAAAGAGCTGATCCAGGACCAGCTTCCCTCTGAACCCATTTTAGTGGAAGTAACATCTGATCATGGAAGCTTCTTCCTCTGAGTTGTGTGATGTGTACTAACCCCTCTAATGTGTACTAACCCCTCTAATGTGTACTAAACCCCTCTAATGCTGAGGGCCCGACATACTGACAACTGTAGCCTAAAAATCAAAGGAATCATTTATGATTTCTTCCTCACCAGTTAAATAATCTTACCTAAATATTTAACTATTTACACTTCTATCTCTCCCGATAAAATTCCATAAAAAAAGCAAGTAGGATTCAAGTTGTCAATATTCTTTTTCCTCCTCATTTAAAATCAAGATTAAAAGTGCTTTTATAAAATCTTTTCTTCTGTATTTACAATTTGTCTAAAATGAAACAATAAAACAAACAAAAAAAAGACAGCAATCACAATAATAATCTTCATCATCATCATCATCACATAATAAATAACAGCACACCCCTAGATAAGTATGTGGATGTAGGCTGAAGGCCTACAGTCTGTAGCGCCCGTGGTTAGTAGCATGTTGTGACTGGGATCAGTGTCTCAACATGAGGCAAAGACTAAGAGAATAGCTCCATAAAGCACCAGACTCCCCTCGTCTTTGAGCACCAAGCAGTATTCTGCCCTGTGTAAACCACTGGAAAACCACTCAGCTCTGCCTTTGGTGGTGCACACACACACACACACACACACATGCAGACGCACACACACACACACACATGCATATGCACAAACATGGACATGTGCTCATGCATACTCACACACATCCACATATGCACGCGCGCACACACACAAACACAATCTTGCAGTCGCGAGCTTCGGCAGTACACACCACCGAAGCGTCGGCCTGCTAAGAAGCACCTTGAACTGCAGATGTACAGGGAAGATCAGCTCTCATGGCAAGAGGAGTCAGAGCAGAGCTATGGAGAAACCTCAGAGGCATGGAAAGACTGTAAGAAGCACCAACCACCTTTAGAACACCCTTTCTTTCTCTCGCACTCTGCTCAGGCTGATAATGTTTGAACCTGACAGAGTCTAGAACCACTTCAGCTGGAGTTCTGGAGCTCTCAGTACGAGAGGCTCACATTCAGAGAGTTCTAGAACCCCAGCAGTGTTCACAAAAGAACTGCTGGAGCCTGTTGGAGGCCACAGGCTTGGCCCCAGGACTTGGGCCGTCAGTAGGGCATTGGTAAGGTGGACCAAACTGCATTAGCACCTCGGAGAACCGTCTTACTGCTGTCTCATGAGTAGAAATGGATCCTGCATGGCGAGAAAATCAGCAAAGCACCAACTGAATGACAAAAGAGCAGTGTGGTGTGGAGCCATTCCACATCTCCTGGGAGGAGCTTAGCACTTTACCCACACTCATGTTTGCTGTTGAAGAGCACCTTGGACCAGCTTCTGCTGGCATGACGGTGAGGGTCAAAAAATTGGAGAGACAGCCAAGACAGAAAGAAAAGCACCATTGGAAGGAGAAGGGAAACGCATCTACAGACAGGATCTACAGACAGGATCTACAGACAGGCCCATGTTGGTGGCTGGATTCCCCTCAATGGGTTATTTTCACATGATCTGTGATGACAGAATGGAGCTTTAGCCCTGATACAAACGGCAGCCTCTCCTCCACGCCCGAGTGCAGACGTGGGAGTATGACCCACTCAGATGGTGAGGTGACCCTTCGCTGAGAGGTTACAGGGTGAAAAAGCAAAAGAAAGGGGGGGGGGGGGGTCAACACTCAACAAAAGCAAAAGTGATTCGCTTGTTCTCACATTCGAACAAGACGGATGACGAAGATGCAGCAGGTCCTCGTCATCAAGAGAGGAAAGAAAAACAAAAGATAAACCCTCAGAACAATCTGAATATTAATAACGACGTTGATGAAAAACAATACGATTAAAATAAAAAATACTCATCTTCATAATATAATAACGATACCTGTAATAACATCAACAGTAACAATAGCAATCATTATATTGATAATAATAGCAATAATAATTAGAATCATTAAATTCACTTAGGGAGGGTAAACTATGGAACCCCTCCCACGTTGGAGAGAGAAAGAGCACCAGGGGGCAGCGTGTCCGTTTGGAGGACACCCAGACTGCCACCACAACTTGAGGTAAAAAAAAAGAATCAAATAAAATAAAAAACAGAAAATAAAATAAAGAGCGAACGTGGCCCGATCCTCGTGATGGTGAGAGGACAGAGCTGGGAGAGATTCAGGGTAAAGTTTGTGTGAGATTCCGGGTTGTTTTCTTTTTTAATGTCCTGTTTTGTTGGGGGGGTGTTGAGAACCCTGCAATTATACTCCCAGCCCCCAGGGGGCACCAGTCTGCAAGAGCTTACATAAAGCGACTGTAGGGCCCCGTGAGCTGCGTGAAGGCGTAGGGTGACACAGTGACCATGGTGGTGGTGCGCTGTGTGGGGGCCAACCGTGTCACCACCTCGTTCCGCCGGTCCTTGGTCGCCCCTGACGACGGACTCGCCGCTCCATCTGCCCACTTGCGCTTCTTGCCATAAGCCTTTATGTCTTCCTGCGAGAGTCCGAGGAGGGCGGCCTCCTGCTGCCTCTGCTTCGCCCGCTCTGCCAGCATCTTCATCTTGGCCTCCCACAGCGCCAGGCCGTGGCACGGCTGGTTTAGGTTCTTGTGCTGGTAGAAGACGAGGGAGATGCGGGTGGGGTGGCTGCGGTCCGGTTTCTTTAGGGGCGTGGTGGCGTGAAGTTCCCGCTTGGCACACTCGATGAGGATGGAGCAGTGCGCCGGTGCCACGGCAACACCACCGATGTTGGGGTCCAGGAAGTTGTGCTCGCTGTCTGACCACACCTCCTCTTCCTCCTCCTCCACCTTCCGCTCGGTGTGGCTCTCCACCTCACTGTCCCAGCAGGCCTGCCCGTCCGTCTTCTGGAGCGAGTCTGGGAACAGGCGGCCTTCAGGAGCCGGAGATGGAGTGCTTCCTGCCGCTGAGGCACCGCCGGACTTCCAGGCCTTCTCCTGGAGCCCCAGCGGGGTGGAACCTCGGCTCTCCGCCGCCTGGGACAGCATCTTGTCTGGGAAAGCACCGACGGAAGCTCCCTGCCTGAGCCCTGCAGGACTGTAGCCCGACGCCCGAAGAGGCGCCCAGGATTCGGGCTGGGGGCTCTGGACAGGGCTGTCCCAGCGATGCGGGGTAGGGGGGTGAGGCGACGGAGCCGGAGACGAGCCCGTCTTCACGGCCGGGGAGAGAGGCGGAGCAGGGGAGGACATCGATGTACCAGGGTACGAGCTCCACTGTCGCTGTGGGTGGGGGTATGGAGAGTGCTGTGCTTGGGCGGGGTGGTGCTGCTGTTGGAGGCGCTGCCTGAAGGGCGGATGAGCAACGGCTTGTCTTGCGCTCCCGTCCCAGGCTTTGGACGCCAGGCTGCCGTTGGGCTTGTGGCCAGGCCAGGCATCGGGCTGCAGGGTGACCGAGGCACCGGGCGTGGAGGGGCAACTCTGAGCCTGGCCGTCCGCTCGGTTGTCGAACAGCGGCACCTCCACGGGTTCCTGCTTGATGACAGGGGTGGCATGGTGCAGCTGTTCGGGGAGAACAGACGAGGCTCGCCCGGGCGCTGCCGGAGAGGCCAACGGCTCAGACTGGTGCGGGTAACCAGGTCCCGCCACGTCCGCCAACTGCTGCCGTTGTTGATCGGGGCGACTGGGGAAGCCCTGTGCCAGCCGGGCCTGCAGATCCTGCACATCAGGCTTCTGGTCCACAGAAGAGGCTTTGGACCACGTGCTACCGCGACCCTCATATCCCAAGAGCTCAGGGGGTAAAAGTGCACTGGGGGGGTAGTTGTAGTAATTGTAGGTCATCCCTTGGAGGTTGGGGTGGAAGCCATTGACCTGGACAGCAGACTGAGTGCTGGAAGGTAGGCCTCCTCTTGCATAGGGACCAGGGTAGGGGGGGTAGTTATTACTCATGCCGTAAGGATCAGGGCACATCTTACTGCCCCCTAGCGCAGAGAAACCATTCAAGGCTCCGTTCACAGCCTGAAAGCGATCGACCAGCTGTTCTTTGATGGTCGGCTTCACCTCATGTTTCAGGATTGCTGAAAGCAGACAGAAGAAGGACAGTGTGAACACAGAGAGGTTGCAGTAAGTGTTTCACGAAAAGCTTCCCCAAGCAGGGTTTGCTAGGACTTCCAGCAGGGACTAATGTACCACTGGTTTGTGCTTGAGACTCATTGTCTCTTATATATCCATAATACAAAGTACATGTTGTTTGAGGCAGTGACTAAACACAATTTCTGCTAGTTCCTTGAGCTCACACTAGAGATCCCTGGAGCACACAGGCACCCTTCCTGACTGTGGCTCCTTTCCCTACGTTTTAATCTAAATAAACACTACGATTCCTTTTGGGCGTTTCTCTAGGCAGGGCCGTGTGTTATAGTTTTAAGACAGGAGAGGGAATCTCACGTCATAATCGCCCATGAGTCTGTGCACCTGACCTGTAGAATCAGTGTAGAATCAGTGTGTGATTCTCGTCACAGATCCCTCTCTCAGTTCATCTCCCATGACTGTTTGACATGGCCTGTACACTCTGCACATGATGTGTTCACACCTTTATCGCCCTCCTGTCGGTGTGCAGAAACCACGTGCTGAACTTCCTTCTTGATCGCTTTCTCCGGTGTGTCCAACGACACCTGCTGCTTCTTGATCTTCTTCTCCGACGCAGCTTTCTTGGCCTCCAGACGCCGTTGCCGGCAGGACTTGGCCGGTTCCGGAAGTTTCCGGACCTCTCTGCGGAAGTTGCTGAGCACCTGGATGGCGCCGTTCTGCATCTTGAGGCGTTGGTTCTCCTCACTGCCAAACTCGTCTGTCAGGGAGATCTTGTACAGCGGAAGAACATGAAGCTGCTCGTCGTCGGGAATTGTCCCCACCTGCCGATTGTCCTCTTTCGTAAGAGTGCAGACCTAAAAAAAAAACAACGGGACAGAACATCAGCAGGTAACCGCAATCACACAAACGACTCTGAATTAGCTTTACTCATAACAATCACACAAACGACTCTGAATTAGCTT
>JAOXYF010000006.1:1108323-1119236 GCA_028565775.1 Sternarchorhynchus goeldii | reverse complement strand
TGACCTTTGTGCAGTTGTGCCTTTGATTCAGTTCAGCTCTGGTCTCTGAATTCAGTTCAGCTCTGGTCTCTGAATTCCCTTTTCACTAAAACCAGTGAATTTATCATAACCTTAAAACTACATATTTATCATCTGAATATGTACAGTCCAATTAATGATACACCAGTGGTTTAAGCCTATGAGGCAGCAGAGTCTGACGAATGAACCCTGGTTCTGGTTCTGTTCCCTCAAACGGATGAATCTTGGTTCTGTTCCCTCAAACGCTACAGTACCAGCTCATGTAACATATTCCAATGATGACACAGGTTCCTGTTCGGGCTCTGAATTCACCTTCTGTGCATGATGTCTACTCAGGTCCCCTGAGACAGAAGAAAGACCAATGTGTGTGTGTGCGTGCGTGTGTGCGACTGTGTGTGTGTGTGACAGACAGAAAGCGTGTCTTACAGGCTGGAGCCCCACTGGTCACGAGTCCGCGGTGCTTTTGAAATAGCTACACCACACAACTCTTACGACAGAATTTTTTTTTTCTCTTTTTAGTACTGGAAAGCTACACACACACACACACACACACACACACACACACACCTTTGCCTGCCATAGGCACCCCTGACAAAAGCACGTGCTTCAGTAACTATTTGTATCTCACCAATAGTTCTTCATCCCAGCACAGTGTAACGTTATCAAAACATCAACACACCCAACCAGAATAGGCTGTCTCACTTGTTTCACTCCACAGATGGGAGTGTGTGTGTGTGTACATGTGAATGTGTGTGAAAGTGTATTTGTGAGAAAGAGAGAGAGAGAAGAGAAAGAGATAAGAGAGAGAGAGAGAAGTGCCCTTTAAACAAAACATGCAAAACATGAGTTCTGTCATGGATCCATATCTTCAACATCTACACACACACACACACACACACACACACACACACATGCACGCACACACATATACACATGCACACATACACACGTATGCATGCACACGCACACACACACACACACACAAAACACACAAACAACAGATGCCCAGAAAGGATGACAGCACAAAGCAGAGACCGGTTGGGTCGGGTGGGGGGGGGTGTCGGGGGGGTTGGGGGAGGGGCCTGGAGAGCAGACAGCTGAACACCAATCCACACGGACAGACACACGACACACACTCACACACACAAACACGCACGCACGCACGCACACATGCACTCACACAAATACACACAAACACACACGCAGTCCAGTGCCTATAAACGTCAAATTACGAGTCCGACTCTTAAGAAAGGAGGTATCTGTACTTACACTGGTCCGGCTGTCTGCTCAGAACAGACGTGGAGAGATGGTGGAGGGTGGAGCTCACAGGAAAAAGCATGGAACGTAGCCACCGCAACAGCGCAAAGGACAATCCAGCCGGCAGCAAATCCACTCTAGGGATTCTTGTTTCCCCTTTGCTGTTCTCTCTCTCTCTTTCTCTCTCTCTCTCTCTCTTTTTCTCTCTCGCTCTCTCCCCTTCTCTCGCTCTCGTCGTCGTCTCCTTCCCCGTCTCCGTCTCTCTCAGTGCGGCACGCACGCACTCACACACACACGCACACGCCTGCACGCACGCACACACACCTCCCCCCACACACGCTTCTTCTCTCTGTCTCTCTTCCTCCTGCTGACACTGCTGCTCTCTCTCTCTCTCTCTCTCCTTCTCACATTATGTCTCTCTGCTCCTCCCTTTCTTCTCTCTATATTCCCTTTTTCTCTTTCCTTTCTCTCGTTCGCTCCGTCTTACAGACCCCTCCTCTCCCTTTCTCTCTCTCCCTTTCTCTCTCTCGCTCTGACGCTCTCTCCCTCCCCCTCTCCTCCCTCCCTCCTGTTCCTCCTCCCTCTCTGCTTTTCCGTGAGTGCACTGCGAGAGAGGCCATTATCTGACTCAAACTGGGCACGTACTGTGGAATGGAGGAGAGCTGGGCGAACGAACGAACGAAAGAGCGAGCGAACGAGCGAGTGAGCGAGCAGACGAGTACTGCTGCACCAGCCCTGGACACAGATCCACTCGGCTGAGCCACCATTTCAACATCAGCCTCTTCTATTCCCCCTTTCACAGAGGAAACAAAAAAACAAGCCGATCTGCTCTTTGATGTTGGGTGTGCGTGCGGCGCGCTGGGCTCTCAGCACTGCCCCCCCGATGCCCTCACATCCAGCCAGAATGCAGCTGTTGCTCCTCTCTAAAGATAATGTTCAACCCTGCTCAGTGAAATCAAGCTACTTCAGGCGAAATGCCCTTCGTTTCTCGTTATGTCTGCACGGGTTTGGTTTTATACTCCATTTCTGGATTTCGGCTGATTATCCACAGTAACACGATTTGCTTTCAAACACCCTGTTTCTCAAAACATCTCCCTCGAACCGTTTTCACCTCTCCAGCTGCATACGTTTTGTCTCACTAGCATCTCACTAGCGTCTCACTAGCATCTCACTAGCATTAAGCCTAATGAAACGAGAGGCATTTTGTGGAAAAGAACTGAAGGAAGTGTCAGTCTAAAGCAGGAGGTGATAGCAGAGTACTTCATGTTAACACGTTCGCGTTCAGAGGGGCCGAGAGGGAAGCAGTAGCCCGATCGGAGCGAGGGAAGCTGGGCGAAGAAGCGGACATCTCCTCCAGAACCAGCAGGCGCGGGTGTTTATGCGAGCGATCCAAAGTGAAACCGATAGAGAGGGCAGCGGCGACACGGGCGAGCAGACCACAGGACGGAGGGAAACAGCGAGGTGGAGAGGATGGAGCGAGATGGAGAAAGCTTTAAGGAAATAAAGAACCACAATCACATGCACACATTCAGAACGCGGAACGACCACCGCTCTCACGTCTGGTGCTTCCTCTGCCGAGGAACGAAGAGAGACACGAGCGACCAGAAGAGGAGAAAGAAGAGGACGAGCAACCGAACGAGGGGCTCCAGAGGAGAAACTCGCAGGAGCCCTCAGGAGCCAGGCAGGAAGAGGCAGCACCTTGGGTGCTCGGCGCTGACAGACTCCTGCCTCTCCCGCCTCAAATCTTCCTCCGCACTCACGGCTCCGCCGGTCTCCTGCCCCGCTCGGCACCACGGAGCTCACCCTCACCTCCGCTCGCCTCCCGCTACTTCCTCCAGCTCCTTCCTCCTCTCGTCGCTTTCATCTTTTTGCTTCTACTCTCTCTCTCTCTCTCTCTCTCTCTCTCTCTCTCTGTCCTTCGCTTCGGTTTGTTTTGGACTTAACAGTTCTGGAGCCGAATGGAACGTCTCCGCTGACGGGGAGGTAGCGACTCCCCGTTAGCTCTGGATTAGACCCGGGGAGCTTCTCGTCTCTCCTCCTCTTCTCTGCTGATGCTTCTACACTCATTCCCTCCATGCACTGCCGGCCTGGACGGACAAAGTGTGTGTGTGTGGGGGTGTGTGTGTGTTTCTCGCCGTTTTATTCTATGGCGCTGTCACTTGGATCGGCGCTGTGGACGCTGCCAACGTACAGGGGTGGGAACACACACACACACACACACATGCATGCAACCATGCAGAAGCCCAGATGGAGGAGCAAAACTGAGATTGGTGGTGAAATAGTGGATAAAAAGCTGGAGAACATGAGTGAGTGTGTGTGTGTGTTTGTGTGTAAAAGAGAGAGTGATTATGACATCACTATTGCATCATCAGAGCCCGCCCCTCCCAGCGCCAGCTACTGGGGTTGGCAGATGTGTCATAACACGCAACGCGAAGCCGCCTACCCTACCTCACACACACACACACACACGGGCCTCGCTCTCCCACTCACTCTAGTGACACAGCAGTTTCAAGCACTACTACACCACGCCTTCTTCCTACGGCAAGCAGGAGGCATCAGGAAGGACGTGCTTGAACCCGAGAGGAAAAAAAAAACCCACTTAGACATGATTACATCACTCAGCACACGTCATTATTACCGGACACAAACGGTTCTGCTCTCACTGATCAGGCAAACGGTAAACCTGCCACTTATTAACCAACTGGTGTAGTTTGGTTTAATCTGTCTACAGTCCCAGAGACACCAGGCTAATGAATGATAGGAAAACAGTGGAACCTCCCCCTGACTTCACTCACAAAACCGTAAGAGAGGAATCCTCACTCTGAAAATAATGCAAAACAGAAAAGATCCAATTAAAACATACATGCTACATACTCCACCCAACATACACCACCCAACACTCCACTCTAGCATTTCAAATGAATACTATGACCAAATGTACCATACCCACCCTCACCCAATACTCCAGCCCAGTGCTCCAATCCAGCCCAGGCCTGTAGACTTGCTCTTAATATTCAATAGCACTATAACCTCTCTAAGCCCCTGTGCCCAAGATAATACCTCAACAACAACTGGTGAGAAAAAAGATTTGCATATAAAACCCGTCATAGATGTGGGCTGTGCTGCACACGTGTGTATATAAAATAATGATTTCTGTAATAACACAACATTATTTGCTAATCCTTAAATTAACTAGGGTACATTTTACAAAAACTGATAAAATCATAAAAAATGTGCACCTCCTGTTTTCTGGTCTTAATATCTATTCCTCCCTCGAAATCAATCCTATTAAAAACGCTAAAACAGTTCCAACAGTCATATTGCAAACAGGGTTTGAATCCCAGTCGTTCCATATGCTGTCCTCAGACGAGAGTATGACGAGCTGCGCTTTGGGCATATGAAAAGGGTTACGTCATCTCCCCTTCAAAAGAAATCTGGCACAGAGCCAGCTGGACGCCTGCCGTTAGCCATAACCCAGACCCAGACAAGTGTGATTGTGAAGTGTATTCACTGAACCTCCCAGCAAGGAGGTTCTGCAAACATCCACTGCACTGATGAGGATGGTCCTCACCATTTCTCCTGCAAGAGCCTCCAGACGTCAGACATTTAGAAACACGGCTTGTAATTTAGCACATACGTGTATATATGTGTTTGCACAGACACTTTTCAAGTATATATATACACACACACACACACACACACACACATATACTTTTTACATTGTAAGTCATGCAAAGTTTTCAGTAAACTGTTCTACTGTTTTGGAAATGTTTTTTTAGAGTTTTGGCAAACAGAGAACAGAGTTCAGCCTCAGCTAGGTGCTCCAGAACAACTGGAAGCTGTAAACTCAATTCACCAAGTCCTTTGTTTCAACGTAACACAGCCTGTGGCATCAGAAAACTGGAAACACCAGCACTTCCTAAAAAAGGGGACGTAGCAGCGAGACTTGCATTTCCTCAATACAAATAAATAACAGTCTCTAGATTTGCAAACCGCACAGCTAAACAATGCCTGGGTGTTTACAGTCAAACATTTCCAAATAAACTGACATTCTGAACATCAGGTTCTAGTCTAGATCATATTTCTTGAGGCTCTAGTCTAGATTTAAGAACAGGATTCCAGATCAAGAAGTCTCTAAACCAATGTTAAAATGAACCATTTCAGACATAAACTGACTTCAGTTCAGTGTGAGAATAATTTCTTGAAAGCAGCAAAAACTGCTCCATTTGCAACTCGTTGTTTTAATTATAAATCTTTAAAACTGCCACAAAAAATTATCAAGTCTTTCTATACATCAACTGGAAAGTAATGATTTGTTTCCAGCTTTACTACAAAAAGTCAGAACATGCCTTTAACTCATGAGACAAACAGGCTAACCACAATGTCAAAAGCATTATATTACATCATCAAAAGAGATATACAAACACAAAACACACACACTCACACACACACACACACACAGACACACACATTCCCAATCTTCTTTGTCCACTGATTGTCCCCAACATTCACAAACACAAGTAAAACACAATCAACATTAACAACAGAAAGGAATTATACAGATAAACACTAAAGCACTTCATACATCAGTACATCTCTCTCTCTCTCTCTCTCTCTCTCTCTCTCTCATACACACACACACATACACAACAGACCTAATAAACACATCTTCTACCTTCCACCTTCCTGTCAGATAAATGAAAGTAAGAAGAGCGGAGGTGACCTGGTTTGGTGCCATACAGTTCTGAAGCATGACTTGTGTCAGTCCACTCTCTGAAGTGTGTTAGTGACGAATAGCTTAAAGATCTGTTTTTCTCCCTCAATTTAACACTCACTCCTGACTCATCATCCTCCACTCATCTCTCCAGTTCTCCCACACACACACACACACACACACACGCACATGCGCACGTGTACACACACGCACACACTGACACAGCAAACACTGGCAACCACCCCCAGCCAAACCTACATGTACAGGCACACAAACACACACACACACACACACACACATACAAACACAAACACACACACACATATACAAACACACACACACATACACATATACACATACACACACACACAAACAAGCTTGTACCAAGGCTCTCTTTCTCTCTCCCTCTCAACACACACACACACACACACACACACACACATCTTGTCAATACAGTGATCTCATCTAGTTTTCAAAAACAGTACCAAATGCTGATCAAAACCAGCAGCACTGCAGATTCTACACACACCTACACACAACATACACACATACACACACCTGTTCATCCAACATACACACACACACACCTGTAAACCTACACACACACCTACACAACTACCCACCTGTACACCTACACACACATAGACTATGTATTAGTTAACACAGAAGAGTGTTTAGACCACTCCTACACACACACCCCTATACACATCTACACACACACAGTATATGTATCAGATAACATAGATACACACATACACCCCTGCCTACATACACCCAGATTGTGCATCAATTAACACAGAAGAGTGTTTAGACCGCATACACACATACACTCCTACACACACCTACTCACACAGTTACACAGACACACAGCCCTTCCTACAACTGCACACACACACAGTTACAGTTATTGTTTGCAGGCTGGTAAAACAGCAGTGTGTGTTGTTGGAATACTGGGTTCATACATTTTGTGGGATGTTTCTGCTCCATAATTAAGAAAACAAAGTATTTATTTAAAACAACAGGTTCAGTTAAACAACCAGGAAATTTGGGTGCTAACAACCAAACGCTTACTAACACCAAACCAACAAGGTTTGAGCAATGTTCTGCATCAGGGGAACACAAGCCAGGGCTTGTGGAGAGGAGCAGGGGCAGACACACACTCCAGGGTCAGTGAGGTCGTCAGAACCAGCTCGTTAGGATGACCTCGTTAGGCACGAATAAAGCTGCTTTCTCCAGCATCAACGATCGTCTAACGACCTCCTCTCTTCTGCTCATTTCACTTCCTCTTGCCATCACAAACGGCTCTTTGCGTCTCCTTCTGCACCTCCCTCTCTCTAACTGTACACTTGTGTCTCACGCTCACGTTCCTTTTTGTTCCGAGTCCTTTCTTCTCTCCAGCATCTCCCCATGTCTTTTCTTTTCCACTCGCTCCTCTGGTGCCCCATATCCCTGACCTGATGTGTGTGTGTGTATGTATGTGTGTGGGGGGGGGGGTCTCCTTCCTGCACTGCCTGACACAAGGCACGTGCAAGTCGGCACACACCACTCAGCTGAGGCCCTTCCCCAACCCCCAACACCACATTACTGCCATTACAACTGAGGAAGCGAGAGACAGAGATGAGTAAAGAAAGAAAGAATCAAAGAGAAAGAGAGAGATAATTAGAAAGAGATGGAGACAAAGATAGAGAGAGAGAGAGAGAGAGAGAGAGAGAGAGGGAGAGGCAGAGGCAGAAAGAGCAGTGAACTGGGGGAAGGGTGGAGTCAGTCTTTTCACTCAGAGGTGGACGGAGCTGAGGGGGTGTGGGTCTGTGAAGAATAACAACCTGAAGAGAGCCCTCTGTGCATGAAGTAAAACACAGAGGGAGTGTGAGGAGAGATACACACACAGAGAGAATAACCAGGCAAAGAAAGAAAGACAGAGAGAGAGGGGAAAAGAGAGGGGGGGAGAGAGAGGAAGAGAGAGAGAGGGACTGAGAATGGGAGAGAGAGTGTGTGCTAGTCTATAGATGCAAAGAGTTCACTTTCACAGCACCTCGAGTTCCCAGTGACGCACAGCCGGCGTCACTAAGGTTAAAACACTACAGCAAGAGAAGGAGAGACATGAAGAACAAAAAAATCCTCCCTCAACAAAATCAACCCACCGGCTTATTCTCCTCTTCCGAAATAAAGAAGGTGGCAGGAGAGAGTGGGAGAGATCACTCCTCCCAGCTCTGCACAGTGGCACACTGCCAGAACCCTCTCCCTCTCTCCCTCAGAGGAGCTAAGATTAGCTCTCCGTATGCTCATGGTAGACACAGCCGTATTTAAAGGGCCAGCGTCTCCGTGGAGATCTTGTTTCACTGCAGACTGCAGTATTGCGTGTGCTTCTCAGCAGTGTTCCATCACACCCTCCGGCCTGCGTCATGGCAACCAGTGCTGTGTTCCCAGTTTCAGATCTCAGATCATAATATAAAACATATACACCCTAGAAGGCAGGGGTCTCTATCTTTAAGTGATAACGTTTACATTTACAGCTTATCCAGATTGCCTTCATATTTACCAGCACACCAGTATGTGTCTCTCCTTGAACCAGTATGTGTCTCTCCTTGAACCAGTATGTGTCTCTCCTTGAAAACCAACCCATGACCTTGGACTTGTTCTTCCATTACACTCCACATTCACGACCAAGAGAGAACCACGTTTTACATCATTCAATTATTAACAGACAGACACAATGTCTTGGGAAATGTCTAAATAACAATAACAATGATAACCTAGATCATAAACATGATTAAAATAACATAAATACACTTCTTGGTCCAGTGCAGTGGCACGAGATGTTTGTGATCCTGCCCGGACCCTGTGGTTAGTTATTAATCTGAACTTCAGCATCTAGTGGCAACGTCTGGACTCACGATAACTGAACTGTGTACCTGAGGGAGCTCGAGTCCAATTGGCTGCACTGCGGCGTGTGCTAAAAGGAGGCGGGGGCTTAGGCCACGCCTCTTGGTGCAAAAGTGTGATCAGCACCATTCACGAAGCACAGAATATTTGAGATAAAAAGATCTGAAACATGCCCCTGTCACACTGCTCACGGAACCCTCTAGTCCTTTTCATTTTTCACCAGATGCAGCAGTAATGACACCCACAGAGGCTGTGTGTGTGTGTGTGTGTGTGTGTGTGTGTGTGTGTGTGTGTGTGTGCGTGCGTGAGCATGAAAGAGAGAGAGAGAAATGGATTGAGACAGAGGTGTGTATGCGTCAGAATAAAACCCAGTAATGTCGATGGCTTACACATCTCAAGAATATGCTAATATGACGTATGGTAATTAAATCTGGGACAATGCTGATCAAAGTAGCTTACAGAAGGACCACACACTTGTGTATACACACACACACGTAAATACACGCACACAAACCTCTGACATTTACACACACTCAAAACAGGAAGTGGGGCCCCTGAAATAACAGAGAGAAAATACCAATATAGAGGAGTTCCAAGAATTATGGTGAGAGTGTGTGTGTGTGTACGATCTCTCAGCTAAAACACGCGCCAAATATTAGATGTTTGGCAGAACATTGGTAGAGTAGCTTGATTATAATGTCAACTGTGTTCTTTACACTACTTTGTGTAGTGTGTTGTATACTTTGGTAACCCTGCTTCTTACAGGACCCACATGTGATACCCAGTACCAGAAACCACCTTAAACTCCAGCCATCAATCGACCAGCCCACATAAAATATATACTGTACCAGTGAGAAGGAATGAACTCCTGATACTCAGCTTTTAGGAAAGATTTTTTTCAATACCTATAAACAGCTACGCACGCGTACACACAGTTTCTTTAAGTGTCTCTCTTCGTCGTACAGATACACATGCTTGGCAGTCTGGGTCACATGACCACGCCCTCGAGGGCGGTCCCGAGCTATAATTACAGCCATGATGTCATGCGCCACTCACTGTTGCCACAGAAACTAGGTCAGTGTTAACCCTTTCCCATAATTCTGTGGGGATTCCGCACTGGTTCATGCCACCCGACAACATTACAAGAGACTTTCCGTCGCTGTTTTTCATGTGGTTTGTTGGCTTTATTCTGACTCAAAAATAGCGTGTCCTTATTGGTCACGACTGTCTCACACACCGATCAGAGGTGTGTTTATCGTCGGCAGGATTCAGAGATGCAACGCCTCGATGTTTCTGGTAAAATGTTGAATCGCTTCATCAAAGCACCGACAGCACAGAAGAAAAACAACAGAATTAAGACTCGGAAATGACATCGTTCAGAAAATGACATCATTGTTCTGGTTCAGGACGTAATGATGTTCAGTCGAGAAAACGGCGTAAAGCACAGATCTGTAGTGGGTACGGGTTCCACAGAAAAGTATCAGAACACAAAAGGTGAACATTTACCAACCAATAACCGAAGAAAAATATTGTCTGGCTATAGGCAGAGATAGACAAGTGCCTGAGTGAGAGAGAGCCACGTCCAGTAGAGAGACCAGCGAGACCAGCATGGCTGTGAATAAACATACACGAGACAACAGTGCATTCTAGGGGTTGGAGATATGGTAAAAACAAGAATTATCACAATACTTGAAGATAGTTTTGTGACACATAATACACATCACGCAATATATTTTTTTATATTTTGTTTTCTGACAATTAGCTACAAAATTGTTGAAAAAAAGTGGTGCAAATGTACAAATAATAAATAAATAATGTGAAAAAGTATATGAGTATATACACATAAAAGTATATGAGTATATACATATAAAAGTATATGAGTATATACATATAAAAGTATATGAGTATGTACATATAAAAGTATATGAGTATATACATATAAAAGTATATGAGTATGTACATATAAAAGTATATGAGTATATACACATAAAAGTATATGAGTATATACATATAAAAGTATATGAGTATATACATATAAAAG
>JAOXYF010000006.1:1082209-1096123 GCA_028565775.1 Sternarchorhynchus goeldii | reverse complement strand
TATATATATAAATAAAATGTCGGCACTCGCCGCTTTGATAAGATAAAAAGAGCGAGAAACTTTTTGCTTTTTTGCCCCATCGACGGGTATTTTAATCCGAAGCTAACAAACCTGACTGCAGTCATTCAGAAGCGGGAAAACGGTAACGCATCCGCCCCTACTGTCGACCGAAGACAAAATGTATCCGCCTGCGCGTAACGTGGTCGAACACGCGCTCTTGAGCACGTGGCTTATTCAGCGATTAAATCCCGGACCGGGCGATTTAACTCTACCGGTCGGAGAGATCTCCTCTGACAGTGAAAGACCCTGCGCTGCTGCGGTAGCTCACGTTAAAAGACCACAGAGCGTGCATTTGTTTCATGAAATAATGTTTACACACAAGTAGCAAGTTTCTCTAAAAAGGTGAAAAAAACAACACATCAGCAAGACCCCCCCCCCACTTTGTGACAACAGAACCCCGGGGTGCACGGGGATAATGGCCAACTCATCAGGGGAATTTGTTACAACTTACACTAAAGTAAACATGAAGTGTAAGGTCGATTAAGTAGCAATTTTCGAGGGACAAAGCGTCAAATTTCGGAACCGATTAGCGACTGTACAAACAAAACGCACGAAACCAGCCACGGCTTTTTACCATAAACAACTTAAGAGGAGAGTTATCAGGAATCGATGTGTATTGGACTAATTGCAGTACAAGGGATTACCTAATCGCTTTCACTAAAGACAATACACATCGTTCGCCTCTAGCTATTGTCATCTGGGCGACCGTAAATAAAAACTTATACATATCAAACGACAGGAAACTACTATCATGAAAACAACGCGTTTGGTACTACTTACCATGACGATGGAAAGGTCTGTTTGGTTTTGCATATCCTCACTGAACTGTTTATTTTTAAGTGTATGACTACTTATAACACATCATGTAAGAACTAAAAATGTGCTAAAGAAGTACCAAGGACTCAGCGACGAGGGAAAAAAAAAACAGGCGAGTTCAGAAAATGTGACTCATTGAAAACGGATTTGACTGAGATGCGGCTGTAACGCTGCCAAGATGTGACGTTGCAAATTCATGAACGCAGAATCGCTGGTCACTTGAGAAACACAAAACAGAAACTTTCGTTCTAGTTCGTCTCGCGTCTTGAGAGTCCGGAGTTCTTGGAGTTAAAAGACGAAGAGTAGAGGGAAGAGCCGGGACAACGGATTTGCGAGACTGAAGTAAATTGCGGAGTGGAGTTCAATGACTGCACTGGAACGAGAGGGTTAAATTTTAGGTTGCAACATTTCCGAAGTTCTGAAAGAGCAGGTGTCGTCTTAGGCACTCGCAACAAATAACATCATCATGATCCACAGGAAAGGTCTGCTCATACTGACTGCGTTAGGTCTTAAAACTACCCAGCCATATAAATGTGGGAAATAATCTGTAAATGCTCACGGGGTGAGGTGGGGGGTGGGGGGGCAGAAAAAGAAACAAATTTTGTTCTATTCTGCAAGCTTCTGGAGGCAAAAACTGTTCAAGGGTTTAGCACACTAGTAAAATACTTTAATCAAACACGTAATAAGAATCAGACTATCAATGTCATAGTTGATACTCATCAGTTCAGGATCATGTTAACACAGACCCCTGTGTACATGAAGCACAGTCCAAACTGATCAATATCAAAGAAACCAGAAGACCAAAGATACTCAACTGAATATGAATGCAGGACCTGATGTCAACTCCCAAACTACAGGACCTGATGCTAACTCCCAAACTACAGGACCTGATGCTAACTCCCAAACTACAGTCTAACAAACGTCACCATGGAGACCTCCTTCTGTCCGAAGTCTCATGGTACGAGTAGAACCTTGCTGCCTCCGTGCCCAGGCAAAACCTTACTCAGACCGTCTAGAATGCCCGTTTAGTTCCAGGCAGGGCAGAGCGTTCAGATCCGCTCTGAGGGATAACCACGGAACGTTGACAGGCAGCACTAAACAAGTGGACACCGAGAAGCGCAGACTGCACAGGGAGCACATGAACACACCTCCTGAGCTTTTGCACAATGTGGACAAACGTAGGAATGACAAATTACTTTCACATCTTTTATTCTGCAGCACTAGAGACCACGTGGATTCAGGAGCAGAAATGATACACACACACAACAATAAAACTGCAAACAGAAAATATCCAACACACTTAGTGCATAGTGCCAATATAAATAAACAACCACCTACAATCAACACTGCTGAAGGGGTCTCTCCCACTTTGGAATCTGTTCCATTGGTTCCCATCACCTAGCAACCAATCCGGACCTTGGACTTCCACCAATCAATGAAGTTAAAAGGGCTTCAACATTTTCATATCAGGACTGCTTTATGGTTAAACTATGGGAAACACAACCATTCCACCAGATGCTTCTGAAATAAATATAACAGAGGAATGTAAAATCCATCCGTGATGCACTGATCCGGGCTCGGTAACAGGAAAGCATTTATACTATGGAGCATTTGATTGGATGATCAACAGGAAGGCTGGACTTCAGCTGGACGCTTTAAAAGAACAGGATACCATAAACCAAATGCCCAGGAAATGATTCCCACACACTCCAGACACACAGGAATATCAGTACACCAAACCAAACAGCAAGGAAGAAATAAACAATCAGAACACAAAGGAGAAGGAAATGAAGGAAAGAACTGGGAAGCAGATGGAATGATGAGCAGAGACAGGGAATGATGGAATCCAAAGAGACTGGCATGTGGGGAAACGGGAAGGACAGAGCACCTTCTCAGCCCCTTACACTCTCATAATGATGGTAAAAACACTATTTTCATAAAGGACAAGAGAGTGGAATGTAATTTCAGGCATTCTGACTGTACAGTAACAGCCACTGCAGTTGAACTGTACTACGTGACTGTTCTCCATTTAGACTCACATTTCCACTCTCTGTGCATCTAACCTCACCCGTCCCCCACAGCCGAGCCCACCAGGAGCTATGATGCGTTTTAACGAATGCTTGTGCGTCAGGAATGCCAACGTCACTAATGTCCGATGGAATTTCCAAGGATCCGGACGACATTATCGGAGTAAAAGCAGACCAGACACTACTGTCTAAAACTTTTCATCAACCATAACACGTTTTAATTCCTCGAAAATCCCCAAACTCTAAGTTACTAAAGTCGCCTGTGTTTGTTTGTTTGTTTGTTTATTTGTTTTTACACTGCGTAACTGTAAAACCTCGACTGTGCGTTCGGTTCGTGGCGCTGCTGTTGGTGGGCGCCATGGCGATGTCCACATCTAGGTCCGGACCTGGAATTTGCCAGCCATCGTCATGTATTTGATGCCTTTGAACGGTTTGTATTTCTCGCCATACATGTCCAGACGATTTACCTTCAAGCCTTCGGGACAAAGACAAGAAAGACCACGTGTGACAACACAATCTGTACTGTACAATACGTTGCCATGGTGCTTTGGGTGTAGGTATGTGTCACAGGACATTCGCTGAAAGAAATACATTTGCATGTGAACCCACAGACCTGCAGGATTAGGGTTCTATTCAGCGAACCCGCTAACACTGTGCAATTGCACCACCTAGTGGTCACAAATGAGTAATGTCATGGATGTTCGCCACTGGAGTTTTGCTGGTACAACAGCAGCATTATGGCATAACATCTAGATGTAGGCATGACGGGAGTCAAAACACCCACTCAATTAGTCACCTGATGCTTTTGATTTCCCATGAAACCCCATGATTTTCTATACTGAAATGATCCTAACAGAATGTATTTTTTATGTTCAGCTGTTTTGTTGATGCACCGTGTAAACTTATTAGAAAACAGAGAAAAACTAAATATATACTGCGTATCATAGAGATATCCAAGATATCTTTAAGTGTGGTATTTCAGTATCACCCACCCCTAGAATGCACTGTAGTGTGGTGTGTTTGGTTGTCCAAAGCTGTGCCAGAGCTACACTGCAGTACAGGAACCCTTTACTCACACACTGCATCTTTCTCTCTGATTCTGAGTAGATGTTTCTATTATCCACAAGTAAATGTTTAACCTTTTGATTTTTACACTTTACGCCTGAATCACATTTGATCCGTCCATGAAGGTGGTGATCATGTGACTTTATGGTGATCATGTGATCGGTCATACGGTCATATTGGTCATGTGACTGTAGACCATTATATTACTCTTTGAACCACAGAAACTAAAATGTCCTCGTTCTGTCAGCAGGAGTGAGGGGTGGAGGTGGTGCGAGTTGGTGGCGGGCGCAAGACCCTGCAGGACTACCTGAGACGGCCATCTGCGGGATCTTGAACTGGATGTTGATGGTGGGGTTCTCGTCTGGCTTGGACGCTCCAGTCTGGAGGCTCATGCTGCCCTTCAGACTGGGAAGCTTCTGGGGGTTAATCTTCCCCACGTCCCACGACAAGAGCTGTGGACACGGACACACACACACACACACACACACACACACACACACACACACGTAAACATATGGCCTTAAACACTCACATTTGCATACACACACACAAACTTGTGCATGACCATAAACAAACAAACACACAGTGTAACACACACAGACAGCTGTGCCCAGTTACCTTGGTGACAGGATCAAAGGTGTAGGTGCCCTGTGAGGGGGTGAGGTTGGCATTGAGGACGACGCGGGGCAGCTGGCTGCTCACCAACACAGACTCCACTGCCTTGCCCATGGTCTGTTTGGGCCCCAGGGTCAGGTCAAAACGGCCCTGGGAACTGCCCTCCCGAAATGTGATGTTGTGCTTCACATAGACAGGGATGGCCACCAGGCTGATATGAGACAGAGAGAGAGAGAGAGAGAGAGAATGAAAGATAGATAGATAGATCGATAGATAGATAATAAAGGACAGAATATAAGTGAGAATGAAGAGAGACAGAGAGAGAGAGGAGGACAGAGGGAGAGAGAAACAGGACAGTAAAAGAGTGTGATAGAGTGAAAGAGAGAGAGAGAGTGAGAGAGACAGAGAGAGAGTGAAAGAGAGAGAGACAGAGTGAGAGAAACAGAGAGAGGAAACGGAGTGTGACAGAGACAAACACAAAGTGAGAAAATGCTTGGCAGAGTGTGAGAGATCATTTAATGCAATTTAAAAGTCATTTAAATGTTACTTATCAACCAGTTCAGGACAGTTTTAGCTTTACCTGTGCACACTGATAAACACTGGCATAAGGAACCATAACAGTTTTGAATGTGTTTACGCTTTAGTTATTATTTTATATTTCTCTTTTATTTTACACGGATACCGTTTTACTGTTTATAGTTCAATTAATTCATACATAGCTCAACAGAAAAAAGTCTAAACTCGATTGATAATGAGAACAATTTGGACACAACAAATCAATTTTTGGTTTAATATGAATTTAGAACATGTATTGTGTTTTGCTATAAAACTCTCCTGTAGATCTACCCTGTTCTACAGTGTAAAGAAATTAATGTTCCATCACCATGGAAACATTTTCCAACATCTCCTACAGGCCCAGAGCTGTTATGACCTGTAGTGAGACCTTACTGAGAACCTCTCACCAGAGTTCGTTTAAGAGCCAGAGTAATGAGGTTCAGAGAGAGGGTATCTCACTTCTGAGAGCTGACGTGGTAGGAGAGCAGCCGGAAGCTTCCATCGGGAGGGATGAACGAGAGGATTCGCTCTGCTTCCCAGCGCTTGAAACGCACGCATGGGTGGAAGCTTACGTCATCCAAGAGACGTGGGTTCTGAGAGGGGGAGAGAAACAGAGAGAGAGAGAGATGGAGAGAGAGAGAGAGAGAGAGAGAGAGAGAGAGAGAGAGAGAGAGAGAGAGAGAGAGAGAGAGAGAGAGAGAGAGAGAAAGAGAGAGAGAGATCGATGGAGATGAGATAATTGGAGAAGGAGAAGAGACAGAAAAGGAGAGGAATAAAATGAGAGAGAGAGGGAGAGGGGAGAGAATGAGAGCAAGAAAAAAGGAGGAAAGAAGGAGAGAGGAAGGGAGAGATGGAAAGAGTGAGGGATGAGAATTAGATAAAGAGATGAAGGAAAAAGGGAGGAGAGAAAACAGGAGAAGAACAGGATGAAAAAACACTGAACACTAGCACAGCGAGTGCCCTAAGAGAAACAGCTGGAGTCTAATTTTAATTCAGAAAACAAGCTGATCCAAGATCAGCTTTCCGGTCCAAACAGAAGGCTGATCCTGGATAAAATCTTATGTGCACTTGGAAACATGGACTACGGTCTGAGATCAGTTATACTGAGGTTTGGCCCACTGTCTGTGCTCATGACTAATCAGGAGTTTTATGAATTATGGATATTTTGGGGCGAGAGTGAATGCGCTCACCATGAATGAGAGAGTAAGATCAGGCATGCCAGTAAGTTTCACACAAGCATCAATCACACCCTGGATCTCCGCGGCGACGGTGGAACCTACGTGACAGAGTGGGAGAGGCACAGAATTTACTTTAGTAATACAGGTTTGATGTGTGAACTGGAATGTAAAGCACCTATATATGTAAATAAGAAACCACACAGCCAATAAATGTAACCGAGTTGGATGGGATCGTACCTGATTTGTCAATGATGGCGTCAATCTCTTCCACCACATCAAAATAGGCCTCGTTGTTTGTGTACTTGACCCCTGTGCGTCGCCATGGTACCACAGAGAGCTGACCTGTAGGAAGCTGCTCCCCAACATTGGTGCTGCCTGTTATACAGAGCCAACACACACACACACACACACAAACGCGCGGGGAGTCAGTTAGGAACGACTGAAAAACAATACCACTGTTTTACTGCCGATAGCAATATCAATTAGCATATCTGAAGTAAGTTTTGATACGTGATTTAAATAATAACTTTTATATTGTAACCGCTTGATTATTTTAAACAGGATGATATTTAGCATATTGTGTGTTAATCCCCAACACTGGGGCCTTTGTACACATCATGGATGCCAGCACATAGTCAGGTAGGCTAAGCAATAAGTGTGTGTGTTTGTGTGTGTGTGTGTGTGTGCGCGCGCGCTTGGGGAGGTACAAGGTTTGCCTGGAGGGCATGGAACTGAAAGTCTGGTTAGAGATGACAACAGTCAAAGCACAGTACAGCAATACAACTCACAATCTTCCAGAGCTGTTTTTCCAATGTTTCCACCTCACCTCTCTGTCATCCGAGATATACTGAGACACTCTGGGAGCAAAGGAGTGTTGTTTGAGCAGCTGATCACGACAGAGCACTGTCCCAGGCCATCGGTCAGAACAGGTTATGACTGAGGTGACGCAGGGCCTGAGATGACAGGTGGGGGTGGGTTCACGGTGGGCGGAGTCACGGTGTCCTCACCTGTGATGGTGTTAACCACAGTACGCAATATGGTGGGAGGCTTAATCAGCTCCTTCAGGATGTTGGACTCTGTAGCCAGAGGAAAGCCGTTGTCTAGCATCTCCTCCAGCAACTCGTAGACCACCACAACATTGTCTTTGATGGCTGCTTCAGTGCACACACCAAAATAGTCCTGAGAGTGAGAAAGAGAGAAAGACAGAGAGTTACTGTGTGAGTTAATGCCGAGTTATTCAGCGTAGGTTTTACCGAATAATGGCATGTACATTTGAACGAAAGTGAAAATACTGATCCCGTAGATGATGCTGTAGAAGCCTGGTGAGATGCGGCTGGATTTAAATTCACAAACCTGAAAAGTGTCCACAACCCGATGAAGAAACTCGATGACGAAGAGAGGAGGCACCTCGCTTTGAATTACAGCCACGAAGAATATACGATGGCGGAAGACGTTGATGAGGTAGTGATGCGGGGTAGGGATGACCGGAGGGACGTTCTCCGGTTCCGTGGCACGTTCCTGGGCCTCGAAAAAGTAGTCACACACGGATCGGCTCACCGCGCTCTTCCAGTGCTTTTCCAAAAATATGTCCCCCGTGGCGTTCACGAGGAACAGACTGTGGATCATCTTGACAGCTCGCGGACTGACAACGCAAAGCAAACAAAACACGTTACGTTAACGGGGAGCCTTTGCGAACAACCTTATCCTCTACCTAAATATAGCCATACGCTTTTACAATGTTTCAAGCACTGGCTTGGTGACATCGGCGTTGCACAGTAAGAACGGACCTTCTTCGGAAACTATACGGCCTCATTTAATATTCGAAAGCATCATATTACTAAACTGCTAAATAGTCCCCAAATAGACCAGCGGCGAACGACGGTAAGCTACACCGTTATTCGTCTGGTGGCTGAACTACACATAGACCCGCATCGCCGCTTCGCCGCGTCCATCTTTCTCTCCATCCTTTTCGCGTCACAGGACTGTCTCGTGACCACCTGCCTCTTAAGTCAACCGATAAGGATAGAAGAGCGTTTTGTGCGTCTTTTGTCTTTTATTTGTACAATAAAACATGAGAAAAATTACTGAGGTAAAACACTTACGGTAATCACAATAGGTAGGGTTTGGCTCCTTCCCCCTCCTGAATATTTCAATGAACGCAGATGGGAAATAACCCGTTATTCGGGTTTCAGGAGAAGTACAATACTGACATTCACGTTAGCCAGTAACTGGGCGACAGTCGTTTTGCACCCTCCCCTCGACAAAGACCATTGGTTCGCGTTACGGAAGTAAATGGAAAGGGATACCCACAGGTGATTGGACACATTGGTCAGTAAACACACTTCAACACGTCTTTTCATTGGCTGTGGGGCAAAGCCGTTTCTGACATTTTCTATCAAGGCGAGGTGGGTCTTTAAAACACTGATAGCCGATTAATGGGAGTGTATGCGGAACTAGGCTAAATGGTAACAACATACAGAAACAACATGTGGTAATTGACAACTTACTACACTACAACAAACCTACAGTCACCTAATCAGTAATCAAAATAGAGCAAGAGTCTATAACATAGTGCACAGTTAAACATATTTTAAAAAGATCAGTATTTTTGACGACACAGAGCGTGTGAACCTGTCATTTTCTGTTGTGCTTTGTGAAAAGGCTTTATTTAATAAGTAGATGTAGATGGGAAGAGTATCCACACAACCACGAGGAAAGGGTAAGATTATAGCACGGTGCATCTCGTGCAATCAGTTTATAAAGTGAATAACACAGTTATTACGTTTTTTTCCATTTTCGCTTTGATCTATTTTAGGTCCAAAAACAGCGCTTCCGTGCGTCTCTTTTAATTGTTCTTATTCATGCATTTATGGTTATGTCTTACTTAAAGCTAGGGTTAGGTTTAAATAATAAACACTTAGACATACACGTACTGTATCTATCTCCAGCAATAGCTGAACGTCATGTAAACTCCAGACAATCTCCAGTACATCTGTTAAGAATCGATGTGTAGAAAGTATGAATAATTAAGTAATACAGCACTCTAGAAATATCTCTAGTAATATCTGCACGGTGGGCACGAGCCCGCAGGCCGAGCGTCGAATCACAGCCATGGTGCCCAAAATCCAGTATAACGGCACAACCTCGAGTGTGATACTGCTTTTATATAAGTTCTGCATGCACCATTTGTTATAAGCGCAAAATGATTATGATTAGCTTTTCTTAATGATTTAAATGCCTTCCCCAAGTAGTTCCGACTCGACAAGTAGTTCCGCATCAGGACTGTTGCCTAGCAACACAAACATTTTCCTGCACACTAGCTTGGTACTTTGAATTATGCAGGTCTACGACACCGGAAACCAACTACTTTGTATCGTACAGATATCAGCATGTTTCCAGTGATTGTGCAACCAGTGGGGGTTGCACAATACATGCTTTTAAAACAGTGTATTTGGGAAACAAAAGTGAGGTAAGAATTGTCAGCAAACTCAGCACTTAGGAGAAAGGAGTGAATCTGGGATAGAGTCTTAGTCCAACGCTATTTAGTATTTACATCAGTGATGTAGTGTTAGTGATGCAGTTGGAACAGCTTGCATCCCTTGAACTCACCCTACAACACAGGGAAGTTCAGTTACTGCTCTGTGCTGATGACCTGGTACTGTTCTCATCCACAGCACAGGGGTTCCAGCAGCTTCTGGACTTGTTGGAGAATTACTGCCAAAATCAAGCCCTGGCAGGAAACCTCAAAAACACAAACGTTATGATCTTCTAAAAGAAGCCCAGATACCAGGAACACAGACACCAGTTCAATGTTGGCAGCACTACCTTAAGAGCGCACGATGCAGTACACTTAGCTTGGTCTGATCTTTACTACATTAGGGGGTTTCAGTAGTGTAAAACTGTGTGGAAGTGAGGTACCGGGTCCACTCAGATCATCATAGCTACACTACATGGGACATGCATCCAGTAGAAACCCAGCACACAGAATTCTGCAGAATGCTTCTAAAAACTACAAAATATACAGGCCAAGACCGTCAGGCAGAGGAGGTGGAGTATGTATAATCTATCGAAGTACTTTAGAAATTCGCCAGGAACAATGCGATGTCTTTAGTTCTTTTGAAATGCTTTTTATTAGGGTAGGTAACCCAGAAATAAAAATGCATGTTCTTTAATTAATATTTATAGACCACCAGGGTCATACTCAGAATTTCTAAGCGAGTTCAGCAACTTTGCAGCAAACATAGCAGTGTGCAGTGATAAAGTAATAATGGTAGGAGATTTTAATATACACTTTGATCAGGATGGGGATCCCGGCGTTAGAGCCCTCACAGCGGGGACACTGTTCCCCGTTGCACCCGGCTCAGTAGCTAAAAATCTCGGCGTCGTATTCGACTCAGACTTATCATTCGATAGCTTTTCTTCACTTACGCAATATTAGCAAGCTAAGGAATACACTATCCCGGTATGATGCAGAAAAATGAGTACACGCATTCATTAGCTCTAGATTAGATTACTGTAATTCATTACTATTAGGATGCTCTAGTAAGAACTTAAGTAAGGTTCAACTAGTTCAAAATGCTGCAGCCAGAATTCTAACTGAAACTAGGAAATTCGATCATATCAGCCCAGCCCCATCAACCCTGCACTGGCTCCCAGTTAAATTTCACATAGACTATAAAATCCTTCTATTAACATATAAAGCTCTGCATGGACTCGCCCCTGATTATCTACAAGAACTTATTTCTTACTATGAGCCTCCACGTTTACTAAGAACACAGGGTGCTGCTTCTTACTGGTTCCATCAATTAATAAAGTAACAGTAGGGGGAAGAGCCTTTTCTTACAAAACCCCTCAACTATGGAACAGCCTTCCAGAAAATGTCCGGGACTCTGACACAGTCTCAATCTTAGCGCAATCTTAAGTTTTAAGTAAATCTTTTGAGACAACATCTGTTGTAAAAGACGCTATATAAATAAAACTTGATTTCATTTGATTTGAAGTGTATGTGGTCACTTCATGACAGATGAGGTTTGCTGTGGAAAATGTAAAAATCTATGTGACATTTTCACATTACAAAATTCGAACATAATGTGAATTTTCAGTAGTTATGTTCCAACATGAAAAATTACAAAAATCTTTCTTGGAGCAGGACACACATCAAACTACTGCAAAATAAGTAGCACTATCACCACCAGAGAGACGGTCAGTGACAAAGTTCCCTTCCCTCAAACCCTACTTCTCACAGCTAAATCACCCCTGCACCCAGTTCTCTTTGTTAAATGTTTTGTATCAAGTAGTTAGAATTATTTGTCAATATCTTAATGACTTGTTAGATATCAGTAAAACTGTTATTACTATAAATGTCTAAATGACTTGTTAGACATCATTAAAACTGTAATAATTTATTATTATTGTTGGAGGTGGCAGTAGTATTTTTGTTGTAATTATTATGGTATGTGTATTATTCTGTGAGGCTAAAAACACATTTCCATTGCCTTGACAATATTGTATTTTGTCCTGTGGTGTGGTGGCATATGTTGTTCTGCTGATTTAGCATCAAGGTTGAAGATAACAGCCGAGTTCAACTCCATATCCTCGGCCGCTACGTCGCAGTCGGCTGTTCCAGTGTGAAGGATCCGTCGACTACAGCCCAGAAATGCGGCCCATGTTTGGAGCGATTTCAAGGACGAGTGTATCTCTCCCAGCATGCAGATATCTAAATGCGGCAGAAAATGGGGCCTAAAATTGTTTTCTTTTGAAATTTAATGTAAAATAACCGATAAGTGTTTGGAATGTGTTTGCTTATAAAGTTTAATATGACCGATAAATTAAAACGTGTCCATCAATCTGAATCTAATCCAACTACCTACATGTGACAGCATACAACAACAAATACTTACCAAGCAAAGCCAGCAAGAGACATCACAAGCTACTGTGGAGGAGTTTTTACAGCACAGTGGCAGCGGTGACTTGCGCTATACCTGCATTTCTGACTGACTGAGTGCGATTACCGGTTAATAGGACGCACCTGTAAAGCGGAGTGATACACGTATAGTTAAAAGTCTCGGTGCCTTTACGACTCTCAGCCTCTTATCAAACGTAATTATTCGGTCGGAACCATTTGTTGTAGTCCACACATCACGAACAAAGTACCGTCCAACAGTACTGTGAAGGATCCGTAGACTCGAGCTCAACACGAAGGGATGGCTGCTGCCCCTCAGAGTTCGAGCGCTCGCACCATATTATATGTCACAACGTATTTCTATTATTTATGTAAATCTTTATTTTCATAATCATGTTTCACCGTTTATGTTAAATGCAGCATCGCAGTTGGAACGAAGCTGAATTTTGAGTCAATACAGCCTGGTGGAAAGCGCATAACTACGTATCAGTTTGTGTATAGGTGATATTTAGCATCTCGATAATTCTGCAGAGCATAAATCATTTTAACGGGTAAACTTTGTGCATTGTTGTGCAATATACAGAACCAAGTGAAACGGCTCAACATAATTTATTTTTGTTTCATGTTAAAATGTACAGAGTTCTTTGAAAGTACTTGCTAAGAAAGAAAAAAGGAACAAATAAATGGAAATACATACAGGGACGAAATAGAGGGGAGAGAGAGGAGGGCGGGCGCCGACGGTCGCGCCCCGCGCCAGCTCCACTCTCGCGCTCTCTCTCCATCTACCGCGCGCTCTCGTAGCTTTTACAACTCACCATGTACAATTACAAAGGATACAAAAAGAGAAGCAATATAAACAGACAAACATACTGAGCTCATTTTTACATGCTCTGTAGATGTAAGGAAGTCGTCCTATTCACACACGAAAAAAACCGAGGGAAAGGAACAAAAAAAACCCAAAAATTAAAAAAACGAAACGAACAAAAAAAGATAGAAAAAGTAAAATGACGGCTAAATGACCCTTAGATATTTGTCGTTTCTTTTGTTTTAAAATAGCATTAATATACTACACAAGGATAGAAAACTCTAGAGATGAGATGGAATGGAAAGGTTAAAGGCATCTTAGTCACTAAGTGAGTTGTAATTTTTTTTAGTTTTGAATTTCTTAATAATATTACCCCAAGAGTTGAGCTAAAAAATATGTAGTTTTTTTTTTCCTGAAACAGAAGTGAAAAAAATGACAGTACCAATATCCATGTCAATTTTTTTTGTTTTATATTATAGAAAAAACATTTTCTCTACAATAAGTTTTGCTAAAGTCAAAAAGAGTCAGCTTGTGTCATAAAAGAAAGCTGCCCAGTCTGATAAAATTCAGAAAATGAAAACAAAACCAAAAAAAATAAAATAAAATAAAAAAATAAGGGGAAAAATACAAATAATATAAATGGAAACGTCAGGAAAGAAACCCTCATATTAACACTGAATACATCAATTCTTTACCCCTGTCCTGTACTGGGCACCATCCCCATATAACATGCACTTGAACCAAGATGTCAGCACGTGCCCCCATGTGTGTTGAGCACTCAACACACTCACTCAACACACTCACTCAACACACTCACTCAACACACTCACTCAACACACTCACTCAACACACTCACTCAACACACTCACTCAACACACTCACTCAACACAC
>JAOXYF010000006.1:1039321-1062823 GCA_028565775.1 Sternarchorhynchus goeldii | reverse complement strand
GTGTGTGTGTGTGTGTGAGTGTGAGTGTGTATGAGCAGTATGGCGTGATGTAATTGGGGAGCTGAATGGACCCCCCCCCCTCCCTCGGCAGCCGTGAACCCCAGGATTCATCTACTTGTTCTGGGAGGGTCGAATACGTGCAGTACAACACCCACAAAGTTATCAGACGGACAACTCACATCACAAACTGTTTATACCAACATCAATTGCTTTTTCTATCCAACCAGATAGAAGAGACGCAGAGAGAGAGACGCAGAGAGAGAGAGAGACAGGCTACCAAACCCATACAATGCTACAATATATTGATATGGCAATATATTGTCAGTTCATTATTACCAGTAGGTGAATCAACACGGTCAGATGAATGTTGGTCATGAATGTTTGTGTTCAAGCTTAAATTCAGTATTTACACTGTCCAACAGGTGGCACATCAAAAAGAAAAAAACACATGTAGTTTTAGGAAAAACCTAAAAGAACAACAACAACAACAACACATTAATCTAGGAAACTCAGATAAGGCCCTTGAGGATGTGAAAGCAGACACTTGGGTAAAGGTGAGTGGAAACATTTCATTTTAAGTCATAACTGCCAATGTTTCCACATTAGTGAGTTCTTATAAGAGCTGAATCATTTCCTGTTAGTGGGAGGTTAGAAGATATTGGATGCACATTTTTTTAAACTTTTGTGTTCTTTATATCTTCTTATATACTTTACATTTCTCCTTGTTGACTTGTTTATTAATGTATTATAGTTCATGAATAATAATAAGCATTTTGGTAATAATAGTATACATGCGACTTAATAAAAAATTAAGTAACAGATTGTTAGGAGCTGAACTTGATGTATATTGTATCCTGAAGTTACTGGCAATACTGAACCCTACTCTCTCTCTACACACACATTCAACTCAGCTATTCCCCTCACATGCTTTTCACACAGTACATGATCACATGACTTACGCAAAAAGCCTGCACTATTCAAAACACACCCCGCAAATTCCTGGGAAGATGATCCTGCACGCACGCACACTCAAACATCACACACGCGAGTGTGTCGGCGGGTTTCTCTGTGTTGCTGGTGATCGAAACAGAGTGAAGAAGGCTGAGCTTTGAGAGAGATAGAGAGAGACAGAGAGAGATAGATAGAGAGACAGAGAGAGATAGATAGAGAGACAGAGAGACGCTGTACACGCAATTGCAACGTGAGCCAATACCCTGCAGCCCCACATCCTCACTGCCACCGACCAGATCTGACGTGATAGAAGTGTGTGTGTGTGTGTGTGTGTTGCCTCTAGGACAAAAGAGCGGAAGGCAGAGTTGCTGTTTATCGGGTTACTACAGTGGGTGTGTACTGGGCTTCTGTCGCCTACATGTCTATCAGAACCTTCCACCCTCCCTACCTTTACTCCCCTCTTGCACCCTCCCTACCTTTACTCCCCTCTTGCACCCTCCCTACCTTTACTCCCCTCTTCCCTCGTTTGTCCTTCTCCTCCTACACACAAACTGTCTATACCTGTCTGTCACACACAAACTATCTCTCTGAATGTTTTTATTTTTAGGATCCACTTTCTAGCTCTGACACCCCCCCTCTCTTACACACACACACACACACACACACACAGCAGATCTGCAGCTGGTAACCAGCCTCAGCAGGATGTGAAAATCACGTGGCTCCGCCCCCTGATCCCCCCCCTTCCCTCCTCCTCTGCCTTCTGCCTGCTCCCACCCCACAGAGCCCCTCCCCCTGTGCACATGTGTGTATACGTGTTTGTGTGTGTGTCATTCCCTTTCACACCTTCACTCTTCTTCACTCTCCTTCTCACCCTCTGTAGCTCAGTTGTACACTGAAGAATCAACCATGACCACCACCCACTACATGCCACCAGGTCACCTACCCTCCCTCTCAACACACAACTCAAAAACAACAACAACAAAAAAACAAACAAAAAAAAACCCCTCCTACTATTCTCCACCGTTCCTCACCCCCCACTCAGAGAAGATTTCACCACCTCCTCCTCCCTGACATACAGGAGCACTCCACCAAACCGGAACAGGAAAACCCGTCAGAGCTGTGAATACATCCCTCCACACACACACCAGACCTGCCCACTAGAACAGGAAACGATGTGGTCCAAGAGCACTTCGGTCCACTGACCTCACACACGAAACACGATCCACGCAGGCTCAGATGGCTGAGGAGGAGAAAACGCCGCCAACATTCAGTGGTGATGAAGGAGCTGAAGGGTAGGACCTGAAGGGTAGGACCTCAGCAGGCACCCAGGAGCAAAGCACCTTACCTGGGACAGTATCTGTTAACCTTCCTCCCTCCCCCCAAAAACACAGTCAAAATATATTAAATGAATACCACTGTATCTGGTAAAGAAATTAGCATCACACTGAATTTGTGTCATGTTTACCAACGCACGATGTATTAATCTACTTCTACATCACGTCCACCCACAGCCTGAAAAGCACCAACCAACATTTTAAATCTCTGGTCACAAACCCTCACATCTCATCCAGGTGCATCATAAAACTAAATCTAAAGCATCAAAGCCTAACAGGGTAAAAGGTTTGTTCAAATATTTCTTAACATTTCTGAAATAAGGGTTCAGTGACAGGTAAGAGAGAACCAGACAGACAATATTATTAATATTCATTTTGCAGAATGTCAATACACTCCACAATGAAAACCCAGCAAACTGTGATGTGTGTAGATGTGTGTGTGGGTGGGGGGGGCAGAAACTGAAAGGCGTCTGTGCAGAATGGGCAGAGGTTGTGTGTGAGGGGAACAGGGGAGACTGCCACACTACTTCACTTCCTCCTCTCCCCTCTCATGTGGTTCAGACTACATCTCCTTTTTCCACCAAAGAGAGAAAGAGCAGTTGCTTGAGAGAATGAGTGTGTGTGTGTGTGTGTGTGTGTGTGTGTGTGTGGTGTGTACGTTTCTAGGCCACAACAAGCACCTTTGATGTCACTTCAAAACTCCTTCACACCTAGTGCTGTGTAACATGCCAACAGGATGGAGCACAGGTTTCAATCATTAACATACAACTCTCAGATCCACCACAGAATTTGGTCGCAAATTAACAGTCGGGAACACGGGACAGGCAGAGACGCTCCGGAAAAAAAGACCCAAACGTTCCGAAAGAACACAATCCAACGACAACGGTCTAAAGTCGCGCGTTTAGAACGGCTTTAGAATGTTCCGGAACAAGAAGAACTGATTGGATAAACAAACCAGTGTGAAGGCATTGGGGCTGCTAAGGTTTTCCCACAATCACACACAAGCTGTTCACACCATCCCAATGAGTGTCTGTGTTCACTGGCGTTTGGTTGGTTGGTGTGGAAAAAAGCCTCGAGTTGCAACTACAGTGAGAAACCGTGTGTGTGTGTGTGGTGTGTGTGGTGTGTCTCTTACCCGATCTTTCTCATGGGGAAGAAGCCGAACAGGAGGAAGCGAATCCAGCGAGACGCAGCCTGTACCGTCGCCGTGGGAACCACGGCTGACCAATCGGAAGAGTGGCCCCTGTTTGGCGACCCGTCCGTGTGCCACCGCCCGCTTCAGTGCCAGCCTCAGCTGCTGGTGGAAGATCCCAGGGCCCATTGCGCTGCTGCCCGACAGGGACGCCGCCACGTCCGCCTGGCACTTAAGGAACCGCTCGATGCTCTTCAGCGTCGACCCGCCGGGTTCACGCAGACCCTCCAGGGCACGTTTTATCAGCTTGTTCCAGTCCAGGCCCGGCTTCTTGGAAGAACTAGGGGCGGTACCGCCGCCGCCGGCGCCTCCCCCGCCGGCTCCGCCCACAGACCCGCCCCCACCACCCACAGACCCGCCCCTGGGTTTGGGGAGGGCCAGGCGTCCAGGGTTGTCGGGGTCCTTGTAGGAGTTGAGCCCCTTGTTGGAGACCTTGAGGATGGAGCCGTCTTTGACGCTGAGCTCCAGGTGCTCCAGCACGGTCTTGCGGTCGAGCCCGTGAGACATGGACACGGCGTTGCAGATCCGTTCCTCGGACGGACGCTGTTTCTGCCGCTTCACCTTCTTAATGGCCTCGAGGATCCATGTGGTGTACAGCGGGTTGGCTAGTTTCACCATGGCCGCGGTTAGAGGATGGGCCCACGGCCCAACACACACACACACACACACGCACGCACACACACACACACTCTCGCTCTCTCACAACCGCTCAGGAAGCACCCAGTGGCCTCGGCCCTGGAGCTGCCTCCTCTTCCTCCTCCTCCTCCTCCCCTCACTCTCGCCCCTCGTGGTTATCCTTTGTCCCTGGGCCTGGCAGCAAGTCTCTCAAAGCAGACGCAGTCAGGGAGGGGGCTGATCACCATAGCATAAGCTCCCTCCGCCAACCCCCCCCGACAAGAGAAAGGACTCCCGCTACCCCCGGCAACCCCCTGCCCTCACGCTGGGCGGCACCAGAGCAAAGAGGAGATGCCCAGTTAGGGTGGGGGTCCTGGTAGAGTCCTGCAGAACACCACCCACACCGGAAGCACGGTGGGCCTTTCGTAGGACTGGGTAAGCCTCCACTGGGACACAGGGTGGAGAAACTCGTTTAAACCAATCTAAGGTTGGTACGTAGTGTTATCCTGCACGGTCAAAAACGTCCTTAGACAAGTTCCAATGTAATTAGCTTTTTTTGTCTCTTTCTCAGTTCATATAGAAATAAAAAAGAAAAACCAATGACATAAACCAAAGTCCTAAGCAGAGTGGAACGTGGACGTTCAGCTATGTCACTTCTATGTCACTTCTATGTCACTTCTTTTCCCTCCTCTTTATCTTTCCTTTCAGTTTTTCCTCAGTCTGCAGTTTTCACAAGTGGTCCAGAACAGTTTTTTTTCCTCTTTACTCCTGGGAACAGTGAAGGTTGATCAACTTCATTCTAAATGTTGTTCAGTTGCTCCTGAACCCTGTATGCAGAGAAACAGAGAGAGAGAGAGAGAGACATTAGTGACAACAGCACGTTGGAGGATCTAGCATCAAGTTAGGCCTCACTTCTGTTCCAGCTTGAGCTGCACTGTCGTCTGGACAGGACGCACTTCCACACCAGGATTGAGTGCATTCAGACCTGTGCAGATGTGATACTCTGCAACAAAATCCTTCTCCTCAACATGATGAGCATGAATCTCTGGGAGCAGAGATTCTGGGAACAAGCCCCTCCTACTACAGCAGGATCACTTGAACCATCATAAACTTGTGCTTTCCCACTAAACTGAAACACTCATGGACTGTAAATAAACTGAAGTGTACTGAATAAGCGTCGAGGACCTTCAGCAGAATGACCATCACCATGTAGTGGCATTCAACCATCGGGTATTGTACTTTAAATCACCACCAGAAACACATACATTAGCGATGGCCATATGAGGCAAAACAATGCATTGGACAATTCACACATCACAACAGCACCCAGACCTAATATCCAAATACTTTTTCCCATTGGAATTCCAACCCATTTCTTTTTGGCCAAGTGATGATATTTAAATGCAAGGCCTCAATTCCAGACAAACATTTTCACTCCCGAGTTTGATAAATGTCTCACAGCAGCAAGATTCATGTAGGATGCAGTAACCTGAAACAAAACACACCAGGTAGACTGTGGATAAAGTGCTTTAAGGTAACAGCTATTCACCCCTGAACTACACCCGGTGTAACAATGCATCCTTCATCTTCTAAGAACATCTTTTATTGTTTATCCTAACTGGTAGTATTTTTCACACAAACAGAGACGTACAGGAATGCACCTTTCTTTGGAAGAGGCTGACACAGGATCAGACGCAAGAGGCAATAGTTAGAACAGACTGGAACAAAAACCATGTGTACATTACGGATCTGTCACAGAACTCAGCTACCAGGTTATGGTACAAAGCAACGCTACACATTGTGGCCATGTTTGTCTACAAAGACACACGATAATATATACTTTGGACACGTGCTACAAAACTTGTAGCTGAGCAAAGACGGCGTCTCAAATCAAAACAAACAAACGTTAACAAAATGAGGAACAGCCAACCAGCGGACTTTGTCTAATAAACTACCCAAGGCTGAATTAACGAAAACATTCTGTACGTCCCACGGATAATCAAACATCCATTTTCGGTTTAGGTTAGCGCGAAAACTTCTGCCTTAACAACTTTCAAACTATTAACTTTAGTGTCACACACTAGCCGTCAGTGATCACGTAGCTATCACAGCTAGCCAACCTAGCTAGGAAGCTAATACCCTGAAAAGGGTTGTTTTGAGCCCGTGTGTAACAGAGCAACACCAGAACCAAGTATTACAATATTAAAGTATCTTGAAATAATTGTACATCACAAAAACGCCGCACAGCGTCAAACGGCTCGACAACGAACAGATAAAATACACGGAGATCCATAAACAATATTAGCAAGCTAGCTAAGTTAGCTGGCGTTAGCAACGGAAATAAAGCACTGGAAATTCAGTTAGCGACTCGGCTATAGGTTAGTAGTAGTGGCTACCGTGGTGCGCTTTAAGTACATTTTTTATCTAAATTGAGTAATTGTGAACTGCGATATTAGCTACCCAGCTAGCTGGGTAATGTTTAACTTTACACCGCGCCAGATAGCCAGCCACATTAGCTTGCACGGTAGCTTCGGCTACCACTTTACCAAAGTGTTTACATTAGACTTGATATGTACCCGGGCTAAACTGGCACAAACCTTCCCGCGAAAGGATGTTGTTTAGCTCCCATCTGCTCCACAACAGAAACAACGTGCTGGCTGGAGACGAGATAACAAGAGCACTGACAGCAAAGAAAACAAAAAAAAAAAACAACAAACGAAAACAAACCAAAAAAAATTAAAAATAAAAATAAAAAAAACCCCGACGACGCTAATTCGCACAACGCCCGAGATTTCAAACAATAACATGCAACCAAGCGCAAGGAATTTTCTATTTCGGGCTGCTAGCGAGTACAGTCACCGACATCCCACTGAGAAACCGCGGCCTACAAAGACACAATGCGAGCGAGTGCGGGCTGGTTTAGCCGAGCGCGCAGAGCAGGATCGCCTCCCCGCACCACTCACGTTTTACGCGGCCGCACGGCCTAAATCTGAGCCTCGGCCGCGCGTACAAATCATTCCCCGCGAGTCGTATCTTCACGCAAGGCCCTTATTCCCCCCTCCTTTTCCCCACTTCCTTCCCCGTTATCACCCACCCTCCCACGTAGCGCCTGCGGTGCGACGAAGACAAGGCCGTTAAGAACGAGCTAGGCCTCGGCTCACTCACCCCCTCCGACCAGCCCCCGGTGCACCACCCCCCCCTCCCCTCGCGATCTTCATCTCTCCGTACCCCATTCCCTCTACCTCTCGCGGTTCCCTGAAAGACAGTGGTCCAGTTCGGGTTTCAACCGGACGACCAGAAAGCATTTTAAATCCACCTCTGATAACGCGCTACTCACCGGAATTTCGGGTCGAGTTGCCAGGGAGTATGTTCCAAAAAACATTAGAAACACAGACAACAACAAGCCCAAAAACGCAGCCAGAGACCAGTGGCTCCAAAGCTGACGCCATCTTTGAGGGAAACAGGATCTCTGTTAGTGGGGGGAGGGGGGGAACAGGCGGACCAAGGGACCGTCTGCATCGTGCGAGCTCGAATTTGAGAGGATGGTAACGGAGGGACCGCAGCGAAGGGGGGACTGGGGATAGATACCGCTGCGGATTTGAAGGGCGAATGTCCGCTGCTTATGTGTGAAACGGAAGAAAAGGGGACAGACGATAAAATGAAAAAATAGGTGTGCTGGTGTGCACATCTACCACGTTTTCTTAGGGCGCGTCTGGATTTTTCCGCTGCAACTGGCCAAAAGAAAAATCAAAGCAGTGGAGTGTGGTTTTAGTGTTAGAGGGTATTTAAAGATCAAAGAGACCGTCCACTAGGTTCTGCATTGCATTGTAGCTGTTCAGTGTTTTTTTTTCCTCGCTCGCGCAGCGGGGACGAACCAATGGGATACCTCCGTTTTCTAGCGAGGCAAAGAAAAAACATCATAGCTGAGCTGCCACGGCAAGTATTCCTAGCAACGCAGGTTATTTTATCGGACATCGTTGACCCACTACATAAACAGTGAGAGCGCTCTTCCACTGCTGGAGACCGCTGGCTGGTGCGCACGTCACGCAGTGTCGTTATCGTTTCAGTCTAAGCAGTGTTTCCGCAGTAGGTGAACGACAGGTGAAACACGCCGCTTCTCCGCCGTCCAGGCGGATAACGCGCTGCCGTCGCCAAATGAGCCGCCAAAAGTGTCAGTAATTAAATACCATCAGCACGCAAAACGCCGTTTATCCTACTGTATATCTTAATTGCTTAACTTAACTAATTGTTTAATCTGTTTATTACTTACATGCACATGGTTGTAAAATCCCAAGAGAAATGGTCCAGACTAGTGTAAACGATTACTTCTTAGTAGATTTGTTCTTGTGCTATTTTCACCAACATATGATTAGACCGATGTCAAAGAATGAATTTTTAAATGCTAATAAGCTATTTTTTCGGGTGGGTGTGTGGGTGGTTTGGAGTGGGTCAATTTAGTATGCACTTGAGCTAAGATAGTCATTTATCCGTTTTTTAAAAAGGAAAACGCAATAAAATGTTCGAAAGCAATTAGCCTAATAATGGCTGTCACTTCTATTGGAGTATGATTTCTGCTTTTTTTTTTTTTTAGGACCAAGCGCTTATACAAACATTGCGATTGATAAAATAAATAATAATGTTTCACCTCTGCTTCGGTTTGTCGGTCCTTAATATGACTTGTCACGAGCAATCATAGCCTAATGTCCCACACTACAAACTAACCGTATACCTCTCAGAGCTCGTTCTCTCACGAGGTCACCTGCTTACCGCAGACAGACTCTAACACGTGAAGGGCGTGTACTGTGCATAGGATTGCTGCAAACAACCTACCAGCACACATATAGCTAAAATTAGTCAGCATATCTTGGGCATAATCACCTCATTTGACTGATGGAAATGAATTACACATCATAAAACAAAAGCATGAAGGCAGGGCATACAAGCACAAACACCCTCTGGTCAGTATTTTGATAGGAATTACAGGGTAGACACTTCCATGAATAATACCTGATTATTCAGCTGAATCACCTGAAACTAGAAGATAAACTAATTAGCACCGCTGAGAGACCTGCTAACATCGGTGTAAAGTGATTTGATTACAGTACCATGGGAACAACCGTTAGATTGTTCCCATGGTATTGTAATTAAATAACAATAAACCCGCTCACGTGTGTATACAAGTATGGTGTTTTTGTTTCAGAAGTCATGAAATACTATGATGCTTAAATACAGTTCAGCTTTGCCGTTTATAATATTACCGATACAAAATCATCATCTTAGTGAATGAAATATCAAATCTGTAGGGATTTCTGGCATCCATTTAACCTGTGTGGGGACAAAATTAAATTTTCAGACAAAAATCAATAAATATATTCAGTGAAATGTTTCTTAATGCTCACATTTATGCAGATTTAAAAGGCTCAAGCCCATTACTGTTATAGATTTTTTACAGTATTAATCCATGTAATAACCCCACTATCAGCACAGATATACTCTGGTCCAAAGTGATGTGTAAGACAAACCCTTACTCAGGGTCTTTGTGTTGAGTTTCAGTGCAGTTTTCAGAATTCAGTGCAGTTTTCAGTGATTTGTACAGATGAACTGTACTGAAGTCATTTTGTCAATAATGAGTGTCTCTATATATCAAGACTCTATACACCTAGACGTTCATTCTCATTAATAAATGCTTAAGGAATAAACAGAATATACACGTTACACTCTTAGATCAAACTTACGATGTCTGGATCCACTGGAGAGGATAAATGTTGTAAATAGACAGCCAGCCCTCACATATTATTAAACTCTATATTAGACTAAGGACATTACAGCCCTTAAGTTTTCATTGCTGTTGAAGACTTAAAATGTTTGTATTATTTCCAGAATCTAATTAATGAATGTTTCTAATAAATATATATTTATATGTATGTGCATATGTATATTAATAGGTATAGAAGAAAGACCTCCAGCTGGATTAGCTCTTCGTTAATAGTGTGTTTCTGAGTGCAGCACTGGTGCTGACTGGTCTTAAACCATCACTGACTCAACTCCCACCACACCCTGATAGACTCACGCCAGTCCCCGACTCCCAGTGGCGCGTCAGTGCCGTCTCTTGTATTGATGACGGTCCTCCCAAATACCTGATTACCCAGACAGCAGTGGTCTTGCTGTCACAAACGTACCTGGTGGGAGTGTTTAACAAACGCAGCACTCTACCTGGTGAGCTGTGGAGTGGATCTGCTCACCTGTAAGAGGTTGACCTCACCATGAACATCAGGGAGATGTTTTTAATAGTGCAGCCACAGAGTTTATGTTGCTGTTCTGGGCATTTGGTTACTGGGGAGTAATGCTTCTTATTTCAGCTCAGGTCAGTCACTTTCAGTAATCAATAATCAATCAATGTGCGCAGTTTCATTCCCTTTAGTTGTTTCTTTTCATATGTCACTGTATGCTGACAGGCCTCCTGCCAGAGGAAGGTTGGTTTTTAGATGTGAAAGGCACAAGGTTGTTGTGAGTCCCACTCTCAGCGGCGTGTCCTAGGGAAGGGCCCTGAAACCAGCTATTACCGCTTCAACCCGTGTGAACTAGAACACATCCTGCTGTGGCCGGAGGCCAAATCCCCAAACCCAACCTCTCTCTCTCTCTCTCTCTCACACACACACACACACATACACACTTCACCACAGCTCTCTGTCTCTCTGTCTTTCTCTGTCTCTCACACACACACACATACACACTTCACCACAGCTCTCTCTCTCTCTCTCTCACACACACACACAAACATACACACATACATACACGCGTGCACAAACACATACACACTCATACACACATATACCCACACACATATATACAAACACACACACACACACACACAAACTTTCACGCACACCCCTCCCATCCTGGATCAAGCTGAGCTTTCCAGTGGAATTTTCCAGGCCTGTCCAGCTGAGGCCGGACCTCCACCTGCGTCTCTCTGTCCAGCTGAGGCCGGACCTCCACCTGCGTCTCTCTGTCCAAACCGTTTTGGTTGCTTGTTGCTGAAGTTTGGTTCCACAGAGACTCCTTAGCTTCATCTGTCTATCCTCAAATCAATCCAAAACACCTCTGACTCACCCAAACCACTAACATTTTTTTCCACTGAGTACGCTGAACACAAGATTTATTTCACCGAGCTCTCACCAACACGTTATAACCTTACATCCATGTGCCTCTTCTTTGAACGCTCAGATCCTCCACGAACACTCCTGACTCGGTCGAGAATCTCAGATTCTTTCACTGATGAGAAACAGTGAGAAACTTGTCCAGCAACTGCCACAGCTCTGATCAACTGGAACAAGTAGGGTACTTGAAAATTTATGTGTGACATGAAGTCTCAAGGTATTTCAGCAATCATAACCTCACATAAAAGCACTGTGTTACTCCACTGTGGCAGAGGTCATGGAACAAAACCATCAATTCTTCCAAAGTCATTCGTCTGTGTCTCTCTCGTCACAAACCATATAATTCCAACGTTGGTCACACAAATCTGCGAAACACAGACGCAGTGAAGCTCCTGCCACCCTACAGTAACAGGCCTGTGATGAGAAATCAGTACACGTGCGTGTTTATGTGTGCATGTCACACGCAAGAGGACCTGCCTCCTTCCCCTGGTCGTCATGGGCCGCTCTCAGGAGAGTATTAGCTCATGTTACAGAGGCAGTACAGTGCATGGAGAAAACAGGCAGTGGTGTTCCTCATGTAGCCTGCAATCATCTTCACACACACACACACACACACACACACACACACACACAGCAGGCTCACACAGCCCAGCATACACACAGCAAAATAAACACATCTGCCTGCGTTGGGTCATGTGACTCTGGTCCAGTGTTAGCCTGTCAGACCTGTGCTTCCAGAGCAGGATACTCTGCAGACAACAATGAAGCTCCCTATTCCATCCCCCCAAACACACACACACACACACACACACACAGACCACATTCCTGTTGGTGGGGATTTCTTCTTTTGAGTCTCGTAGACATTGTCCGCCCCTCTCCCTCTCTGTCTCTCTCTCCTGCTAGTCTGTCCAACTACCCCCTTCTGTTCCGTGGCAGCGTGCATGACCCCCTCCCCCCTGTCCTCCCTCTCCAGCACGGCAGCAGATTCCTCCTGCAGGGTCTCCAGGAGCTCTGCTCTGGTTGGGACTCCTGCTGTCTCTCCATGGAGATGGATGGACGTGTTCAGCTGCTGAGCTCACACGCTGGGAGCCTTTTTCCACCACTGTCCGCCCGTAACTCTCAGCCTCACATTCAGTTACACATTCAGCAGCGGATTTAGTTCTTTACATTTACTTTTACCCAAAGCGACTGATAATTATGACTGGACACATCTTGAGCAGTTGAGGGTTAAGGTTCTTGCTCAAGGGCCCAACTGTGGCAACTTGGCAGAGGTGGGGCAGCCTGAGATACCACGACCCACTGTTCTCCAGGTCATGATCAAGTTTGTTTGGGCTCTGAAGAAACTACCCCAAATACAATTCACTTACACCAGCAGGAGCTGGATACTTGTCTCCTGAGGTGACCACATGTTCTCTTTCTCCAAGACCATTTTGGAGGGAAACCTGTACATGTAAAATAGTAATAAAAGCTAGAATCTTTGAAATCCAAAACATGGTCACTTTAAGACAGTCAGTGACAGAAATAAAAACACATGATACATCTCATTTTAAGTGGACAGAATTCAGTTCAGTTGAATTCACTTCAACTGTATTGTCACACAGAAGTGTATCGAAAAGTGTTGTAGCCTCAGGTGTAAACATGACATACGGTAAAATAAGAGCAGTATAGTGAAAAACACACCCAGAAGCAGAGCATTAAGCAGGTTACCAGTGCATCATAACATACAGTCGATGGCTAACAGAATTTTAATGTGGTCAGTGTGGTGCATGAAGAATTGAATATATTTAAATGGCGTGAGCAGATGTACAGCTGTACTTAACTGTTAAATGGCCACAAGCTGATGGGGGGGGGGGGGTCATAATAAACCAGGGAAGCAAACTTGGTGTAGCACTGGTGTTTTCTGGATCTGTCCTTTGCACCAGATGTGTATAATCTCTCATGGCACGTTGCTGTGCTGACTAGTTCTGTATTCTACATGAACCTCTATTCATTCAGACTGTCCACGGCGCTCCTGACCATCCGCCTCATGAACACCGTTTCTGTTTATGTACAGTAATAGTTAAGTAATAAATAGGTAATAGTAATATGTAAGTAATCGTTGTGCAGACGGCTGATCTCAGACCAGTTTCTTTTCTTGCGAGACGGTCAGTAAAAGTGTCTTTGTGTCAGGATGAAACTTCGTGTTGTGCAGGGGAACTGGATAGCAATGTTACAGGAGCATGTTTACTGACTCCAACACGCTGCTCAGGACTGGAAACTCTACTGAAGAAAAGAAAAAAACAACAACTTCTAGAGAACAGAGGCGTGTTTGTCTTTCACCTCTTGTAAACAAAAATAATTAATACAATTAAAATAAATAAAAGACAAAATTGTGTAGCAGGGCTTCCATGGTACAACAGCACAAGGGAACATCCAACCTATTAGCACTGTCTGTCTCCTTCTCTCTTGAGTCGCGTGCGTGTGTGTGTGTGTGTGTGTGTGTGTGTGTGTGTGTGTGTGAGACTCACATCATCTCATTACTGTTCTTGTTAATCAGTGTGAGGTTTCCGTGAAGAGCTCCTGTCTCTGATGAAGACTAATTACTCTGAAACTGAATTTAAGCTTCACAGAGATCTGTCTTTAATTGGATTAAATCAACAAACGAACTGAATCGCTGAATCATTTTCTCATTTGGCTACTCAACGTTTTCCTTGTAACAGATTCTGCGGGATAAACGAAGGGATGTGGTTTAAAACAGTCTGCACCTGCATACAAAGAGAAACGTTCCAGTAAAAAAACCCCAAAAAAAACAGGCCTAATTAAAGAAGTCACCGGTTACCCCAACACGCCTTTGAGCCGTGAAGCAGCGCGTGCAGATCCCCGCGGCCGACCTCTCGGCCGTCTTCAGCTGTGTTTTGAAAGGTTATCTTTAAATCTGTCTCCTGCACAGACGACGGGTCTCTGAGGCCCGGCGCCCTTTGACCTCTGCAAATGGCAAATCCAAACAGTCGCTCTCCCTCTCGCCGCTGCCTTCTGGGTAAGCGAGGCGTCGGCTTGGCCAGGCATCGCGATCTGTGGCGGAAGAGTGCAGGGCGCACCTGTTCCTGCCAGAGCTCATATCAGACATGAGTCTCTGCCATTTGGAACAGACTGAGCGAATATAAATTAAGCCTGGTGGGAGAATAATGGACAGACAGAAACGTTACGAAGCCCCTCGTTCTCTCCTGTACAGCTGTGCTGTGAGGCTGTAGGCGTCTGTGATTAGACACGGAGGATGTGTCCAGTCTGAATCCACCACAGCGTTTCCACACCTTTCCCTGACAGCATCAGAGTTGAATTTTTTCAACACAAAGCTCCTCAAACCTGATCGGAAATGTAGCCAATAAGCAAAAAAAAAAAAAGAATGAAATCTTGGCAATAAACATTACAAATTCTCACAAGTTCGAAATTGAGCACCATAGTCCAAACACTTCTTATGTTAAACCTGTTAGAAAAACGAAACATTTAAACAATCGTCCTGTTCGATTTTAATACCAAATTGATTGCCTTGACGAATCCGAAATATAAGCGTATTGAAGACAGAACCTAAACGTTACGATTTTATACACTCCTGAATATTACGTGTAAAAGAAGAACAACCAATAACAAAGAAGCGTTGCAGTTTAATCTCAAGACACATTCTTGTGCATTTCATTCACACCAAACCAAAAATATATTTAGCAGAATAAAGAAGTGACTTTTATTTTGTAACTGTGAATATTTATGCAGAGGAAGCAGGTGAAACTCACTGTAAGTATATATACACACTCTGTATCCATTAATACATACATACCTTTGTATATCACAGTTATGCAGAGATGGAGTTGAGGGGAGTGATCTTAATTTGTGTTGTACCATGTAGTTGTCTGAGTCCTGTGTATCTGTCCTACTGCTCCATGTCCTTGTCTGAGGAATCCAGCAGTGATACAGCATGGGAATCATGGACTCTCCAGAGAGGATATTACAGACTGCAGTGGTTCCCAAATCCTGCCCTGGAAATCTACCACACAGTTCAGTACATCTACCATCTCTGCTCCATAGAGTTCAGTACACCTAGTGTAGTACATCTAGCATCTCTGTCTCTCAGAGTTCAGCACACCCAGAACGCACAGCTCTAATGTTCTGATCGGACTGAACGCCTTATGTGGGTGAATCAGAGATGTTATACCAGGGCCAGACCCAAACAGCACAGCACTGGAGCTTCAGCACTCTAGTTTGGCATTCAGTCGTGCTGCAGTACTCCTCGTGGACTACTTGATATCAGTGGATGTCACTGGGGTTTTCCAGGACTGGAGACATACACCCCTACCTCCACACACACCATCGACAAGAAGTAACGAGACAGAACAAAGTAAGAGAGTGAGAGAAAGAGTTGGAGTCCATTTTTGTTACACTCTCCCTCGCCAGCTGTCAATGCTGGGGGGTGGGGGGGGGGGTTAAGGGGGGTTGCCACGGTGACAGGAGGCCACATGTCTTAAGGGCCTCTCTTTGGTCAAAGGAACCCATTGTTCTGTCAGTAAGCCGCCCTCCCAGGGCTAACAGACCTCGGAGTGAACAACCCCCCCCCCACCCCAGAACCCCACCCGACTGCCTCCCACCCACTCTGGGGAGAAAACAGTTAGTACAGCCATTCTAACACCAACAGACGGACACAATCAGGCTGGAGGCGTCTCCTCACAGGACAACTACACAAGGCATTTTAGGGAAACATCATCAAACAGAGGGAAATTAATTTTGATTATGAAAGGACATTTTTCCTTTTTACCAAAGGAAAAGTTAAACAGTGGTTTATCAAACCTTTTAACCTGGAATCTTATTCTGATAATATTCTAACATTAGGCCTTATGAAATCCGTTTTTCCACAGGGCCACGTTGAGCTTTTGCACACTCACGGACTCCACTAGGTGGCGATATTGTCCAACTACTATCCACACCTCTCGCCTGCACCACTCAAAGCTGGAATTCAAATCCTCAAAATACTTTGTAATGCTTTTTAATTTGATTAAATGGTTACTATAACTGCTTGACCACTGTCACATCTGACTTTTAGATAAAGGAAGGATGGAAAATCTAGAGAACCTTGAAGACTGTGATCTGAATACGTTTAGTTTAACGTAAGAACAAACTATTATAGGGTGCGATAACTAAACGTATTTTTTTTTCGCCCACTAGATGGCTCTATTATACAACCAACATAAATGGTGTTCTTAAGTGTTAAACCATACACACACACACACACACACACACATACATATACATATAACGAAATTGCAGCTCGGATCATTTGTTATAGTTCAGAACAAACTTCGTGCACAATCAGGCGCGTTCACAGAATGCTAAAATATACGACAAATACCACGCGCGTTTTGTTCTGGTACACCTGACTGCAGTCGCCAGGTAATAAGCACACCTTCCGCAGGTGTACCTTACTAAGCAGTAACAGTACCCCGTCATACTAAATAGTATGCACAGATAGTGCGGGTTTTTGTTGTTTTATCCGTTCACAGAAGTTATGCATTTTCAAACTGAAAAAGCCTTTGTAGCTTTCTCCTTTCCCAAAGCGGACATTTCCACACTCCTGAGGTCAGAACTAGAGCCTGCGCTTGCGTGTGTAAACCCAACTGCAGTCTGTCAGAACAGAAGCGGTTAATAGCATCTTTTTTCTCGTTTCCGGCCTGATTTGGAGAGAGCGATCAAAACATCAGTTTACTGAACGCAGCAGAGGAGCTGGTAAATCGCGCGTGGATACAGACTGACGGGTCACACCGTGGTTTTTATGTTCACAGAGGTACGAATATCTGAGATTAGATACAGCAACTGCGATGGAGCTTGACATCCAAATCCCAGGTGAGGAGATCGTCCATGTGGTGAGACACGTGCAGAGTGACGAATCTCCAGGACCGGATGCGTTCCTGAATACGTTGTTTAAGAAATTAGATCTAGAACTTTAATTCCACGCATGAATGTTAATTTCTGGTTATTTACTTGATTATTTAACTTTACGCCAAGACAGCCACATCTTTCATTATTTAAAATATATATACGGGTGGAACAGATTATATTTTTATACACACACTTTCTTTTGGGACTTTAGAACCCCATGGAATTAAAGTTATGATTTAAACATAAAATTTTTCTAATACAAACTGGTTCCTTCTTCTACAAGTTCAGAAGAACTTTGCTTGCCGACCTCTTTGCGAAATGTCCCATTTCTTTGGAAACCCCGTGCATTTCAATACATTGTATATATTTATGAATTGAAATACAGCTCCAGTGACCCTGGATTCCTCTTAAATGTGTCGCGCTCTGTATCTGTGATACAACTAATTAGAATCGGTATTCATTCTTTAGCACACGTCGGCGTCTCAATATGATGATCCGACTACAGCCAATAATAATAATAATAATAAATGTCGAGAGAGCATTCAGGTGGAGCGTGTTTGCTAAAACAGACGGATTCCGCTCAAGGTTTGTCCACTTCATCAAAGTTCTCCCTTCATTTCCTTTAGCAGCAGGCAGTACAAATCTTCCTTTCCCCCATTATACCGTGGAAGCAGACAAGGCCTTTCTTCAACATCGTATTTGCCACAGCTATTGAGCCACTGGCGACAGCATTATGTAGTGAGGATTCCATTAAAAGTAGGGGGGGTGAACGCCTCTCTATATATGGATATTCTCCTATACCTGCCAGATCCCCTAAGTGGTCTGTCTGAAACGTCCTGTTTCTCTGGAAACCTTCAGACCAGAGTACTTCCCTGCAGTTCCAACTATCTCTGAATCCTTTATTACAGCACCCTGTTACTTACCTGGAACTCAGGCCATCAAAATGAGGAATTTGTTATTTCCAGTGGCAAGGCGTTTTAATACCAGTGGGTTGCATTAATGATGTATCTGTTTGCATAGCCATGTTATTGTAATGGCAGCAATGAAGTTGGGAAACTCAAGGGGAAAAACGCACCAAATGACTGTAGAACTGTCAGAACTTTGCAACCCACCTAAGAACCAACTGCTCTATCAGAATCCCTTTGCTTGCACAGCTGAAGGCCCTCCGTCTGAAACTTCCCGTTTATCCTGAAACCTTGTGTACTTCACTACATTCCTCTGTCTACACACTTCTTCCTTCTCTCTTATATTGTCCAAGTCCTTGGAGGAAAAAAAGGAATTAGCTTCCCAACATGTTTTCCCAAGATCATTTGTAAACAAAACATTGTAGATGTACAAAGCCTGGAATTTCAAAATCAGTTTTACGTGGAAGATTTAATAAGCAGAAAAAATCCAGCAAATTACATGTTACAGCGTTGATCAGTGATTTTCAACTAACAGGCCAAATATTTACAGACGGAACAAAATTGTTTTCTGTTCAAAATGAGCTAAAAGCCACATAAAGTTAATTTTAATAACTGACTTTAAAAAGGTAAAGCCAAAAGAACTCTTGCATGGTTCTGGAACTCCTCCCACCAGTTTCAGGAACACCCATCCCCACACAGTTCCGTGGGCGTTACTCTGGCTGGTCGGGCTCCTCCTCCTCCCTGGAGGGCAGCTGTAGAGGAGTGGATTTCAACACGGCGCTCAGCCTGGCCCGTGTCTTCCTCCGGCTTGCCGTACTCGGCTCCGGGGGCGTGCGCTCTACCCAGGCCAATCCGCTGGCCTGAGCGTCCGTGCTCCGCCGGTTCCTCAGGCTCCGTCGTACCGAGCCTCGCACCCTCACCATGGGCTTCAGAATGTCTTCAATGCAGAAATCTTCCTGTTGCCAAGACTCCAGAACAGACTCCATGTCTTCACCTCTGTCTCCTGATCTCTCCATCGAGATCTCTCTAATCTCATTTCGTCCCATAGCAACTGAAGGCTTATCCAACTCCTGCTCGTTTTTCTCTTCGCTTTCTCTTTGGTCTCCTGATGGCTGTGCCCCCGACGTGCTCCGATGTTCCTCCGCCTCCTCTTCCTCTGTCGGAGCCTCCCGGGATTCACATGAATCACATCTTTCATGCCTCGTGTGCTGTCCAGCTGTGGATTCCCGTTCAGGTTCTTCCACGTTTTGGCTCTTTCCGTTCCTTTCCACGGCGACCGTCTCCTCCGTTTCCACCCTCGACACATTGCTACGTCGACGAGTGGCCGGCCTTCCACGACCGCGCCGGGGTCTGGCAGCACCTGAGCCCACACCATCTGCGTGCGACACACCTGAAGGTGCTTCGCTGACTGTTGATTCGCTGGCTGGAGTGTCCATCACAGTGGCGTGCGTGATCCTATTGGTCGGTTTACTTTCTGAATTGTCCTCGTTAGCTTGCAGCAAAAAACGCTGACGCCACAGGGCGGCCGCAGACAGCAGGCTGGCCGTTTCTTCAGGGGAGATGTTTCCAAGGTGAATGCTGGGAGATGTAGTTTGACTGCAATCTGGATTTGAAGCTGTAGATGAAGATGCAAGTGTCACTTCTTTAAAAAGGGAGATGAAAACAACAACAATAATTACCGCCATGACTTTGTGGAACTCGTGAACTGAATTTCTATAAAACTACCTGACTAATCATCCCTCACATGGCCTCTCTGTTCCTGGAGTCCTTCATCCAGGAAGGAAATGTCAAAACCTGCATCAATTTACATGTATAGCACCTTTACTCACACCGAGACCTGCACACCCTTCAGTATGACAGCAAACACGCTCCACGTTCAAAGAAACACCTTAGGGTTTGCTAACAGCCCCACCTGCCCTACCAGGTGAATTACAACAGGATCAATTCCGTGACAGGAGTGTGCGCGTTTACTAACACACCCTGCGGCAGTTTCTGCAAGATTTTAACGGGTTTTTACCGTCAGACTGTCGGGGTTTCAGATCCCCTTTTCAAGCATCACCTGCAGGTCTGCAGGTTAGCTTCGACTCACCAGTGAGCAGGTCAGATGTGCATACTGCATCTTTTAGCAGGTTGGTTTGTGAAAACCACATAAATTGTCAAAGACGGCCAATACAAGATCCTCACCAACACAGCACACATGCTAACAGTTCCTGCTTAAGATACATAAATGTTACCTTCCAGAGGTTTAATGCTAGTTTTGATACATTAGGTAAGTTAATGCTTTTTTCACCAAGTTTGTCATGGTCACTATCAGCGCCCACAGGTGTGATGAGGTGAGCAGTTGTTCCTCACCTGGGTGTGGGTGTGGTGGGGTGCAGATCAGGTTGGAGGCAGCTGCCTCGAAGATGGGGCTAAGCACAGGATTCTTGGAGGCGTAGTCTCTCTTCCCGTACAGCGAACGGTCCACCTCCTTACTCCCAAAACGCTTCTTTGCTGCTGCGGTCTTCGGACAAAACAACACGACCATCGAGTTATTATGAGAGGATGAAAACATCATGAGAGGATAAAAACCAAGACCTTTGGTTGGTTGCATCAAAACTGTTGGTGCTTCAGGTCTTTGAAGGTTTCAGTACCAGGAACTGTGATTAGGTATTTTTTTAAACCCCATTTTGCTCATCAGACATGTATAAACAAGTATGGATTGGATTCAGAACAAACTCCATTTTGCTCATCCTACTGAATAAAATGCATAGACCAGCCTGCTTGCAATTCACCAGACTGCATTTAGACTGAACATGAGGGGGGGAAAAATATTCTTTGGTCTGAGATGAAACTTAAATTCCCGACAGAACATCTGGCAAACACCAAGTCCTTCCGAACACCTGCCCAACATCATTGTGGTGTAGCAGGATGCTGAGGGGTGGTTCCCAGCGGAAGAGGCAAGGAGACTGAACTGAGGTAAGAATGCATGCACCTAAATGCAGAGGGTTTCCCGAAGAAAAACCTGCTCCAGAGGGTTTGTGAGCTATGACAGGAACCAAACAGCCGAGACAGAGCTGGACTGGCTTAGAGTGGCCAAACCAAAGCCGAGACTGGAGCCCCACAGCCCACGGAACATCTGTGCAGGGAAGCGATGATGGTGGTTCACAGATGCTTCTCGTCCAGACTGACGAGCCAGAGAGGACATGCCAGCAGAAATGGGATAAACTGCCAAAATCCAGGTGTGCCGAGCTTGTTTGGACCGACCCAAGAAAACCTGAAGCTGTAACCTCTTCTAATGCACTGAACAGTCCAAGCACTTCAGGGCTCCCCACTGTTAGTCAAACATCCAATTCCATGACTTTCGCTGCTTGAAAAGCAGAATTTCCATGTCCTGTAATGAATGGAAAACAGGCTGCCTGTGTGCTGAGCAGAGAAACACCAGGCACTGCATTTTAAACCCATCAATTTGGGCACTTTATTTACTAGTTCACAAAGCTAGTTTTCAGCAAAATACTTCAAAGTTTTCACCGCTTTAACAATTAGGATCCGATTAGACCTATGAATCCTTATAAACGCACTGACCCTTTACACCAAAGACTTTGAGCAAAACACCCGTTTTTAAAAGGGAACACGATTCCTTAATTTACATGGATATTACCTCCTTGAACACTTACGTGAACTTTAGCTCTGAAGAGTCGAAGGCTTTGGATTAACATTAAACACAAAACCCAGATAACATAAAATAGCATAATACAAGTACTCTTCAGAAACACACACACACACACACACACACCTTTTGTCGGTTTGAGTGAGTTTTACTCATTAAATGCACACATCTTGTTTTCTGTACTATTTTTATAAGGAATTCATTTATTGTGTTTTTGCTTTCAAGGTTTAAGTGCTCTGAAGGATTTTCTGTTCTTCAAGTTCCTGCAGCATATTTTATCTGCAGAGAATCATCCCACAGTACTAAACCCGCAGTACTAAACCCGCAGTACTAAACCCACAGTACTAAACCCACTTCAACAGTACTTGCACGGATGAGATGGTTTTGTTGAACATTTACTGACCAATGCTGAGTTTGCCTTAACTATCACACCAAGCTCTATAAAATGACCCATAACCAGTGTGATGATGTTACATGTTAGGAATCGCAGGTCTGTGTGACTAAAAGCTCCAGGAAAGATGTGACCTCTGTTGGTAACGACAACTGAGGGTTGAGCTGTGCATCAGGGGGTTTGTGCAGCGTCTCACTGCAGTACAGGACTGACAGGGATGGGCTTTAGTCACATGCATCTTTAAGCCTTTTGCAAAGGTAGTTCTCAAAAAGTGGGAGGAGACAGTCAAATGGGGGGGGGGGGGGGGCAGTAAACCCATTCAAAAATGCAGTTCAACTGCATTTGAAATGAAATTCTGAAACACTGGAAAAAAACAAAGTGTCTGAATTTATGAATTCACTGCACATACAATTAAATTAAAAACAAAACCAACTCCATTAAATTAAATAGGTCATATATTAGCTCTTATTTAATTACCCTATAATCTACCCTTCCACCCACATCTACAGTAGGTAAGATACACTGCCCCCCCACCAATGTGCATGGCAGACTCCCTCCACTTGCCTCCACCCGCCCGACCTGGCTCACCTCCACGGCTCGTTAAACGTCACAAACACCCAGGGGGTGTTTAGGACGATCAGGAGCGTCATACCTTCATCTTCCTCTTGGCGGTGCTGGCGGCCGAGCGAGCGCTCCTCCTGCTCCCCGACGGCTGGCTCTCAGCTGGAGACTGGAACACAGAGGCAGCGCGTGAGGACGAGGCACGTTACCACGGCCTGGGACCATCGCTGCCGTTAGGAGCTGCGCTGAGGTCAGTTCTCAACAAAGCCTCCATCATCTCATCTCAGAGGTTATTTAATGCTCGAGTTGAAGTTCAGAGTCAAGGCTGCTTCCTCCATTCAGTGTATCGGCGAGGCTGTGGACAGACGCCGCATTGCACCGCACATCACGAGGGCAGCCAGAGTGATACACGGCCTTCGCTCTCACGCTGAACACAGAGACGAAAACACAAGCCATGGAACGCACAGGAGTTACCACGCCGGACCAGAACACGCACTGGACCGGGACAAGACGCAGACATCCCTTTTCCAGGAATGAGGAACTGGAACCGTTCTGGTTCGTGCTTCTGAGAACCGTCTATCAAGAACTGTTGTGTGTTTGCACCTGTTTTTATTGAACCAAGGACGCGTGATTATCGGAGGGCGTGGCACAGTACACACGGGAGAAAACAACAGGAATGATGATAGTGGTGTGTACAGACCACCTGAGAGTGTACAGACCACCTGAGAGTGTACAGACCACCTGAGAGTGTACAGACCACCTGAGAGTGTACAGACCACCTGAGAGTGTACAGACCACCTGAGAGTGTACAGACCACCTGAGAGCGTACAGACCACCTGAGAG
>JAOXYF010000006.1:1011788-1025654 GCA_028565775.1 Sternarchorhynchus goeldii | reverse complement strand
GGGGGCTGGGGGGATTGTGGGGGCAACGCCCATTCTCTGCTGCCATGACAACAGAATTTCTGTGCGCGTTTGTACATTCTTTCAGATGCAAAGCATCAAAGGTTAATATAAAAAAAAATGTCTCAAATCACACTGCTCATAATCTCAGTTTGCAATGTTGGCTATGCACTACCACCCACATATTCATTTATATTCTGAAAAGTCTCTAAATTATTATTTAAAAAAGCGACTACAAATTGTGATTCGTGCTGCTTCCTTCCATGGAATTTTGTTGCGCTCAGCTAAGAGACTTGTGGCCGAAAGCAACAGAACAGGGTGGATGTGGTACCAGAACAGTGTGGATGTGGTACCAGAACAGCGTGGATGTTACACCAGAACAATGTGGATGTGGTACCAGAACAGCGTGGATGTTACACCAGAACAGTGTGGATGTGGTACCAGAACAGCGTGGATGTTACACCAGAACAATGTGGATGTGGTACCAGAACAGCATGGATGTTGTACCAGCTCGTAATGCAGGAGGACGCCTGTCATTGTGGCTGGGAGCGTTCAGAGAGGATTTATTGATCTCAGTAGGATTTTTTGCCGTCGTGTAGGTGCGGTTTCTGCACAGGCATTATTAGAGGGGATTACCTGGGGTTGTTCCTGCAGAGGCCCGGGCGGGTTTGGATCAGAACTGTACTGAACCCACAGCTCTCAGATGATGGGCTTCTAATAAGAAAAGACATATTAGAGCTGGAGCACAACAGAGGCTGGAGTTGTAGACACTTAACAACCTGCTTTGTGATTTCTAAGCTGAGTTTGTTTACCATCAGATATTGCTGCACATGGATGTTTCCGTTTTAAGGGAATCTTGAGTCCCGGAGGGAAGAGAATCTTTCTGAGTGCATTATGTAGCAAATAAATTAAAGTTTCTGGTTCCATTCTGTGCAAATTGGATAAACAAAATTCCTTTAGCACTATCAGTCTCTACATCTAGAGCAGGGTGTCAAAAAACTCATCAGCAAAACATCTTCATTCACTCTGACATATGAACAGGACACTGGGTCTGAAGGTCCTTGCTGCAGAAACTTACCATGAATCTCTAAAGGGAATTTTTGATTTTCTGAGGGCATCGCTTTGTCTTGTAAACCAGTCAGAAGAACAACAACGATAACAAAATGAGAACCACAGCTTTTCCAGTTTGGTGAACCTCCTTGACTCTTAACTTCACCATACCAAACAGCGACCCGTGCAAGTCACCACGTCATAGTCAATCGTCTCAAAATATCTCTCATAAGTCTTGATTAAAAAAAAAAAAGTCTTGCTTATGGGAGCTTCAAAAGCTCCTCGTCACAGGGCCGCGAGTCCTTCTTCAGGGAAGGGTGCGTTAGTCATGTGTAACGATCCCAGAATGTGGCACGAGGCTGGGACAAATGTGGAAAGTGGGTCAGGACAAAAAAAAAGATAGGGTGCACACTCATTATGGCGGGGGTCAAAGGTCAGGTCTCCCTGGGCAACAGCCACAGGTGTAATACTTAGGCAAGAGTGCTCCATTTTCAGTCAGAGGCTCCGTGTGAGAACGGCGCGATATGCATGAATGAAGGTAAAAAATGGCCAAGTTTGCCAGTCATGAACAGGCAGTGATCGCCTACTTTAGCGTACAGGGGATATCAGCATACAAGCTTGTCTGGAGGCAGGAAAATATGATTTGAGCTGAAACTCCATCAGCAAGTGGACTGTTGTAAACATGAAACATCACCTAGCTATGTTGTGTTGACGCGAATGAGACTGACGACTGTCAGCAGCTTTGATTAAACAGGGATGAAAAGTTGAAAAGGTCATGTGTGTGACTGCAGTGCCCGACACAGCATCCAGTGTGTACAGGACCGTCCTGCCTGCTTTTGCACAGGACCCCAGTTCCATGGTGCAGAAATATCTCCTCTTTTTTTGCATCAAAGTGGAGTCAAAAACCCAATCCAAAACCAGGGAGACACTCGTAACCAGGCGAGAAATGTGTCGGGTCCAATCACTGATCACGGCATTTGCTACCTGTTTTTATTCGCCGTGGCTGACGCGGTAGTGAGCCATCTGCACTGTCTTCTGCATGTAGATGCACCAGCATCACCACAGGATAAAGATGTATGAAATGTCTGAGCCCCGGGGGGTGGGGTGGGGGTGGGGGCCTCGCTGAAGTATGACTTCTGACAAACGATTACTGAAACACAGTGGTGCATCTTTTTTTAGGTCAGTGTCACCATCAGTAAACAGTGACATAAATCTAAATACCCGTCTCACCAGGCATGTGCAGAGAGCCTGGTGTGTTTGTTTGTTTGTGTTTGTATTCAAATAAAAGTGGAAGTAGGTGTTACAGTCAGGGCCGTAGCCAGTCGGAGAAACGGTAGAGAACAAAGACAGGGTTCAGAATTCCACATCAGTCCACGTACAAACATTACATACATAGAAAAGAGACCGGTTTCTATTTACAAGAAACCTATTAGCAATAATTTACTGTGAGGAAGGACTGGAGCTTTCATATTAATAGGCTTTGCTGAATGAAAAATAAATACCGTGAACACTAGAGCATCACAATAGATGGGTCTACAGCACGGATGTGATAATTAAGCGAAGGTTATTGGTTGCCTTAGTTACCCATACAAGCAAAACACAAAAAACTGACAGTCATTTTACACTTCCATTCCCAAAGTTGGCTCTGAAGTGTTCCGTAGGCCTACAGTTATTTCGTAGGGCCTCTCCTGTGTAAACTGTTTTTAAATCAGTGGCATTGTGTGAAACGGTAGCTCGTCAGCTAACATGAAACCAACAGGCCAGTCTTCATCATGGCCAGCATGTTAATGCTTCACACAGCTTTATTCCAGACGCTGCACCAGGTTACCGTTATGAATGGCAGAACCATCGTTACATTGTCTAACTGAACGGTGCTCACACACACCTCTCTCACACACACACACACACACACACACACACACACACACACACACACACACACACACACACACACGCCCGCGACCTGTAGCTACACCTCTGACAGCGCACGTGAATCACAAACGCTGCCAGAGGAAGTGCTGATGACTCTCCTGCCCTCACACAGCCGCCACTAAATAACACGTCTACACTGAATTAAACATGCGCTCATCAAACTGCTGGTTTTTTACTCCAGCTGTATTTGGCTTTAAATGTTATTTTTAGTGCTAAAAGGATCACAGAGGTGTGGACCTTGATGACTTCATAGCTGGCCATGGTCACTTTTAACAATCCCCTCTTTATTTTTCTCTACTCTTCTAATTTTAGGACCCTGAAGCGTTTACATAAGTGTCCTTCAATAAACTGAAGAAACTTAACTAGTTAGCAGACTCCAGTGCTAACAGGGCTAACGGCGGAGTTATCACTGCTGAGTGTGGACAGGAAAACCGCCTAACAGGCTATGAAAACATCTCAGTCCTTGTCAACAAGAGTCGCAATTCCTACCAATCGCCTGAAAGGTTTAGGTTTACTTCTACACTACCGACAACAGGCTAAATTCCATGGCTAACAGGCGAACGCTAGCATAATCTCCTCCTGCTCAAACAAGCTTTGCTACGCCTGCTGAGACTGTAGCACAGCGACTTTGCTTGAACACCAGTTATTTGGTTTTTTTTCTTCTTCTCCAAAACAAACAGCATTAAAAATGTCTGAACAAAATAAGTATTTCATAAAACACATTATTCGTGCCTTGACGAATACCTTATCTGAAGTGTGTTGTTGCTGTCTGCTGTCAGAGTGATTACTGGGTTTCCATGGGAGCGCGTGACCTCCTGGAGAATTATCCAAACAAACCTGACAGCACTGCCTCCCGTTTCTCTCTGTTCACCTGCAAGGCAGGTGGATCGAACCTCAGCACGACGAACAGGTTAATTCAGAGCCTTCAGTGGGGCAGCCAGGGTAATTCAGAACCCTCAGTAGGTTAGATGGGCTAATTCAGAACCCTCAGTAGGGTAGATGGGGTAATCCAGAACCCTCAGTAGGGTAGCCAGGGTAAAACCGTCTCAGCCTCAGGGTCTTCACTGCTACAAGTCAAATTACAGGATTACAAACGAATCCCACACAGGTAGAGGAAAACACTGCAAACTAATCCCACGCAGCTAGAGACAAAGACTTCAAACTAAACCCGTACAGCTAGAAAGAAGCAGTACAAAGTAAATCCTATACAGCTGGAGGAAATTACTACAAACTACACCACCCACAACTAGAAAAAAGGACAACAAAAGAAGACAAGACAGAAATGTAAAAGTAAAAAACTAACAAAAAAAGTGAACTGGCAAAGCAGTAAAATGGAAACAGGAACACCAAACCCAGGGCAAGAGGGGACGGTGTGTGTATAGACACAGTTTCAGCCAGCTGTCCTTTACACGGCCAGAACAGCCCAGCAAGGCTGGCTCAGCGCAGCTCGTCCTAGTACCATCCGCCTGCGTCATCATTATATGGAGACGGAGCACGTGAAGGGGGTGAGCAAAGCCAAGACCTGATCAGGAAGCACACGAGGAGGGTTTGGCACGGCGTTTAAGGCCTGACTGCGCAGTGCATTTTCCCGGAATGTTCCCGGAGAGGTTTCATTACGCCTCTTAGAACCATCCCGGGAGCTTCCGGCCGACCACACGGATCGTGACGAGTCACGGGATAGCGGAACAGAGCCATCACCGCTCCTCTGCACCTGCAAGCCGCAGATTCCCAAGACGTCGTGCCGATTCTGGACAGCTGTGTGAATTTGTTCCACTCGATGGCTAACCTGTTGGCAAAGACTCGATGAATTCATTGAATGCTTGAATGGGCTCAGACATGAGAGGATTTGCCTAAGATGTTCTGGCAGATTAATATTCATTCTACGCCACACTGACACACGTAGGATGAGATCTAATCTTTTGGTTCACATGAATAACAGCTCAAAGTCTGAAGATTCATAGGCAAAGCTCAATCGTGGTGTGTGAATGTTCCAAACAGAATATTTATGGAAAAGCACCATAACTGCTGAATGGAGAAGAAATCTGTGCAGACAACAGAGGGAGGTAAAATAACCCTTGGACAGCTTCACCACCTGATAGTCAAACATAAGAAGACAAGGAAACGGAAAAAGAGAGAAGTGGGCAGAAGAAAAGAGCCCTTTTCTCTCTGATTCCTTTTCTCTCTGATTCCTTTTCTCTCTGATTCCTCGCATTTGCTTGTCAGCAAAAGTCAAAATAATGAAACATCAAAACCAGTGCAGAAGGGCAAACTCTCACATGCCCACAAACCTGAGAACCACAGCAACTCTGATGAAGCAGGGTGTTTGAACCACAGCAACTCTGATGAAGCAGGGTGTTTGAAATGAACGAGTGAATGGCTTAGTGAAGAAAGAATGAATGGATGGCTGAAGGTGTGAATGATGAATAAATGGTTGAATGAAAGAAAGAAAGAATCTTTGGAGGTTTGTACTGGTGCCTTGTGTAAGAAGAATTTAAAGGTTGTCCATCTTCTCCTGGTATCCACACATCACCTGACCAGCAGTTCTGTATCACCAGCCACCCTGTATCAGACTGACCTCAGGATTCAGAGGAATATGAGGGCCTCGTTAAGCCCAGGCTGCTAGAGAGCTGCTGTCAGAAATGTTAATGTAGCTTGCAATGAGTGTGAGCAAATGTCCACCAATTAGCATTATGCAAATTTTATCGTGTTAACTGGCTGTTTTATATTCGTAGTTAGGCATGTTTAACATGTTTGGGAACTGTAGGGTAGTAAGAAATCCTGCTATGAGGGCAAACTTTAGCACAAAACAGTAACATGACCTGCAGTTGGGTGAGAAGTTTGCATCCAATCACAAGTCAAATTAGTAAACTGCATTTTCTTCAACTACCCTGTGCTGTTAGTTACGCTAAAAGTGGCCACAAATCTGTATTTTTCATTCAAGTAATATTTGTATTGATGCAAACACACAGAACAATAAATAAAATAACTGCTGTAGCCAAGAGGAATAGCAATGCACTGTTTTAGAGACACAGACCACATCAGTTAATCAGAGTTAGAGAAATTAATGTGAAACCGTAGTGTTATTTTCTGCAAAACCAAACCACGTTGAGCAATTGTATTATTTATTATTATTGTTGTTGTTGTTATTCATATAAATTAAAAGGTCATTTTCTTGTTTACCTCGTTTTATGTCTCAGTTAAGCCTGTACTCGTTACTCATTCACCTCACGCTCATCAAATTCATCTACTGTAGTAAAATCCTGTTTGGCGTTTTTCAATGGACAGAACAGCCAGACGATTCATTCTCACTTGTCTTCTGAAGTAAACGTCCAATTTACTTCAGCCAACTGCTCGCGTTTTTCTTTTGGCTTTAGTGTTTGAATTTACTCACCATCTTCACGGTGACCACCAGTAAACCACAGAATACATAAAAAGTCAAAGCCTCCTCTAACATTAATGTGGATTCAATAAATCTAGTTTATGTGATATTTACATGCTACCGGTCAAGTAAGAATTTTCCCGATAAACATTACTACGCATCTTGCATATTTTAATGGAAATACATTCATGTTTTAGGCTTGTACAAATATAAACAATGCTACAAAGATCAGTTTAAGAACCAGTAGGCTGTCTACCAAGGAAGAAACGTCACGTAAATACAAAGTGTAAATCAATGCCTGGGTGTGTAAAGCTAGGGTTTAATTAGGCTCGTGACCGGAACTGTAGGAGGCCCAGTCACACCGCGTGCCCCAGAGGGATCCACCCCTCCCCCAACCCCCTACTCTCCACGTGCACCAAGAGCTTACGCCAACCGAACTCGCGGCCCGGTAGAAATACAGTGTAAGAACGTTGTAACGTACTTGCAGGTCGCTTGGGTATCTGGTATTTTTCTCCTTTCCACTTTTCCCCATTATTAACTAGTGGAGACATCTTGATAAATGTGGTTGAGGCCGGGCCGCGACGTTTAACAGGTGTTGTGTTTACCCTGTGTGTCAGATTAGTACCGTTTTTGTAATTTCTTTACGGGTAGTGGAGGGAGGGTGTCATAATTTCATCGCTCAACCGATATCAAAACCTATCACGATTAATTCGAGTGCATAGTTGTGTTTTTCATGAATCATCTAGCAAAAGTTAAGTGTCAGAAAACTTATCATCACTTTAGTATTGTTTACATCAGGGGTTTTTTTCCACGCAGCATTGTAGACGTCAACTAATCTCTTGAAATGATGATCTGTCATTATGGTTTATGCAACAATAATCCGCGACACATGCGAAGGAAATGGTTCGGAGTTGTTAAAGGGATGATATTTCGTACCTTCGGTAGAAGCACACAGGACTCGTTCTGAGAAAGGCATTAACATGCGTCGGCTCGAGCCGGGGATTCGCGGCGCTTTTCTCTGGGCTCGAGCGCGAAATTACAGGGTTGCGGCTGCATGGATTCGTCAGCGCGGCACTTTCATTACGGCGCGCGGCAGGACTTTACAGTTAAACGGTTTAAATTCACAGCCGCGTCTCGCGACGGATAACGGACGACTGAATAAAGGTGTAAACATATTTGGGTAGCTGATAGAAGTAACTGATAGGTAGCTGATAGATGCCAGAGAAAAGTGCGATTTGTCTTACAGATGAAGTGGGGGTGGTGGTGTTAGTGGTGGTGGTGGTGGTGTGTGTGTGGGGGGGCAGTTTTAGAATTCCGCCGTTTAATTACCAGATTGATCAATGCTGGTGAGTTTTGTCTAATGAAGCTTAATTAGGATTGAATGTGGATAGTGTGGCAACTCAATATCACACGCGGGTCGTAATCGTTCATTCAGAGATAAACACTTGGTCTGTAGCATCTTCACTTTTTTTAAACAAGCTCTCAGCCGGAATGAAAAGCGTGAAAAGCTTTTTCAGTATAGAAAATCAAAAAAGTTGCGTGTATGCTAAACACCGTAGCTTTGAATAAACCCCATTATCGATACCGCTTCGTTCACATAGGGGTAAACCGTGAAGTTCCACTCAGTTAGGTTGGTGCTGGGGTCAATTCCCTCGGCTCCGCCACGCTACAATAGAAAGTGCTGAGGAAGACCGGATGGAGTGACCCCCATGTTCCTGTCGCCCTCCTGGCCCAGCCACGGCGGTATGTTCACATTAATGAACCTGCTCCAATTCACAGGAATTTCTTATAACAACACGGTCCTTCAGAACAGATTTCAAAGAACGTATGAATCCTCTTAAAATGTTAAAGCTCTAGGAATTTGAATGAGTAGATGACACGATCCTTGTAAGTTAGCTGGGTTAGTGCGTGATATAGCCTTGCTGTGATTTTCCAAAAGCGTTGGTCTTGTGTATGCGTAAGGTTCAAGATCATTTTTCCTTACTATTATGAAAAGAGACACGTCTGAGGTTCGTCCCAGACTGATAATCTATTAACTCAACTTCACTGCTGCTCACAAGCTCCAAGTGACGGCCTTGGTTTGGTAACTGGGAGTTTTAAAAGAGTGTTCGCCCCAGTCGTTCCAGTCTGCCCGAGATCCCCGCCGAGCCCACGGCATCGGTTCAAAGGTGCGGGTGCAAGGACACCCATCCTGCAGTGAGGAGGATTTCGCGTGCATACATTCATCTGCCTGGGCTTGAAAATCCAGCGCTCAGCACGAGCTGGATAAAGGAGTCTACCTGCTTAATTTAGTGGCCATTCATATTAAAGACAAAGAGAAGAAGCCTTGAGAGCTGGTATTACCGAGATGTTCTGCTGTCTGAGATGAAGGGGTCACATGCGCTGTCACGCTTTAATCATGTGGAGACTCGTAGACCTGATATTTCACTCAGATTGTAATTCCAGACGGAATGCCACTGGCCTACCAAAGCTGTGATGGAAATATTGCAGCAGATGTGAACTTTGGTGGCAGATCAGAACGTGAAGTTGGATGGAGATCTTTATTAATATACTGAAGTTCACAACTTGCCTGAGGGAGTAAAAGTGCATTTCGCCAGAGCAGGTCAAAACCTTTCATGTCAAATCCAGCTGGCAGCACATGTGCAGAGCTGATTCAAACACGCCTTGGAAACATAGATCTCGATAACGCAGCAGTGTGAGGGACAGACCTTGGGAACGCTGCAGTGTGAGGGACAGACCTTGGGAACGCTGCAGTGTGAGGGACAGACCTTGAGAGCTTCACTGTATTCAAATACCTAATAGCAAAACATTTGACTCCAAATGCAGGAAGAAAAAAAATTCTGAAAGAGAAACACACGATGATTTACTGGCATAAAAAAACAAAGAGACATTTGCGTCATCAGCCTTGTTGATGTCTGGTCCTGAAGTGGGTGATGTTCTAGTAAATCATCCACTCTAGTGTTTATCACATGATAAAAAAAACACTTCCCAAATGAGTGGCCGAGCGAGAGCAGCAGGCTGGAGCGGAGTCGTGCACACGAAGAATATCGCTGTTCTCTGGCTAACGCACCTCAAACAGAGTCAGGGATGGGGGCAGCGCCGGGAAGAGAGCTGTGAAATGGGAGGACAGAACTTCAGAGGAAAAAAAAAACGAATTTGAGGAGCACCAGCTGTTTGATATTCCTGCCCCAGTGAAAAGGGGCTTTTAATGTGCCTTTATCTTTGAGAGGAGAACGCCCCCCGTACACACACTCTGACATTGCTGTTATACTCCTATATTATTCAGGCCCAGGCATGATTTCAGAAGCTAAATACTGGTGTAAATACATCTATATGTTACCCAGAGCTTCAGCAAAATGGGTTAAAACTGTTTAAAGAAGAAATATAAAGTAGGTAAAATGGCATCACAACTGCATGTTTCCCAAGTGAATTTCCATATTTTCTCACCCTTGGTGTTGAAATGCCCAAAAACAGACTAAATGGAAGCACTTTCTCTTTTGTTCTCGTCTCTCACACACAATGTGTAGTGGTACATACATACACACATACACAGTAGTACAGACAGTGCCTATCTGCTGCTATTTACTTCAGTGCCAATGTGTGTGTGTGTGTGTGTGTGTGTGTGGCTGTCAGTGGCATTAGTGGCATGTTTGCTATGCTGTTGGGGTGCAGGAATGTACAGGCCACCACACACACACACACACACACACACACACACACACGACTGTAAAGAGCGAATGACTCAGATGTAGAAAACACAGCCAAGACTCATCTACGTCCAACAAGCACATGGTCACGGCTGCCATCTTGGAATCACACCACCTCCACCATTAATAGAAAGCAGGACTCAAAACCCAACAGAAATTCTACTCAAACCCACTCAGACCTACTCAAACCCACTCAAATGCTTAAACGTTCAAAAATGTAGAGAAAAGGTCAGTAGATGCAGGAGGAGCTCAATGATATACACATTTGTTCTGAGAATATTTTAAACATTATGTGAAACATATTCAGATTCTTATATTCAATCAGAAAACATCCTGAAGATCCTAGAATAAGGGTTACTTGGATATGTTCACTGAAGTCAGAGCTTGCCAAATTAACAAATAAACACACAGACTCTGGTGTTGGAGGTCCAGTGCAGAGCTCATCATCTGAGGGAAGTGCTTTCTTTTGCCATTTGTGAAATATTTTGGACATTAGATTTGGAACATCTGAATCACAGGAACATTATCCTCATTAGTGTTGGACAGGATTATATTCTGGAAAAAATGAATCCCATAATCCCCATTACTGTTAGACAGACAGTTACTGTGCTCAGATTATTTCTGTATTCTCACCACTACAACACAACAACACACTCCTGTTATCATGGTTCTGCCACATCTTACCAAAGAGCAGACTGGTTATAACAGAACTGGGTTCTGTTGACTAACTGTTGGAGCAGAGTTACATTCAGGCAAACGGGGTCTTTCCTCAAAAGCTTCAGTTCTGGAAAACATCAATTCATGATCCTTTCAAAATATTGCCAGAAGGAAACATGCTTTTCTTTTTAATGCTGCTGGTGCTGTTTTTGGGTCTTGTTAGCATCCAAACAACTTTAGAAGTACAAGTGCGCACACACACACACACACACACACACACACACACACTCATACACATGCACTCGCATACATGTACACAGATTCACACACGCATGTACCCACATTCACGCGAACACACACACACACACACACACTATGCTTGCTGGTTTCTAATCAGTCCTGTTGGATGTAAGATCAACTACCTCTGCAGGTTTAACAAGAGCTCAGCAGCTTTTTGCTAATCTGAGCTGCTACTGAATTACAATAATTCCAGTCTGCATGGCATCATTTAGCACAGCCCAGAGAGACCAGCAACAAAAGCAGACAGACCTCCTCCAACATGCTGTTCAAAACACCTGATAATAACCTTCTGGTGCCACTAGTGTGTGTGTGTGTGTGTGTGTGGAGGCTGTAAATCTATATACTTCTTTACTATGATCAACCACTCTAAGCTTGATATACCAGGATGCCTATAGAACCTTTTAGTTCACACACACACATACACACACACAGACTTACTTTATCTTCTCATCACGGCCACTTTTACAGTGAAACTGCGCAGTGCGGTGTGTGTAGCAGCCTGTTTGTTCTCGTACACTCCACCCCCCTCTTGTATGAATTGTACGTTTATTCTTGAACTCCGCCCACCCCACTCACACACACACACACACACACACACACACACACATGCACACGCACACACTCTGGCTCCAGACACTAATAAAGGCAGGATTATTATTCCAGTATAATGTGTAGCCCTGCTGACTTTACAAGCTTCTGTGACGTTGTCTAAGAGGCACAGACCCCGTCCTCCTTGAACCCTCGCTGACCTTCTCTCAGGCGGCCAGGAAGGGAAACTGGCTGTGCGTCTCTGGCAGGATCGTTCCGCGCCCTTCCCGCCTGCTCCGGCACCTCCCTTTGGCGTTTTCCGGCCGGCTCCTCCTCTCTCCGATGCGGGCCGGCTCCTGGGAGCTGAGGCACGGAAGAGCTTAGACTGTTGATCAAGAATTCATGAAAGCATATGAGAGGCTGTGGTGTTCATGGGCCCTGCTAGATCTGTGACAAATTCAGTCTGATAGGATTTTTGGTATTCTGACCGAACCGAGTTACAGCAATGCTAATTCTGTGTGAGGACTGAAGACAGTGGTGGAGCACAGAGGCCCAACGTAGAAGGAGTGAGATGTTGCAGACAGAGAGAGTGATTAAGAGAGCGAGAGGAAGAGAGATAAAGAGAGACAGACAGACAGATAAGCAGACAGGCAGAGTCAGTATCAATTTTACAATTCAGAGCTTAAACGAATTGGCAGGATGTGCAATTAGAAACATGATCTTCAAAAACAGTTCAAGATACACACACACACACACACACACACATTGACACAAATATATACATACACATAAAAACACACACATAAAAAAAAAATAGAACGGTAAAGAAAGTTCTAGAATGAAAATGAGAGAAAGTACATGGATAGAACAACAGGACCAGCCCAGCAGATAGGTAGCTGGCCTTTGTGCCTGTCTGAAAACCCGGGGTCCTCAGGGACCGGTGGGTAGCTGGCGGGGCTGGAGGGATGGAAGGGTTCTGTGCTGTATCAGCATGTATGCAGTAATGTGATCCCAGACCAAGCCACACAAGGAAAACACAACTGTTCAAACACTGGCATGGACCGGCGGCCCTGGGGAGGATCAGCAAACGGTCCGGGGCTCGGCCCTAATTACCCGCCCCAGGCTCGCTGTGACGGGGGCCGGGTGGGGCAGGAGAGGGAGGGCGGGGGTGGGGGGTGCCTTGGTTCAGGGAGTAGCCCCCAGCCGCGGGCCTCCCAGCTGGGCTGGGCTGGAGGTACGCCGCCCTGTGCCAGGTGTGGTGGAGCTGGCCTTCCTCCTGGGGCAGCAAACAGGCCCAGATGGCCTGAAACAGCAGCACCTTCCAGAAGATTCTTGTGCAGAGAAGTCCCTGCTTTAAAGGTACACATGCTGTTCTCTCTCTCTCTCTCCCTCTCTATCTCCCTCTCTTCCTGCCCCTCTCTCTCCCTCCCTCTCTCTCTCCCTCTCCTTCTCTTGGTCTCTCTTTTTTCCTTTCTCCTCTTTCTCTTGAATGGCACATAATTAGGTAAAGACTCTTAGGTGCACACACACACCCACACCCAATCACATCCACAAACACTCTCTCGCACACACACACATACACGAACACACACCCCTTCAGCGTACACTAAGGCCACATGACACTCTCCACAGTCCAGCCGCCTTCACAGTCAGCTGAGGAAAACACACCCACTGAGATCTGAAGTGTCTAATTTGCCATCTTAATGATATCACATTAACCCCACTTTACAGAAATGTGTACATATCAACGGACAGAAATGGGCAGTGTGCTGTATATTTATAGTGATTCTGTGAGAATGTCGTATTCATGGTTAATGCTCCCAGATGTGAACCTTGATTATACTCAGTGATAGATACTGGGACCTCAGTGGCTGTAAAAACCACAACGACGGGAAGAAGTTTTGGAGGAGCGTGTAGCTGAAATGGTGTGGGTGTGTGCTGAAGACCCAGCAGTTTCCTGGGTGTTTGGAGGAGAACCTCAAGTGCTCTGTCACAGCATCTCTGCTGGGAAATGTCCCCTGCCCTGTGTGTGTACGAGCTGAGTGTCCCCTGTCCTGTGTGTGTACGTGCTGAGTGTCCCCTGTCCTGTGTGTGTACGAGCTGAGTGTCCCCTGTCCTGTGTGTGTACGAGCTGAGTGTCTCCTGTCCTGTGTGTGTACGAGCTGAGTGTCCCCTGTCCTGTGTGTGTACGAGCTGAGTGTCCCCTGCCCTGTGTGTGTACGAGCTGAGTGTCCCCTGTCCTGTGTGTGTACGAGCTGAGTGTCCCCTGTCCTGTGTGTGTACGAGCTGAGTGTCCCCTGTCCTGTGTGTGTACGA
>JAOXYF010000006.1:946153-959039 GCA_028565775.1 Sternarchorhynchus goeldii | reverse complement strand
GTGTGGAATCAGAGTAAGGAGGCGGGATCTGTGTGGAATCAGAGTAAGGAGGCGGGATCTGTGTGGAATCAGAGTAAAGAGGCGGGATCTATGTGGGAGGCCACAAAAAAAACGCTTTATACCAGCGACTCGAATAATCTCCCACGGGCCAGAACTCCATCAGCTAAAATAATAATAATCTGAAATATTTTATAATTCTAACACAGCCTTAAGGTTCACTATAGTAAAGACTGAGATTAAACTTGATTTAATGTAACTTGTACTTAATTAACTTGTACTTTGCTTGTAATCCTTTAGCTCCTACCACACATAAGCCAACACGCGTGATCAGTACCACACGCGTGATCAGTACCACGCTTCCATACGGACCTGCCCAGAAAGTTTTTTTTCTTAGGTTGACAGACAACAGTAAGTGAGATGTCTGCTGGAGTCAGCTGGGTAATGCTATGCTACTGTGGGAGGTGTCAGGGGAGGCTTGTCTGGCCTATGCCTGCTCTGCAGCGCTCCTCTAGAGGTGGACCACACAGGCGAGTCCCAGGCCACAGCGGTGTCGAGCCAGGCCCGTCCTCTCTCTGTATACTCTGTGTCAAGTCTGTTGGGAGCAGCACTGAAAACTTTGCTCCAGTACTGTGTACTGTTCACTGAAAGCTTTTCTTCAGGACTGTGCACTGTTCACTGAAAGCTTTTCTTCAGGACTGTGCACTGCAGATGTTTGTTTTTTGCACCTCGCCAGTTTGTTATTATAGTAGATTTTGTGAGTTTTTAGCCATAGTTGGTCCTTGTGTCTCATTTCAGATACGCACGCACACGCACGCACGCACGCACGCACCTCATTAACTAACCCATACTATAATCTCTCTACAAAAGGAATAATTTGGCTCCTCCATCTCAGGTAGTGAGTCCACACTGTCCATCCCAAACATCCCTTAGAAAGTCGACAGTCTCCTGCAGCGAAGGATACTGCCGAACACCACACCCAGAGCCGCACAAACTTCTACACCCTCCGTGCTAATAAACACCACCTGTGTGACAGCTGGAGGATTTTGAGATCATTCTCTCCCATTCATCCTGGTTCATTTGGCTTGGTGGTTGTCTTCCTGGAACGGTTTTAAACCAAGTGGCAGGATCAGAGTGTTGGTGTTGGCCGGGGTTGGGGAGTGCCTTTGACGAGCCCTCAGCCTGGGGTCGGGCACCAACAGAGATTCAGGAGCAGAAGCTACAGGATGAGTCATTAGCAGGAGATTCAACCAAGACTAAGAGTGTGTTTAGAGGGCATAACTGTCAATGCCATAGGCTTGACTGGGCAGGTGTGTGTGTGTGTGTGTGTGTGTGGACTGTGATACATATTCTGCCAAATCGGACCACTGCCAGAGGAAGCTTGATGTCATCCTTCTCACTAAAAAACTGACAGAGAAGAACTTAATGAGGACTTGAGGGCAGGATGTGCTTCTGTCATCCAAAGCCTGGTTCAGAAAAACAACCCTGGATCAACTTTAAAAAAGTTTATTCAGTGCATCACATCTAAAATCCTTTGAATTAGCTCTAAGAACATAAAGCCTTAGAATTTAAATTCTAAGTCAGCGCCTTTGAACTCAGTGAAACGTTTAAGATGTTCCGTGTTAAGGAGCCATTATAATCTTAAGACCTACATGCTAGTTCTACACCACAGTTATTTTTAAGTGTCATCAAACGTGATAATTGAGATTTTTTACACCATTTTAAACCATGATGTCATTTTTCAGATTTTTTAAAAATCATTGCCATTAATAGATGGACAGTTCCACATAGTACCAAATCATTACTGACCACTGGACGCTGCTCCACCCACTGGGACCTCCCTGAACGCTGCTCCACCCACTGGAACCTCCCCGAACGCTATGATGCCACAGGGTCATCCTTTACGATGTCATAGGTTAGCGTTTTATGATGTCAGAGTGTGCTGGACTGTAGACTCACCGTGAGCCAGTCACCCCAGCGGGTCTTTGGGAGACAGGATACCTCCTGCCTCTGCACTCTAACAGGTGCCTTTCAAGCGAATAGCAGGCAGTGTGGTTTAGGCCTAGCCCCGCCTCCTGGAGCACTGTACTGAATTAGTTGTTTACGTCTGCTGCGCATGCGGTGGGAGATTATCCGTTAGCACGTCGGATTATACGTTAGCACGTCGGATTATACGTTAGCACGTCAGGTGTGTTACACCTGAGCCAAAAGACTGGATTGATCACCTGTGAATGAAACCAAAACTGACATCACATTCCATATTCCAGTTTCTTCTCCCCATCACGTACACAAACAAAACTGTGCCATTTGAAAGACACACAATCCACCCCAAACCACAGCAGAGGAAAACAGACATGGCTGCTAACGACCCCAGACATGCAGCACGGAGACCAAACACCTGATCTGCATTTTCCCCTTGACCTCCAGACATCCTGCTCGCATTAAAGCTCCCAAGAGTCCTTGTAGCACTGCCCCTCACCCCCCACCCCTCACCCCCCACCCCCGACATCCTCTCCCGCTGTGCCCAGCTTTTGACGTGTAGAGACAGGTGGGTTAAGTCTCCCCCCTCCCCCTCCCCACACCTGTGAGAGCCTGTAAGTGGATCTTCAGGTCACGTGCCGCTCGCTTCAGGCTGTGCCCTGTTGCTACGGAGACCAAATGTTTTGAGGTGGCACTTTTATCTTCCAGCTGGAGCCCTGTTGGAGCTGCATCGCTGGGAAGCATTCAGACTCATCCCCTGGCCCCGCCCCCAGCCACTCCCCCTAGGTCATTACCCTCTCATACTCACGCTTTCAGTGCTATTCTCTGTTCATTCTTTTTTTTTGCGTTGATCTTTCTTCCTAATTACTTTTGTTGTTTCTCTGTTCTCATCTCCCCTCTCCCTAAATTCTCCTTCTCTTTCTCTCTTTCCTCAACAAATTCTTTCCCTTGTTCTCTCCCATCCTGCCCTACACAGCCTATTCACCTATCCCTCGGCCCCGCCCCTGTGCTCTATGGATAACCAGAGGGATGACTGATCTCAACTGAGGATCATGGGGCTGCATCAATCGCTGGGACTGGTGGTAAAAGGCTCATCTTTCACTGCCAGACGTGAAGATCGGAGATGAGCTTCACTCCAGGCCTCGCGTGCTCAAAGACAGACGCTGCCCAACACCAGCACAGCTTCAAAGGCCCATGTGGGCAAATTATGAAGACGAATCACGGGGGGTTTAACCCAAATGGTATCGGCTCTATTTATCACGGCGCAGCAGGGAGTAAGGGGGGGGGGGGGGTCTACACTGAGCTCTGCGCGTCATCTCTCGCTCCTCTGCTGCGGTGGGATCAGACAAAGATGGAAACATGATTCCAGAACTTTCCACAGCCCGACCAGCACCGAGCCTCAAATCATAACATCCTGCTTACAGTACAAAAAAAAAAAAAAAATAAAAAAAAATATCAGAATTCTGACAGTGTTCATAGTTGGGTTTTAATGGCTTGCAGCTTTCAAATGTAAAGCATATTAACTAAATGAGTTTTTGAAGGTTTTTAGTATCCAGCATGGATGACATCCTACATAGCTGATACCAATTACATATTCTACTAAACAGTTTCTGGAAAATCCTCTGGAAAAGACTGGAAAATATGAATTTCAACATCGCAAATTGTTGTGTTTGGTCAGCGATAACTAAACCTAGCCTGCCAGGAACAGAGAGGCCCATGGAGAACAGAACAAAGGAACTTCAGGGTGGTTGTGTAGAGGCGCGAAGCAAAGTGGATGAGGTCCCTCCGTTAGGAGAAATATGGGAGAACACAGCTGTAACAGGACAGTCTACAACATGGCAGTCTGTAACAGGACATTCTGTAATACAGCAGTCTATAACCGGGCAGTCTGTAGCAGGACATTTTGTAACAGGGCAGTCTAGTCTGGAGCAGGCAGTCTACAGCAAAACCAAGCCAAGGCTGAAGTACCACATCCAGGAGTAGACCTGTCATAACCAGAGCTGGACTGGGATTGGATCAGGACTGGACGAGGAGTAAGGTCCAGAACCAGAGATAAACTAGTACTGGGCCTAGACTAGCAGTGAACCACAGCTGAGCAACAATAACTGAGACAGGACTACTGAAATATTAATTGGTCTCAAGTTGTACTGAAAAATGTACTAATACTAAACTGGGACTTGACCAGTCTAGAACCAGACCAGAACCCACATCTACACGCGTGTGCCGTCAAATCTACACACGTGTGTTGTATATCACATATACACATGAGCTGCCTTCCAGGTTTACAGTGTGGTAGTTTTCACGACCTCATGTGGTTCGTAGTTCATGTGTACTTCTCCAAGTCATAGTCGGGTGTGCAGACTTCACACAAGAAAACCACTAACACCAGCCTCTCTCTCTCCCTCTCTCTCCCTCTCTCTCCCTCTCTCTCTCTGTTTCTCTCCATCTCTCTGTTTCTCTCCATCTCTCTGTTTCTCTCCATCTCTGTTTCTCTCCATCTCTGTTTCTCTCCATCTCTGTTTCTCTCCATCTCTGTTTCTCTCCATCTCTCTCTCTCTTCCAAATACATGATAGATGTCTAACTACCAGACACTTGGGTCTCGGGTTTGGTCCACTTAAACTAAGATGTTGTGTTCCTGAGTTTGTAATGCATGACAGAGTCTCACATACACTTATTACCGCATGAAAACAATGACAGAATCCCCCATATGACTTCACATCCTTTCCCTCACCAGGGCACAAACACGACAGAACACACAGACACTATAATCACATCCTTCTATCCACAATAAGGGCGTACTGAAGTTGAAAGCAGGTCGGTTGCTTTAACCAGCACAGTCACTCTGGGGTGGAAACGCACCTCCTCAGGGGATGAGCTGGTGCCCTTCCTGAGTCTCTGAATCTGAGGTGTTGATACATGCGAACCTGACAAACACTGAATCACCTCTGCCCAACATGCAGGTTTGGCTCTGATGTTTTTACAAAAGTGTGGAACATTCTGACATTTGATTCAACCAATCAGCTCCTCAGCTGAGGGTTATGGGGGGGATCTTGCTGGTGAAACAGTATGCAAAGTCATACACATGGAAAACTAAAACTGAATAAAAGCCTACGGATGCAGTCCAGTGAGATTCATGCCATTTATTATTCAACCTCTGAGTCTATTTTATCTCTGTGATTTGAGTGGATACCTTTATTTAAAAGCTGCTTACTAAGAGGCTAGAGCAACCCATGACATCACAACGTAGAGCAACCCATGAAAGTTTATGGCAGTTCTCTTTAGTTTTGTGGATTCTTTTTTCCTATAGATTTAGACTTTTTTCTAGGTCAAACACACACACACGCCCTGTTTTTATTCCCCTCTGTTAGTTAATGGACTGACAATGATTTTCTCTCAGTTTAAATTTCTCAAGTGACAAGTGACTTATCTCAAGCTCATAATACAAGCTAGTTTCACTCCCCCTCCCCCCCTCTCTCTCTTGCTTTCCCTCCTATTAAGCGGGGGCTTTTCGGTTCTCTGCTCTAATCCTCCTCTTCTGTGTCCTGCACTATGAGTACGTGCAGTGTATGACAGGGACCTGACAGTTCTAAGCCCTGTCAAAACACCAACATCTCACACACACACACACACACACACACACACACACGGCTGGCCAGGCATGGTAGGCGCCCTGCCAGCAGACAGCCCACCAGGCGATGACAGGACATGCTGGGTTATGAGTTTTCAGCAGAGTGACGGACGGGGCTTTACTGAATCAATTCAGGCTGTTCACAGAGACAGACAAGAACCAGAGCGAGAGAGCGAGAGAGCGAGAGAGAGAGAGCGAGAGAGAGAGAGCGAGAGAGAGAGCGAGAGAGAGCGAGAGAGAGAGCGAGCGAGAGTGAGAGAGAAAGGGAGAGGAGAGAGAGATAGAAAGAAAGAGAGAGAGAAAAAGAGTGAGTGAGAGAATGAGAGTGCTATAAATGCTTACAGAATGCTTAAAATTAATAAAATTAATGTTTTGTGAATAATTTTTCCCAAAAATGAATGGTAAATGTCTTTCTCCAATATTACAAAATGACTGAATTGACCTGCTACAGGAACACAAGGAGTGTTGAACGTTTGCAGGACAGTGTACCCTCACCTGCCCCCGAAAAAGAGAGACAGTGAGTGACTGGAGACAAACCCGCATACAGAGAAGAGAGAGAGGGAAAAAGACAGACAGACAGAAAGATAGACAGACAGGCAGATAGACAGCAGTCCTTTCCAGCCCTATAAACATATTTCATCTCTTCATGGAGGCTCTAATGAACATATTTCTGAGAGTGGAACTAATCACAGCTGCTCATTAGTATGAACGCAGGGACTTTACTGTGAACGGACCTCTGGCATGTAAGCGTTTTAGTAAAATGGCATGAAATTTGACCAATGACTGATTTTTGAATTTCTGATTTTCGCTCCAAGGGTGGGCCTAGATCAGCCTGGTCCTTGTCAAGGGAAACAGCATTAGTTACATTATCCAAAGTCAACTATAGTCACTTTTATTAGGCTGATACCTGTATGTACAGTACAGACCAACGCACAAGTTTCAAGAACACTGAGCATCACTCATCTCTCTCTCTATCCACCTCCCTCTTTCCTATGACATTCATATATGTGGTACACCTGTAAAAACCAACCTCTGACCCCCACACACCCACACACACACCCCCACACCCACCCACACACCCACAAACCCACACACACCTCCTGGAATCATTTATATGGAAAAGCTTCAGGTCTCTTTGTGGCTTAGATGGCAAACATGTTAACGGTGACCAGATTCATGGAACACAGCAGCCTTCCGTTTATTTAGGAAGAAGAAAGATGGCTGGTCCTCGTCAGTCATGGAGGGGTGGAGGGGTAGAGGGATACTTTTAAATAGTCATCAATCTCAGGTGCAATGACCTTAAAATGGCATGTGAGGTTTGCCAGTGACACAAGCAAATTTGTCACACACACACACATACACCCCCACACCCACACCCACACCCACACACCCACACACACGTAGTCTCAGACTCTCCATCACTTGATGTCCAGTGCAGGAGTCCATACATTCACCTCTCTCAGCCTCTCCTCTCCATCACTTACTCAGATGTCCAGCACCCCACGCAGGACCTCTCTGGAGTGAAGGTTCTCCCGGAGGCTCCTCACATCATCTCTCCTGTTCTTTCCCTCTGTGTTTGTAGGAACGATGCCACATGGTGAAAGACGGGAGGCAGACACACTGCTGGAAGCAAAGGGTGGAGCTCCAGATAAGCTCGACAGCAGGACCTCTCCCCTCCTTATACGAGGACCACGCCTCCTTACGGCAAGACCACGCCCTCTTACAACAGGCCCCGCCCTGAAGCCATCGATCATAAGCAACAGAACCCGTCCATTTCTCACACGCAAAGGCAAGACTGCTGGAGTTCCTTCTAAAAATATTCAACCACCGAAACATGTGGTGTTCTGTTTCATACCTCATTTTCTGCTGCAACTTTCACTGCATCTGCTATTGGGAAATGGTACTATACATATACTACAGTACCCACCCCACGTACCTATACTACAGTACCCACCCCATGTCTGTATGATTATCTTCTTGTTGAATCAATGATTTAAAAATGGCTTCAGTGGAATAAACAAAACCTGTGAACACTGCAGGAACGACAAAACTTTCCTCTTCATTTCTCTGTTTATCCATAAATCATTCCATTCCTTCTCTATGAAGATATTCATCCATCCATCACTTACTCACACACCCCCACCTGTGCTCTAGCTGTGTTGTGATCACAGTGATATAATGGTCTCTGGTTCTAGTCGCTTACACCCCTCATAAAGTGAATCACTAGTGTTTAGTGCTGGAAAACCACAGCTGGCCTGGTTCCACCCGGATCTGCAGCTGGAGATTACAGCATGAGTGGAAGGCAGAACAGGTGCGTAATGGAGAAGGAGAGTACGAGTGAAGCTAGAGAAACAGCAGCAAATCAGCTGCCATGTGTGTGTGTGTGTGTGTGTGTGTGTGTGTGTGTGTTCAAGCATGATTGTTATTGCTATAAAAGTTCTGACCTTATAAGCACTTTTTGCATCATACTGGAAAAGACGGAGAAAACCAGAATAATCTTCACCCCCTTAACTCAGCCTTCACCCACACCCCCTTAACTCGGCCTTCGGAAAATGTCTTTGGAGCAGAATTCCACACCACTTTAACGTAAGGAAGAGATTAGACGTAATCTCTCATTACTTAAGGAAGGGTGGGGTGGCTTCTATGCTGGGAGTCTTAAAAAATCAAATTCCACTGTCAAAGTGGATTAGGACACAGTTTACACACAGATTCAGGTCTGAAGGCCAGCGTGCCTGTGTTCTCACACACACACACACACGTCTGAAGGCCAGCGTGCCTGTGTCCACACACACACACACACGTCTGAAGGCTGGCGTACCTGTGACAACTGTAAAAGCCTTTCACCCAATGCTGGAGAGCTCAGTGACAGCTACAGCATGTAAACACACACACACACACACACACACACACACACACACACACACACACACACAAAGGAAAGAAAGAAAAAAAACAAAGAGTCCACAAGACTGAATCCATTGACAGTTGAATAGAGATCAGCTTTGACAGACACTGTCTATTCAGTTTTCATACTGCCTATAGATCTCCTGAGAAAACCTTCCACATACAAATTGTGTAAAAAACTTTTTTGTTTTTAAAAGGCCATAAAATCAGGTTAGTCATGAGAAAGGCATCTTCTAATCATAGGACACACAGGTGTGTTTTATAAGTTATTCCTCTGTTAACACACCTGTTGTAGGTAACGCAGCAGGTAGCATTGTGAGACAAAGCCCAGAGAGAGAGACTGCCCTGGTGATCACCACACTGCCCTGGTGATCACCACACTGCCCTCGTGCTCTGGAGAAACTCACTTACCCTCATGCTGCAGCTGATTAAGAGGTTACAGCCACTCAGCTCAAAGCCAAACTGGCAGGCCTAGTTCAGAGAAGTTCAAAGAAGGTCATAAATCTTCTGTGGTGCACAGTGCCATAATTCCATTAGTCATCGTGAGTTTAATTTTAGGCAGGCTGGGTGCAACCCACACAAAAGCTGTAACCCTACAGAAGACTCAAGTAAATCCTTAAGGACGGGGGATGTATGACATTTCAAAACACTGGTGTGAAATCAAGTGGAATGAAATGTAACATCAACAACAACCACAACAACAACCACGACCACCAGCAGCAGTGTTTGTCTCCGTTAGGAGCTCCAACGTCTGTTCTGGCTCTCTGGGTCTGTAGGAGGAATCCAGGACGTCACCTGCTGGCCTCATCTGTCGTCTGGGAGACGGAGCACAGCGATAGCCTCAATGCCTCCTGACTTAAAACGAAATGCTGATATCCCAGAGTTCCAAGCAAATCAAAGGTTCATTAATAACCTGCGATAAAGTTGCCCTGAGATACAACAGATGTTCTGCAAGCAGGTCTGGCACAACTCAAACCCTGATTTCAGACTCTGAGTGCGCGGCTGGGAGAAGGTCTGAGGTCAGCACTCACTGCGAGATCCTCCGTTTGACTCAAAACTACAAAATGACTTGAAAAATATGATACGGGTGTATACAAAGCAGCATCCAAACACAATACCTTTATAAACAAAACAGCTAGACTTATTTTTTGTCTAACTTGGTTGTCTTGAATATTACTTAAATCACTACAGAAATGGAACATTAGCAAGGGTTCTGCTAGTGATGCAACAGTGGGCATCTTAACAGCAGTGGTCAGCAGTTGTTACATTAAACACAGTTACAGTGGGAATCCCAAAGCACTTAGAACTCAATGTGTTACATTAAAGAACACAGTGGGAATCCCAAAGCACTTAGAACTCAATGTGTTACATTACAGGACGGCAATAATCATTACAACACAGACACTATGTACACGAGAGAAAATACTGAAACCCAGGAGAGAAGAGGAAGTTCAGGTTTTACATGACTCCACTCCTACAGTCGAGCAGCAGTGGTTGTGTTGTGTGTGACGAAACGGGAGACAAAACAACATTTCTGTCCCTCGTGAGACTCTGTGAATGCAGGCCTGAGGATCAGAAGTGCTTCTACACAGACACACAACTGTGTCAATATTAGCCTGAACCAGTGAACTTCAATAACTCCCCTTTGTACGAAGGATAATTGCTGTTCCTTTCCAATAACTGCTTTAAATGTGTCTCTAAGGACTCATTCCAGTGTTTCTGCAGAGCGTGACAGAAATACACGGTTTTGCTTAACTAAGGGGTATCGAGCAAGTTCTCAAAAACCAACAATAACATGTTCGGAGCCACTTTGTTTCAGCCATGTTTACCTTCCATACTGTTCGTTAATTTTAGCAACTTGGCACTCTCTTCCTACACCCTCCCACCCTCGCTAAGCCACACCCTCCCACCCTCGCTAAGCCACACCCTCCCAGCCTCTGCTAATGCTGTTGCGTGTGTTAATATGCACTGCGTTAGACAGTAAGGCGGGTCTGGCTGCACAGAGCAGGGGCGGTGAGAGTCAGGGCAGGACGGTGGGCATCACCCCCGTGGTGCACCCAGCGCTGGGGCAGGTGTCAGCTGGTGGGGGACAAAAGAACCAATGAGAGAGAAGTAGGAGGTTTTGGTTTGACTGAAGCCTCTTGATCATTTTGCTTCAGACTGGTGCATAAAAGGGCAAAATGTTATCAGAGGGAGTAGTTTGTGTGTGTGTGTGTGTGTGTGTGTTTCTTTTCCTGAATATAAAGAATGTGGCTTTTAAATGATTATTTTACTCAATCAAAAACAGAGAAATTTAGTTGCCATAAATTATAAAACAACCTTAAGGCTAAATGATGTGTGAAGGGAGGAAGCAATGTGAGGAATGAGGCTTCAGCTGGTGATCAGGTCTGCTGGGAGACAGATGCATCCTCTGACAAATAATAGTACATTCCTCACATACATTAGAATGTGGCTCATGCAAGAAGATTCTTTGTCATCTCTCTCTCTCTCCCTCCCTCCCTCACCCCTATGTATCTCTCTCTCTTAATCTGTGTAGTGCAGGGTGAACTGACTGGACGTTGCATGGACCCATCTGTGAGCGTGTGTTCTGGAGAACTGAGTTGGAGGGTTGGGGCAAACGCAGGAAGCTCAAGGTCTCTAACGGATTCGGCCCCCGATGACCCACGAGTGACTAACAAGGTGAACGTCCACCTCTCACCCCCCAAGCCTGGAGGCCCTGCCTTGTGCAGTACCGAACCCAGTCACAGGTGGAGCAGCTGAGCACACTCCTCACACAGCCGTCTACACAATACACACTCCTCTACACACGCCCCTCTACACAGATCTCACTCACACCAAGACCAAAGTGATCCAAATAAAAACAGAAATTAGGTTTAAATTTAAATTAAAGTTAAATTAGTTTACTAAAAACTCTACTAAATATGATATATTACAGTATTATTTTCAGTGTAATAGTCCCACTGAGACGTTCTTCGTTCCACTGCACCATCCAAGCAGTGATGGCTCAACCTCAGCAAAATCACAATTAAAGCTCAGCGTTTCCAGACACCCAAGCTGCTCTGCTCCACCCAACCCTTGCTAGCACCCAGTTCACATACAGCTGCCGCATTTAAAAGACACTTAAATGCTTAAACAGTAGAGGAGGAGGTATAAGAAACAGCCCGATGTTCAAATACATCTTCAAAATAGACAGATATGACAATATATCACACATATTGATATCACGATATCACAATATCACGGTTTTCTGTTTTTCTGAAAAAGATGGTCGAGAAGCATCGGTCCAGCAGAACACCGTCACAAGCTTCAGTTCGACAGGTTTAAAGAAGAAAACTGTTTAAGGATGTGGAGCAGATGGAAATCTAAACGCTCCAGTACAACAACAGCAGGGTAACGTCCAGCTGTTCGTTACTGTGCAGGGCGGCGTGTTGCAGGTTCTTGCCCAACAGGCCCCCCTGCAACGAGCCTACATCTCTCTCTCTCTCTTATGAAACAGCTGGTCAGTGAACTACAAGTACCATCAAAATCAATGACATGCTCAGACTAGTGTGTCATGACATCATTCACTCTGACTATGTCTCCATATTTCCCAGCCATCAAACGATTCTGCCTTCCACAACTTATTCAGGAATTTCTACTTAAATCTAGTCTCTCTCTCTCTCTCTCTCACACACACACACACACAAAATAGTTAAGAGATATGGAAAAAAAACAGCAGCTGTCCAGAGTCTCAGGTCCCTGGCCACTATTCTACATGTTTACATGCATTTTTCAAGATAATAAGTGTTATTTTATGTTTACAGGTGCGTATCTGCTAAAATGTGTATATTTAGGACCATGTTTGAATATGTTTATCAGGATAATAAATATTTGTTTATATTTATGTTGTCTGTCCATGTGTTCCCACACAGCCCCTCTTATGGTGAGGAGCTACCAAACCACTCTACCTGGACACTCTACAAACGGCTCTACCAAACCACTCTACATAGAACAATCTACCAAACTACTGGCACTTTTAAACGATCTACAGACATTATGCAGGAAGGCAGAGGATGTCACAGAGTTTTACATCAAAATCATAATACTGAATGCACTACCAGAGCATCAGAAACACTAAAACATTGTCCCTTTGAGTGTTTACATGTGTTTGTTAGATTGTTTATTTTGTATTTCAGGCAAGGATCTCCCACCCCCCTGGTGTGTAACCAAATTTAAATGTTATTTTTCAATCTTGGGCAGAATGTCTCTTTCCACACTTTGTTGATCTTTGTTATAAGATGGATATCGGAGATAAAATGGGCAGAAGGGTTTTGCATAGTGCCTCAGCGCTAACTTTCAGTCAGGCCCTTTCTAACCATTAGTAGGATTGTCTTAGG
>JAOXYF010000006.1:909251-924970 GCA_028565775.1 Sternarchorhynchus goeldii | reverse complement strand
ATCGGGTGGAGGAGAGGCGCCTCGTCGCAGCCGGTGATCGGGTGGAGGAGAGGCGCCTCGTCGCAGCCGGTGATCGGGTGGAGGAGAGGCGCCTCGTCGCAGCCGGTGATCGGCTGGTGCTCAGACACGCCTATTCAATGAGCTCCCCTCACCTGGCAGGTATGTGGCACACAGCCAGAGTGCCAATCAGTTACCTGCTCTGTACAAGTTTATTAGCTTTGGCACAGTTCTGCACATGGACACAGACAGACACACACACACACCCACACACACACACACACACCCACACACCATTACAGAGATGTGTGGACCTGTCACACCGCCAGGTCCGCCTCTGCCAGAACAGAAAAGCACACACTGTAAATCTCGGCACCCAGAAATAAACGCTGCCAGAAAGCAACGTGAATTTCCCACTGCTACAAAGCCGTTTAAAACTGCTGCCCTTCAAAGACCGTCCAGCTGACGCTGCGACTGCTCGTTTTGCGTTTTTTTGAAAAAAAAAAAAAAAAAGAAGAAAAACACCTTTTAACAGAGTTTTAAAAATCCATTATTTCTCAAAACCACAGTGGTATGTCAGAAGACAAATGTTGACAGAGCAAAAATGTTTCTTCAGAATAACAAGGCCCGTTGTGAAAGAGTCAAAACGACTGATCCCGGTTACCTGCCCGTTATTAACATCTCACTCCCGGGGCTCAGATGACGAATGGAACGAGCTAGAGGTGATCCGCCCTCGCTGCTCCGTTACGGCCGTCAGTTCTGCGGCTGCAGGGGGTCGGTTTATCTGACACTAATCACGGCCGCAGCTGCGCGCGCCACTGCTCTTCGCTCCGCTGTTTTATTACGTAAACAGCAAGTGCTGATGGGGAAACAAATGATTCTGCAAAGCTCAAAACAGTCGATGAAAGCTACACAGACTTGGCAGTGAGGCGCGTTTGGGATTCAGAGGAAATACCTTCGTTTGCTCCGTCGAGGACAAGCGAGTGAAGCGCGCGCAAGTGCCTTAACAAGACACGTCATGCAGCCAGACGTCCTAATCGGGTTTAAAAAACGTTTACGATTATGATGAATGTTCAGTGCAGAGAGCTGGCAATGAATTCCTGTCACTCTTCAGCTGCGCTGATCCCTGAGTGAGAAACGATTAGCCATCAAAAGCGCCGCTGACAAAAACGGCGAGGGAGACTAATGAAGACGATATTGATTTCAGCCGCCGAGTAACGGAGCAGCACTTTGACCCCACCCTCCACTCCACGTCCACGTCCACCCTGTCGGCCACCGGGGGGCGTAACTGAGCACAAGGGTTGCAGTAACACGTTTTAATCAGCACGCTGAATGGATCTAAACGGACTCCAAATGGTGTGCTTGTTCCACAACCTACACATACCTCTGAACACACACGCGTACAAAAGTGTGTGTGGAGGAGGTGATGCATATCGGCTTACCTTTATGAAAGGTGTCGCAGGAAGAGAACAATGGGTCCTTCCTGTCAGACCACATGCCTGCATTACACAGATGACACGGCAGCAGCCAAAGCATCTCACTGCTATTAAACATAAATACTTGCTACACATGGACGTGTGTGTTATGACTGTCCAAATACACTCTGTAACATGATCTCTTCAAGTCAGACCTGAACATTGTGCTCAACTGTACCACTGCCCACACACACACACACACACACACACACGCACACCGACTGAACTGATGCCCTTGATACAATTTAACTCCAGTGAAAGTTTATTTGCAGAGCATATTTCAAGCAAGGAGGTACACAAACCCATTTACATAGTAAACAAAAAACACTGAGATTTAAAAGCTAAAATAAATTTAAAACATACATACATAAATTAAAAAGAGGAGTTAAAAGTTTAAAGTGATGAAATCTAAAACACAGAAAATAGACCCTATGAATTCAATCAAAGGCAAAAACTTCTTCTTGAGTTAATCTGACTGCCTGCCCAAACACACTAATGTTCCTAAATGAATGCCTCTGAATGTCACCCAGACAAGTGATCTGGGACATAATTTCACATCATGCACCACCGTTGGACTGGTGCTCTGAGGGGCGTTTCTCCGACCCCTCACCCATGGGGTTGACATCCATGCTCCACCCTCCTCCACCCTCCAACCTCGTCCTCTCTCCTCCTCCCCTCTACACCCTCCTCATCCTGTCTCCTCCGCCCTCCTCCTCTCCTCCACCCTCCCTCTTCTAATCCCCAACATCCATAAAGAGTTTCATTTTCATCTGATCTTTATCAAAATGGAAAAAGACCTGTCTTCCCATTTTTTTGTTGAAGGGCAATTTTAAAGGGGTTGGGGGGCGGAGGGTCCTTAAATCCCTGCCGTTTTGTCAGGCATAGTGGATATGCACACAGAGAGCAGTATAAAGCAGATGATTGGTGTAGTGTTACACCTGGCACTGTGAACTGCCTGACACTGCTTCAAAGCTCGTTCCATTTCACTACACCTGCTGTGAACAACTCCACCCATCTCCAAGTGTGGTACAGCTCTTCCTGTCGCACTGTTAAGCAAGAGAAAGGTGGTGGTGGTGGTGGTGGTGTGGTGGTGGTGGTGGTGGTGGTGTGGTTTAACCATTTGTCCTGCTTTCAGAAACAGTGTATGTTTCTGTTGCTCATACTTTGATCACATGACCAAACACACAACACAGGATGGCCAATCACAGGCAGCAATCAGACATTCCATCTATATTTTCTTGGCCTTTGTTGCTTTATTGCATAATCAGACAGTTTCACCGTTGGAAAGGTATCCTGAAATTTAACCTGTGATTATTTGCTTTAACCTGTGCTTAGTGAATGTGCCCAGCCCTAGTCCACACCAGAGACAATCCAGAGAAAACATCCAGAGCAACATGTTGCACAGCTGCAGCCTGCGGATGCCGACAGCAGGAGTCAGGCCTGCAGGCATCGGATGTTGAATGGGTTCCCATCAAGATGAATTTTAATCTGTAAGCCGTTTTCTTTCTTGAGCGAGTTGTGACACAGGAGTGTGACTGCTGCCAAAAAAAATATAAAATCACAAGGACAAGTACACACCTCTGCTTCACCCCAATGTTTACAGGAACGAGTACACACCCCTGCTTCACCCCAATGCTGACAGGAATTAGTACATGCACCTGTTTCATCCCCATTTGTTAACAGGGACAACCACACACTCCTGCCTCACTCCAATGTTCACACAAACTAGTACACATCTCCGCTAATGCTAGCATGCATATAATGGGTGGGCAGAGGTTAGGTCAGTGGTTATAATGCACTAAATGAGTAGTCAGAAGCTTGTCAGTTCGAGCTCCTGAGTAATAACCTTCACCCTGATTTACTCAAGATGTATCCAGTCATACCTGTAAGTTGATTTTGATAAACTTTTCAGCCAAATGCTGTAAATGTAAGGCTACTGTGCAGCGTTTTATTTGGATGGTGCTGAAAACTCTTTGTGATCAGTTCGGTGTTTATCCATACATTAACGTGTGACTGTGTTTGCACAGCTAAATGTTGTCATACATGGGTTTTTACTGCTTATTTAGCAAGATTTATGACAGTTTCTATATCAAACAAACATAATTTCAACAAGCCCTGAAATAAGTGAGTACTGGTTCCTTTATCAAATATATACTTATATTTGTTGATCAGAAATGAAGACATTTTACAGTAGAGCTCTTCTTTGGGGAGGGTCTTTGGAAGCAGAGTTTTGGAGGTGGGGCCTCTACTCTTACCCACTGCAGCTGTACCAGTTAGAGAGTTTCTCATTTGACAAAAGTGCTAGAGAGCCTCTACAATATGACATAAGCAAACTTTGGGTATTACTGGAGCTTGACAGCTGGAAGATCAGTAAGAGTGGAGGGACTGGAAGGTTGGATTAATTGAAGAGCGAGTTAAAGTTGACCAGATGTTCTGACCAGCACTTGATCACTTCTTCTTTAGTGGTACAGATCCATCCATCCATCCATCCATCTATCCACCCATATATCTGTCTATTCATCTATCCATCTATTTATCTAAAGAAATCTAATGGCAGTGTGGAAGTCACGCCCATTGTTACAATCTGTGCCCAACATTTTGTGGGCTTTTGTAAAGCAACACTGACTTCCTGTATGCCAGAGCTGCCTTTGAGTGTTGGCATGGATCACGTTCTGCTTCCAGAGGATCCAGGATGATAGATAGATCACTTTATTGATCCCAGAGGGAAATGTAAGTGTGGAGAGTGAGGTTTAGCGAGAAGAGCTCTACAGGTTAGCATGCTTTGCCTCCAAAAACCCCTGGAGGCCAGTAGAGCTGTTATCAAACCGGTTTTGATGCAGCTTCTGTGTGAAACCAGGAGATTCTGAAGCGACAGCAGGTATAATCGAATTCAGCTCTGTTCAGTGTGTACTGCTGCTGTAAAACCATCTGTCAGCCTTCCACACAGGTGCATAAGGGGTAAGGGGGTCTCAAATATAGACCAAGTATAGACCAGAGCTTGTCATCACAACCTACTCGGGCATTAAAGTTTTCCATCACCAGGAGTTTGTCAGATCGAGAAAGTCTGCACAGTGCTGTATCAGGGGATTACCTCAGTGGCAACTGTGCTTAAGAACCTCAGCTAGCACTCAGAAGGTTGCCACCTCAAGCCCCTGAGCAAGGCCCTTAACCCTCAATTCCTCAAGACATATTGAGTCACAGTTGTAAATCGATTGGGATAAAACCATCAGCCAAATACCGTAAATGTTCTCCTCGGTATCCGTGTTGGAGATTCAGGCACCCAGAAGTGTAGAGAACTGACCTCATGCGAGAAGTTTATGCCAGGTTATGAGGTGTTCATAAGATGTTCATGAGGTGTTCATAGGGGATTCATTGAAGGACATATATCCTCTGTCAACTTCTGTCAGTGCAGCTTCACCAGAGACTCAGAACTCCTTTGTTTTATTCAGAACTCCTTTATCAGTATCGGCCGTAGCTGTTCAGCTTATGTGCAGAAAAGAGAGAATGAATGTCCCATGTGGTCTGTTGTCTCCAGTCAACGTTCAAAGTTTTATTTTTCGATTATAGAAAAGGGATTCTAGTGTGAATGTGGATCGCCGTCCAGGTGAGGAGGGACGAACTCTCACATAAAACTGTGAACATTTGAGATGCCCAGTGCTCTCTGGTTCACTGGGACATACAAACCCTCGCACTGGTGACATCACAGGTGATGACCCTTGGAAGGCACACACACACACCCAGAAAGAAAGAGAGAGAGAGAGAGAGAGAGAGAGAGAGAGAGAGAGAGAGAGAGAGAGAGAGAGAGAGAGAAAGAACACAGACATCATATCCTTACTCCTCTCTCACAGCCAGAGTGTAAGGAGTATTATGTCGGCATTAGACTCGGCTACTGTGTCTTACAGTGATAGAGAGTATGATATGTGTTATATATTTCACAGTAATAGGAGACTGTAGGTGGTCTTCTGACCGATTAACTCCAGTAAGCTACGAGCATCTCTGGTCCACTCATTATGCACAGCTGTGTTCAAGATATCTTTCACTCCAGACTCTGGGAAAGAGGGTTAAGACATGTCATTAGAGAGCCGTGCGCAGAAATTCAACCGCAGACAGTTGATTGATTATTTGTGATTACAAGCCAAGTCGCTCTTCTGAGCACGCACATGCACACGTGTGCTCGCTCGCACACACGCACGCACGCACACGCGCGTCGTACAACAGCCTAGATGCTGGCACGCACTCACGAGTAATATTGAGTTTACTGTTTTTATTCTGGTATATACAGCTATGGCTTTACATAGGCAAGGGGAACAGAACTCTGATGTGAGCGTTGCATTCTCACAGAAACCGGAAATGTGAAAATGGGAGTCGTTTTTGTAGTAATCTTTTTTTTTGCCTCATACACAAACGGTGTAATAATCACGCCCGATCCGGAACTTGGCAAACTGCCGACTCTGAATTCCGTACCTGTCAAGAAAAGATACCTGCAATTTGTCATCTATATAAAATACTGCTCCCAATCCATCCCTCCATCTCGGCCGCCGTGCCAGTTTCGCCCCTGGGATAATATTCACCTTGGCGTTCGGAGGCCTTTCTCGTTACGATTAAGTCTCACCCTCAAGCCGTTTGCCTCTATTTTACAACAGTTGGCAGAAGCTGTAAGTTTTTAAGACGACGTGTAATCCTTTCAGACTCTGAAGGTTTCGTATCGCGTTTTTTACAGAAGAAGGGCCAGAGGGCCATACATTCGCTGTCTAACGCCATGATGGCTTTGGAAACGAGCCAAGGAAAGACTTTTTACTCTACAGTTTATCGCCAAACACACAGAGAGGCGGTCCGAACTACGAGCCTGTCTCAACAGAATCAGTCGTCCGGCCATGAACGCGTTTGCTTGAGCGCTGTGATTGTAGACATAATTACAAATATTCGGTGAATTGACAGTAAGTAAATAAACAGATAGATAGACATAGAGATTTATAGGTTGATCTGTTGATTAAGAATTTGCAGATATAGCATTTAGCTTTTTTAATAGTATAATGTAATTATGATATGAGACACAATATCTTAAATCGTTCTTTTTTAATTACTCCATAAACTGTGGAGGATCTATGACCAGCAAAAGGCGATATAAAAATGAATTCACCTGAAAATTAGGAAATATTTTCCAACTGGGTGTCTAATCTGTTCTTTCCATTCGCAGACGTATTTGTCCAGTATTGGCGCTATTGGTGTAGCCAAGACAACCGTGTAAAATCATTTAAAGCAAGAGAGAGCATGTGCGTGCCATAGATTTGTATCTGATATGAGGAGAACTACGAGTTCATCTCCCCTTTTCTGTACAGACGTAATCAGGTGTATCAATCTCCGTTCAAAAGCGAATTCCTGCGGGATTTCATTCGTCTGCTCAGCTGAGGCTGCCGCGTTTCTGAGCAGTGTACTCAACTAATCTGGGGATTTAGCGTCATCTGTCTTGTTCACACAGGACGAATGTAATCTCGGCCTAACGCGCTGCCCTGGCGAGGCGGCGAGGGAATGCGTTAGAAACGCGTCCGCGCATTTCAAATACTGAATCCACACGCGAGTCATGATCCCGCTAGTAAATGTGCCGATTCCTTGTACAATGTAAATACACTGCATTCATAAGGGCAGCCGGATAAGTACTAAACAAATTACACCTCTAAGAACAATGACAGATGACTTTGACACACACACACACTTCTCAACAGTGAAACAGGAATTAAGATCAAAGGCTCGGGAAAAGACAAGACAATATCAAAGCTTTCTTCTTTGTGGATCTACATGTACTTTATTTCCCAAGAGACCAGTGAGGGTCAGTCATAAACGTAGCAGGTGCCAGTCTCACCTTAATCCTGCTTCTTATTGACCTCTTGACCTCTCACTTCCCACACTAGTACCATATCTGTTCATCACTTCAGATAGATGTGCAAAATTGTGCATGAAATTTTAGAACATAAAATTGTTTAATTTTCAGTGTCGTTCTAAAACCTGTTTTCTGGATATTGTGACATAGCATTGCAATTATTACATCAGAAACAACTCTTACTTATTCCACACACACCCTGAGTCACGCCACACTCCTGAAAACACAAGCCTTGTCTAATGGAAAGTTCAATAAACTGGACTTAGACGAGCAGCTGTGGAGGAACCGCACTGGGTCTGGAGGATCTTAGTCTCAAAGACATCACACATGTACTCTCAGACTCAAAATCCCATAATCCACTTGGTGCAGCTCAGGTGCAGCATGTTTGGACAGTCTGGAAAGGAGCCAGACACAGAAGCAAAGCCCTCCCTGCTCACAGACAGGCACCACAACAAACACCCAGAGCAGAAAGGAACAGTTCAGAGTGGCTTAGGGGGAGAGAGAGAAAGGGAGAGAGAGAGAGGTGGAGGCAGGGCAGAGAGAGGTGTGTCACCGTGTGCTTTTGTAATGAAGCTCTGAGATTTTGACAGGAGGATTGGCCAGAGTAGTTTGTCGCTGTTGTCATCCATAAATGTACACAGAAAAGCACTTAAGCAGACCCTAACCTTAACCCTAACCCTAACCTTAACCCCAACCACAGCACAGAGCCAGACATGTGAATGGACTCTACCAAGCTAGTACTTCACACATCACACATAACTACAACACGCATCACACATAACTACAACACACATCACATATAACTTCAACACACATCACGCATAACTACAACACACATCACATATAACTTCAACACACATCACACAAAAGTTGAAACACGGTGGTTGTGTTTTTTGGGGTTTGGGGGTTCTTCTCCTTCTCCCTTTTGTCTCTTCCCATGGAAAACCACTGGAAAACCACGGGAAAACTATAGCCTGGTGATCAGACAGACCTGCTAACAGCTCGGGAGGAATGTGCTGGTAAAGTGATACTGTAATTAGGGATTATTGTCTTTGCATAAATTTGGGAATGAGGTGGAGAAGGGGAGCTCCCTGAGGAGGAAGGAGAACAGAGGGGAGGTGGAGAAGGGGAAGCTCCCTGAGGAGGAAGGAGAACAGAGGGGAGGTGGAGAAGGGGAAGCTCCCTGAGGAGGAAGGAGAACAGAGGAGAGGCAATGAGAGAAGGCCAGAACCATCTCCCCTTCCCTAAGGAGTGTGAAGGAAACACATATACATGCACAGACACACACTATCTTGGAACAGAATCTCTCTCTCTCTTGCTCCTCTCTCTCTCATTCTCTCTCATTCCTTCTCTCTCTCACAAACACACTTCTCTCTCACAGAGACACTTCAAGACCACCTATCAGGGTGGGACTGTGGCTGGTGTCACTTTACCGAGCCTTAATTCCACATGTAGGCTTTTATACACTCCAACCTAGGAGTGCGTGATTATCTCCCCCCTCCACCCCCCCCCACACACACAGTTCCACTTTCTCTGTCAGAAGTGTTTGAAGCATGTGCTCCATACCTTTGTATGCACAAACACCTTACACCTACTCTCTCTGAATCTTGTAAACACACTTCATAGACACACACCTGAATTGTGTCTCGCTGCATATCTGTGGGTTGACTCCAGGAAGCAGGATTTTAATAGACTCTGTTTTTATTGTGGTGAGCAGGTCTGAACCTGCGTCCAGCCAGAACTCCTCAGCCTTTCACGAGGGGCCGATGGCATTCTTAACCTAACCCTCCTCCAACACTAAATAAAGCAATACACACCAACACTGACTTCCCATTGAATTCCAAAGTCAGACCTCTCTGTTAATACACTGGAGCTGGTCCGGTCCAGTCCAGTGTGATCCGGTCCAGTCCAGTGCGGTCTGACCCAGTCCACTGTGGTCTGTTCCATTCCAGTGCAGTCTGGTCCAGTCCAGAACGGATTCATGCTTAGAACAGAAAGATTCTAACCAGGACCTCACTGCCTGCATTTTCTAATTAGCTTGTGAATTAATTTGGGAAATAAATATAGTTGCATTGAAAAATGTTCTCAGCGGTTGGCCTGTGTGAACATCGCTCTCACAGCGCAGAGGGAGATGTGTGGAGTGTTACGTAAATCACTGCTGATTTACCATCATCTGCTACACTGTAAAAACGTGAAGATTCATGAGCTATTAGCTTAGCCATCTGCTAAACAACAGTGAAATTATGTCCTACATGTTGGTCATAAATCATTTCTCCCTCTCTCCCACCCACCCATTTGCACACACACACACACACACACACACTCACACCCATACCCACACACACGCACACACACCTACACACACACACACACACACACGTTTTGTTGCTTTAAATGATCAGTAATTTATGGAGGTGTGTCGTGTAAGCTGACAGGGGCACGCTGTACACTAAACACTGGTGGAGAAAACTAGCCAGTCTCATAAATCACTACTGGACTGGACCTCAGAAAATATCACACACACACACACGAACCATTACACACTAACATGCACTTATACCTTATAGGCCTCTCACATTCACTAATCATGATAATAATGTCCATCACTTGACAGAGAGTATATATACTCTGTAATATAAAGCCATCTATGAGTATATATACTCTGTAATATAAAGCCATCTATGAGTATATATACTCTGTAATATAAAGTCATCCATGAGTATACATACTCTGTAATATAAAGCCCTATGATAACACTTAGACCATTATGACATGAGAGAAAATACTTAAAATACTTCTATGTCTAATTTTCCTTCATTTACATTTTACACATTTCCAGACACTCTTATCCAGAGCGATTTACAGCATTAATCACGTTACAAAGGCAGGTGAGAGGAGCGGTAGGAGTCTTTACCCATGGAGAGCAGCTCATTAGATGGGAACTGAACATCAGACCCCCACAGGTTTGTTACCCAGTACATGTCCTCACCCAGAATGAACGAGCACCCCTTTAACTATAACATACAAGCACACCCCTTTAACTATTACATACATGCACACCCCTTTAACTATTACATACAAGCACACCCCTTTAACTATAACATACATGCACACCCCTTTAACTATAACATACATGTTGTAGCTCACTAAGACATTTGAGACAAATCTGTTTCCAGCACTGTACCAGGTCGTAATCTTGGTGACACTGCAAGGGATTGTGGGAAAGGCCCAAAGCACCAGCGACTACAGCAGAATCAATGAACTGAGTGAGAAATCAACTCAGTGTTTTCCTGCAAACACACACACACACTTTCACCGACACTCCTCTACAGAGCTTTAACTGGAGCAGCTAAAGCTAACGCTAATGCTAAAGCTGCCATGTACCTAAAAGCTCTAATCAAACCCCATTCTGCACTGCACCACCTTCTAACCTTTAGTGCTTCTCAACACACACACACACACACACACACAGCAGACACACACCAATACCAGACTCTGTCCCGCCACCCAGCTGGTTTGATTTGATTTGATTTGATTTGATTTATTTATTTATATGACAGGGACAATACACATTAATCAACATCATTATTTCATAATGTAAATGTGCCAGAATTAGCCAGATGGCTAATTTTCATCTGCTGTCCCTGGGCAGGTTGATGTTCTAAAGGGAACAGTCTTACACAACACAGTAGAAATAATGAATAAAAACACACAAGTTGCATAAAATACAGTATAAAACAAAGTCAAGCATTACGCCGGGTGGGTTGAACTTCCCCTGACTGTCCAGTCCAGACCCAGGCTGTCTTCACACAAAGATTCAAGACTCACCCTTCACTAAACAATTAAATAATTAAATATGCACAAATATCAATGACAAATGCAATTATTAATAACAATTAAATATGCACAAATAACAATGACAAATGCAATTATTAATAACAATTAAATATGCACACATTATTAATAACAATTAAATATGCACACATTATTAATAACAATTAAATATGCACACATGAGTAACTTTTCTTCTTTGCCACTTTAGCCTGATTGTATTCTGGTAGTTTTCTTTGCACTAACCTCTTTATGTAAGCATGAAGGTGTTTTTGATAGAGACTACAAAGCACTTACATAAGTCACTTCAGACAAGGCTGTCGGCTACATTCTGTAAGTGTAAATCAAATCTCCCTAAGATGCTATGCTCTCTTCTAGAACTGCTTGAAAGTTCTAGGAAGAACGTGTTTTAATGTGGAGGCAACCCTCAGACTGCTCCATGCATTAAACTCAGATTCTTATCAGAAGTAATTAAATGGGTGGATGCGTTCCAGTAACTGAATCAGTTTTTGACTCCCACCATTACTGAGTTTGTGGTGGTTTAACTGAATCAGTTTTTGACTCCCATCATTACTGAGTTTGTGGTGGTTTAACTGAATCAGTTTTTGACTCCCACCATTACTGAGTTTGTGGTGGTTTAACTGAATCAGTTTAATGGATGCCAGACGAGTCAGTGCCATTAACGACTTATTTGCTGAATCAAAAATAACCAAATAAGAAAATGTCTGTGCAATATCCACAAAGCACGATCTTCTAAATTCAATTCAGGGATGTAACTACAAAACATAACAGTAACAACAACAATAATAATAATATTAATAAAAACACCTTTCTGGATCTCACATTTTTATTACAATAATAAAAAGTATTATTTATGATCTTCAGAGCAAGTTACTCAAGTTTAACTGAACAGGCAACATTCTTCAGGTCCTTCCCAAAGTGCTCTGTCTTTCTGTGTTTCTCTAGTTCCTCAGAAACAAACAAACCACTTATTAGTGGTGTATAAATCATCCGGCTAGGCACGTCATATTTCACAATACACACACACACACACACACACACACACACACACACACCCGCTCCCCCTCCCCCACCCCACACAGACAGACAGGTGGACCGGATATACCCAGAGGTGTTACACCACAAAATGACTATCTTCACACTGCAGACACACCTCCCCCAGAGCTGCTCTGAAGCCCCTCCCTCCTCAGCTATGCCCCGCCCACCCTAACACCCCAAACCTGGCACTTCTGTGACTCAGGGTTAGTCATCTCTGTGTTACAGGCAGACAGAGGGAAGCTATCTGGACACATCTGCCAGCTGAGAGGTGGGCAGTGAAGCGTGACCTCCACACAAACGGGTTCGGTGCAAACAATTGGCCCTGTTGGGAAAGGGCCGTGTCTTAAATTAGCAAATTTGCATGCAGTTATCAACAGTGTTTATGTTGGGCTCAGAAGCAACTGAACTGGCCAGGGAGCCAGAAGAGCAGTGATGTATGTTCTCTCTGCATGACTTGTAAATCATTCGGTTATGCAGTCGCCGCCTGCCTCACACAAGATATTATAGGTGCTTTTTTCCGCAGATTGATTGTGAGCAATACGGTACACACACACACACACAGGCAGGCAGACACATGCACTACATTTACTCAGACTCAAAGGAAACTACAGCATGTAACATTTGAATCATCTACCCACACACACACACACACATACACACACAAAACCAACCAACATACCATCTGGTGCTTTGGCTAATTGTGTGAATACATAGTTTTCATTTCTCTGTGAATTCTGTTAAATATCTGCAAATCAGCCAGATGGTGGTTCTCCAACCTCAAACGTGTTTCTTACTGCACGCATGTCCCTCTGAACGTTGAAGAACCTCAGACGTCAGGGAAGTGAAGCCTCATGTAACACATCATATAAAAGATTCTTTTTTTAATCGCAGCAAAATTTCAGAAACCAACGATCAACGTCAATAATCAATGAGAAACTTTTCCTAATCAATAATCCTTGATCAATAACCACCTAAGATCTTGTATCATGTGCAAGGAGTTCTGATTGCTGCACACACACTGAAATGTCCACCAACCTAAATACCCCCCACGTCTACCTAAATACCCCTCCACATCTACCTAAATTCCCCCAACACATGCAGTACCAGTCCAAAAAGCATTTTAATCTAGTGGATTATGTTAAAATCACAGGTAGTGCCTCATTTTAATCTAGTGGATTATGTTAAAATCACAGGTAGTGCCTCATTTTAATCTAGTGGATTATATTAAAATCACAGATGATACTGAGGCTGGTGAAGAAAACACCACAAGTGTGCAAAGCTCATCAGAGCAAAAGGATGCTACTTCAGAGAGTCCAAAATCTAAGATAAACAAATATTGAGTATTGAAGCATAACCACATGTTTTATTTCATTGGTTTTTATGCAAATATTAAAAATAAACTTTTCCAAATGTTCCACCTAAATGTCCAACATTTGTTTTGCTCCTCGGTCTGGGAGGCATAGGAAGGAGGGTTTGGGTCACTGACATCACAGTGTTTCAGTCAGTGAAACCTCCACTACCTGTGGACACGCCCCCGTCTCCGCCCCCACTCTCCCATTGGGCCTCCTGCCTTGCATGATGAATCCATCCTTGTCGTCTGTGTGAATGTCATCACATGCTTCCTTGCTTGAAGTAGCTAGTAATCAATGGTTACTTACCTGTTCTCTAAAAGCCCAGGTAACCAAGGCTACTGTAACCAAGGCTACTGTAAAGCGGCTCAAATTTGACTGGACTCGTCAGCCAGCTTCAGTCATGGTTAGGCTGTGATTGGTTACCTGCTCCACTAAGGCTGCTGCATGTATCACAGTGGAAAGATTGCCTTCCTCCTCCTCTTCGTCATGGCAGGCCTCCTCTTCCTCTCAGTGTTCCTCTGTGCCCCTGCTGTTCCATCATCTCACCCAACACCTGCATCAGTCATCTGAGGCCTATTTTACACTCTGACAAATTACTGAAGCATTTCTTCATTCTTCTAATTAGGTTTGCACAGGTGCAACTTGTGTGAGACAGTTTTGTAATTCGAGTTTCATATTTGAAGGTCAGTTTTTCTTAGGTGACCAAAGTGTGCTAAATGATGCAGTTTGTGTTCAGCGATTTGCAAAGATGTGATTTAGGATGATACTTGATTGAGAACATATGGAATTGTGCTTAGAGTTTAGCAGTTTGGAGTCACAGTGTTGACATGAACTTCAAGTTTTTGGATTTGTGTGCAAAAATGTGATAAAACTGTAAAACAACAAGAATAATAAATACGAATAATAAATATGAACAGAAGTGCAATTAAACACAAAAGAAGCACAAAACACACACACACACACACACACACACACACAAACACCTCAAGATAGATAAGCACAACAGCTTCAGCTTTAAGATTCAACCTTGTCCAAAGCTACACCATGGCCTTAGTCCTCAGGATCTGGTTTGACGGATCTCTTGCAGGTTCCCTGTGATCTCAGATGGATCCGCAAATCTGCTCCAGGCACAAGAGGGCAAGGTAAATGACGAATCGGACCACGCAGAAAGCACCAAGAAGTACCATCTGGATCTGGGATTAAGCAATGTTGTTCTCTTCTACTCTGGGATTATGCAATGTCTCTCTCTTCCACTATGGGATTATGTAATATTGCTATACTGTAACACCTCCACCTTTATGTGAAGCACTGAAGGTGCTTCACATCTGAAACGAGGCAGGGATAATCCCACTGAATTTATGTCTGTCTAGATGATGTTGTTGCCTGGAAACATACAACCAATCAGAAGTCTACACATCCTGCAGAGGTAGAAAGAAAAAGGCAGAGAATAATAAAAGGGTTAATGGATGAAGAGACAGAGCCCTGAGGGACAGACACGACGTGCGAGGAAACCGTAACGGGAGCATTATGAACAGACACAAGCATGAGACAATGTTTCTCCTGTAGTGCTGAAGATTACTGGACCCAAGTGAGGTGTTGACTCTGGGTGGGCTTTGGTCACACCTCCCCCTGGCCCTGTTTACCAGAGGGGGGGAGAAAGAAAGAGAAAGAGAGAGAGAGAGAGGGAGAGAGAGGGAGAGAAAGGGAGAGAGAGAGAGAGAGGGAGAGAGAGGGAGAGAAAGGGAGAGAGCGAATGTCTCTTTGCTGTATAGTTAAATATAGAGTTGGCTCTTTTTCTCTCTCCCACACACACACACACACACACACACACACACACACATTCCTCATCACTGCTGCTCTCATTATTGAGGGAAATGTACAGGGTCATTTATTTAACTGGGGTTTGAATGACATCGGTTTTGCCTGAGCTGCTCTAGTGCAAACCATGTGGGCCTGAGAAAACATCAGAGAGAATAAATCAGCTAAAAGAGGGAAAGAGAGAGAGAGGGAGAGAGAGAGAGAGAGAGAGGGAGAGAGAGAGAGAGAGAGAAGAGAAGGCGAGAGAGATGGAGAGAGAGAGGGAGGGAGGGAGGGAGGGAAGAGTGCTGCTTAACTAAGGTCCTGCCA
>JAOXYF010000006.1:879279-907314 GCA_028565775.1 Sternarchorhynchus goeldii | reverse complement strand
ACACACACACACACACACACACACACACACACACACACACACAAACACACACACACACACACACACACACACACACAAACACACACACACACACACACACACACACACACCATCACCTTCTTCAACAGTGGTAGTGAGAGCAGCCACTGATGTCAGCTCTGACATCATTCCTCTCTGTTTCCTGATAGGCTGTTTGAATGCCTTTTTACCCAAATGCGAGGTGTATGTCCTGTTATTGACCTTTGTACAAAGTCATCAATCTGCCAAGCTTTTCTACTTTCTCCTCTTCCTTGGGGGCGTTTTGCTCCTCAAAGTCCCCCTGCCGGTCTGGGTCAACACCCCCTGCACTGTTCCCCCAACTTCCCCCCAGTGGAGCTCTGACCAGGAGAGTCTCCAGCTAAAACTACTGAAATGGAATTAAAAGCACCATCAGTCTAAGAACAAACATTGTATCCTAAAGCCACATCACACACACACACACACTCCTCCCCATACTGTATGATCTTCTGCAGGCTTAGTGCAGACTAATTTGCATCAGTAAACACACTACAGAGATTCCACATGCTACCAGTATACTGTGTAAGAGTAATCTTATGTGTGTGTGTGTTTCTGTGTGCGACCTTGTGTGTACATGTGTGTGTGTGTTTCTGTGTGAGTGTGACCTCGTGTGTGTTTCTGTGTAATGTTGTGTGTGTGAGTGTGTGTGCGTGTGTGTGTGTGTATACCAGCACCTTGCCACCCAAGTAGATGTGACATCTAAGGTGTGTGTGAAAGGTGAAGAACCCTGGAGAGGAGAGAGTGAAAAGTGTGTGTGTGTGTGTGTGTGTGTGTGTGTGGTTGGGACACCTGATACAACATTAGAGTGATGGCCACTCTGTGATTCTCACCACCCCATAACGTGCCATAAACACAACCATGAACCAAAACGCCTCGAGCAAACACACTACACACAGCCGTGGCAGCCCACGCTGAGCCATCTCTCCAAGAGCTGTGTGTGTGTGTGTGTGTGTGTGTGCAGACAGGGAAGTCTGAACAGCACCAGACATGTGAGGAGCATCATGGCCACCTGCTCTGTCTGCACCAGCTCCCACTGTTACTCTACCAGGCCACAGAGGGGCGCTGGAGCTTTCTGGAAGAGCTGGTACACCAGCCCTGTGGTGCATAAACACACGCACATCCACACACACACACACACCCTTACATACATGCACACACATACAAACACATACATACATGCAAACATGTGCACACACACACACACACACACACACACACACATACACGTACACAAAGATGACATTTGAGATGACTGGAGCTTATAGAACAACTCAAACCCGGTGTTCTATTTGTGACTTAATAATGGCAGAACATTCTAGAACCACTGCGAGAATTCCAGATTAAATCTCACTTCTGAAACTTTTACATTCAGCACTGGACAGATTCTGAAACATATCTACCAGATCATACAAACAGGTAGAGAGCAATTCAAACAAACATGCAAACAGAAAACAAAAACAACAACAATAATTCTGACACAATGGAATTTATTTTTACAATTTGTCCAACTTTTCTACCAGGTTATTTTATACATAAACCAGTAAATTCATGAAGTACTAAACTGAATTGTATTTAATTGGATTTGCACCGTTATGAATGTACATGCAGGAAAAGGAAAACAGCATCCAAATCATTTTCTTTCCAAATGCTAAACGTCTGCAAGCAAAATCACGTTTCAGAAAAATGTCACTTGAGGATGATGACTCAGGACAGATGAATGAGGTGAAGGAGACCAGGATTCTCTCTCTCTCTCTCTTTCTCTCCTCTACCCCCCCCCCACCCCCAACATGGGTGGTGATTAACTCACACTGCTCCATGCTGAGGTTTTTCTCTGCGGCCTGTTTGTCTGAACTCCCTTCGCCCAAGATTCGTTCCATAATTCAAAATGAGCACTAGTGTAGTAGTGTGTATGTGCATGTGTGTGTGTGTCTGTGTGTGAGTGTGTGCATGCTCGAGTGTGTTTGTGTGTGTGTGTACAGGGTGTGTGAGAGAGAAAGAGAAGATAGAGCAAGACAGAAAACAAACAGCACGCTAACACAAATCACAAATCTCTTGACAAGGAAAAATAAAAAAGAATCACACTTTCTCCTGAGAAAGTTCAAGGGTTTGGGGGGTGGAGGGTGGAGGGGATGGGGGTGGAGGGTTTGAAGGAAGGAAGATGATCCACTCAGACATGCACATCTTTTCTAATGGTATATTTAGGAGTTTGTTTAAGGCAGTGAAGAAATTTCAAGAAGAGCAACTGTTCCTTTCATAGCTGGATTATTACTGACAGTGTTGGATTATTATTGACAGTGCTGGATTATTATTGACAGTGTTGGATTATTACTGACAGTGCTGGATTATTATTGACAGTGTTGGATTATTACTGACAGTGCTGGATTATTATTGATAGTGTTGGATTATTACTGACAGTGCTGGATTATTATTGATAGTGTTGGACTATTATTGACAGTGTTGGATTATTATGGACAATGCTGAATTATTGCAAATGTTCAACAAGATGAGTGGACAGGGTTATCTCCTGGGCTAACAAATGTGTTTATGCTCCTGACATATTTAAATGAAATTCAGTTGTGTTACATACTTGACAGACAACAACAACAAAACATTAATCATGTATTGTATTTCACATATTTAGATGACCTCATAAAAAATACTGTGTAATTCTAACTTTATGATATCTAAATGCGTCACTTTGACTTTCATGTTTCTTCCTGCAGGGTTTGTTAAGGGGGCATTTGGTCCTGAATCTGTCACCCACACCTAGTGGTGCTCCCTCACAGGGGCCTAACCCCCTAACCCCTAACCCCTAACTCCCTAACCCCCTAACTCCCTAATTCTCTAACCCCCTAACCCCCTAACTCCCTAATTCTCTAACCCCCTAACTCCTTAACTCTTTAATAATCCTGATCTGATGGTTACTGCACAACTTCTCGCTCTCAGTCACTCCGTAACACTGCAGTCGGTCACACCGTAACACCACAGCACATAGGCACAGCTCTGGGCTCAAGCATACGGGTCCCCTGCATTCTGATTGGCCAGTGAGCTGTTATCCGCCATCCCCCTGAAGTACCATAACCCAGTGAGAGAAGAAGGGTCTGGTGACTCACTGCTGCTGCCCTGTGAGCCTTAAATGAGAAGTAGGCGAGCATTTCAGAGGAGTTGGGTCTCACTTTGCAGCAGCCCTGAGACCTGCCCTGCTCCGCAGGTGGAGTCTCCCCTCCTCCACCACCCCCTTCTTCATATATATCAGTGTAATCGGTCATTTGATCTGTCAAACATGTTACAATCTGCCAATCACGTGGTGTTACACACACACACACGCACACACGCTAGTATGTATGTACACACACATACACACACACACACATAAACATGCACACACATAAAGAGAGGCATGCGGGTTCACATACTTGTAAGGTAAGCGTGAACTCACACGCACATACACACACAAACACACACACACACACACACACACACACACACACACACACACACACACACACACACTTTCTATTCAGAAAAGGTCCCAACTCAAACATGCTCAAGAGCACAAAAGCATACCTATACACATTCACTTCCATATCATCCAGACACAGATGTAACACACACACACACACACACACACTCACACACACACAGATGAACATGCAGCATGGAACAGGAGTGGTCTTTGGCCATGACTCTGGTGTGAGCAGGCGTGTGCTTCACCCATCCCTCTCTGTCATCACATACAGTCTGCACTGCCCTCCCCCAGACCCCCCATCCACCCTCCTCCACCCCCTCCACCTCCCCAGAGCTCCAAAGCCATCAGTCACACTAATCACCATCAGCTGACCCACACCATCACCTCACAGAGGACTCTCTTTACCCACATTGCCTGGTGGTATGAAGGCAGCTGCCAAGACCTGATCGATCATAAAGAGCTGACACGTGTACAGAGGTGAGCAGACGTAAGCAGACGTGAGCAGCTCGTAGCTGCACTAATCACACACACTGGAGTTGGGAAAACCACTTCAAACAGTTCTGCAGGCTCTGTGCCTGTTACTGGAGGGACTTTCAAACAGTGGATTAAAAATAATAATAATAATTTGAGCAAAACTCACAAAGACACGTTGATCGTCCTTCAGACGAGGACGGACGTCCAAGTGTCTCCAGCTATTGTTCAACTGCTTGTGTCACATCCTGGCCTTCATCAGGGCGGGGTGACGATGAGGAGTGGAGGAAGGAGTCCAATGTGAGATCAAAACAAAACATTGGCTATTTCACCCCCCGCCCCACCTCTGTGGAGTGGGACAGTTCCGTCTCCATAACATAAGAGGTGAGGAACAGCTTCTGAGTCTCAGCTCAACTGTCGAGGGGAGGGGGGGGGGTGACAGGGGTGGTCATGGGGTAAAGGGTTTCACTTAATGTAACCAGTTAGGCTTTCCTGTGTTTGCCCTGGTCAGACCTCCTTGTTACCCCTGAGTGGGGTTGTTTCCTAAACCCAGAAAAGCTTCCAGGGTATCTCAGTGTGAAGCGAGAGAACAGGGACCTGGAAAAAGAGAGAGAGAGAGAGAGAGAGAGAGAGAGAGAGAGAGAGAGAGAGAGAGAGAGAGAGTTTAGGACACAGAAATACAAACACCAATCTGGCTACAGTCACAAGACCCTCACATACGTTCATCATGTATCTGACAGCTTGAAAAATATCCCCCAAAAATACAAAAAATACACCTGGTGTCCAGGTTCTTGAGAGATTATCAGATAAATGATGAATGGCTTAAAGTGCAAGGGATGGACTGAACACTGCTGGGTATAAAATGATGGGCCAAACTCCAAATAAAAAGTTTCATCAGTCAGAAAATAAAACAACAAATGCACAAACAAATAGATGAAGGTATACAGCAGAGATGAAAGGAATCAGTCAGTTACAGGCACTGTACACATTATTACAATCATAGTTTTCTAAATCTGTCCTGAAACACACACACACACACACACTTTGGCGTGCGTGCTCTCTTAACCAGGCCAGCAGGGATCAAACTCTAGTTCAAGTTCATGGAAATTAAGTGAAGGCCATATGTAGTGAGAACGAAGGTCCAGTCAGCAGGAGCAAAGACATTAACAAAGGAAATAGAGCAAGAGAGAGAGGGAGAGAGAGAGAGAGAGAGAGAGAGAGAGAGAGAGAGAGAGAGAGAGATAAGGAGAGAGAGAGGGAGAGAGAGAGAGAGAGAGAGAGAGAGAGGGAGATAGAGAGAGACAGAGAGAGAGTGAGAGAGAGAGAAAGAGAGAGAGAAACGAGTGCCTCCAGACTTTTCTGCCTGAATCAACATCATTCTTATTTTCAAATAAACACTGGTTTTGTGGAGAGCTGGTGGTGGGGGTTCAGCAGAGAGAAGCTGGACTCAACCTTCAAACTCACTTCAGCTTCTGCGCCTCTGAGGACAACGCAGACAGTGACAGATTTGAAAAGGCCTCTTCCTGCACCCATCACATTTGGTGCCAGTGTTGAGACAGATCTGCAGATGCTTCTCCCGGTGAGAAAAAGCCGTAATTGATTGGAGCGACAACCGAAGCCCCTGATCCCAGAGCAGCGGCTTTCTCTGGTAGGAATGCCAGCTATTTCAGATCCGACCAATGAGGGAGCAGGAGAGGCCCAGGTGATGATGGGCTTGGAACTTCTGCTCCGATAGAAAAAGGATATGTTTCAAAAGCTAAAAGCTTCTCCAGCTTTAAAACAAAGAGAGAGGGAGAGAAAGAGAGAGAAAGAGAGAAAGAGGGAGAGAAAGAGAGAGAAAGAGAGAAAGAGGGAGAGAAAGAGAGGGAGAGAAGGGTGGTGATTCTTTTTGGAAAGTAAACTGCCTTCATTCCGTGGTCTTTTCTATTTTACTGAGATATTTGCTTAATGCTTCTCAGCTCTTGGCTCTCAGCAGGCGTCCGAATGTATCCGGATGCATCCAGATGGATCTCGCGCATGGGACTATCACTGCTGACATTCAAAGAACAGCTCCACAACTTCTGGACAGGGACCGTTCCAATTTATAATAAAATACACACACACACACATATAAACTCTATAAATGCAGCAAAAATAAAAGTGTTTATATATATAGTGTAGAGTTAATATATATATAACCTTTCATTTTTGCTGTGTTTGTATATATACACAAAGTTATAGAGCAAGAAATCAAGCAGAGTCACAGAGATGAGGTCCAGGGAGGGTGGAGGGTGCAGGGTGGAGAGATGGGGTCCAGGCAGGGTGGAGAGATGGGGTTCAGGCAGGGTGGAGAGATGGGGTTCAGGCAGGGTGGGAGGTGCAGGGTGGAGAGATGGGGTTGAGGCGGGGTGGGGGGGCTCACTGATGGCTCCAGATGGCAGCTGTCATGGGTGTATTTGTTAACTCAGTAGAGACATGTGGAGAGAAAACCTTCCTCTCCTCAAATAAACAAACACAGGAGACGGAGGTGGCCATCTTTAGCCTAAAGAGTCAATGTGCCTTTCTATCCCTCTCTCTCTCACTCTCTATCTCTCTCTCTCTCTCTATCTCCTCTTGCTCTCTCTCTCTCTCTCTCTTTCTCTCTCTCTCTTTCTTCTGCTTAATCGTTGGTTAATAATAGTCACATTTGCTGATTTTCTTTCATGTTTTAGTATAAATCAAACCGTTATTTGTTTACAAAACGTTCAAATCACAGAAAGTTGTTTAAAAGGAAAAAACAGAACGGTGCTGTTAATATTATCATTGTTGTTGTTGTTGTTTTAGCTTTGTTATTTACTGTGTTAGCTTTTATTTACAAACATTAAATAAAATTAATTATATTATTTCGTGTTACAATATCTAGAATCTCGATTAAATGAACACAAGATTAGTGATATACGTGTTAAAAATGGCACCTGTTACACAGGCGGTTCTGACATTTTCTGGACCGTGATGCGGCCACAAAGAAGAACCGTCGAACACTGAGGTTTTAAAGGGGCTGTGTGATTTTAAAAAGGGCTATGTATTTTTCTTTATGAGCTCCATTAATTTGTGTTCTGAATAATGTAATATTGTAAGACAACAATATAAAATTTCGATATTTTCGATTAAAATATTACTTGCAATAATAACAAAAATATAAAAACAAATGTTTGACATCTTTCTACGAAACACAACACTTCTGACCTTGAAACTGAAATTTCCCAAAATCATCAGTGTTCAGATCATCCTAAACGAGAGAGAGTGTGTGTGTGTGTGTGTGTGTGTGTGTGTGTGTGTGTGTGTGTGTGTGTGTGTGTGTCTGTGTGCAAAGTAATCCTCGCTCTATTATTTAAAGATGATCTTTGTTTTATATCGTTTTCGGGAAACCAGGGCCTGTTTACAAACATATTCGATTCTCACGCCCCGTTCCGTCTCGAGCTTGCTTCCAGTGTGCGTGACAACGGCTGTGAATTTAGTGCAGCGAGAATATGTGGTAGCGCGCGAGGGGATAGTGCTTTCAGGTTTTCAGCGGCCCATTGTGTACCACTGTCCCGTTACAACATTACAAAAATAAAAAAATTGTTCAGTTCCACACAGGAAAACTGATATTTGGAGCCAGAAAGGAAGCGTGTTTACTGTAAACGTTCCACCTCGTGAGCCTGTCGTGTCCTCGAGTATTGTCACATTGTTCCGTTTCTCAAAGGTAGTTGAACCCCAGAAGACTCGCAAAATTATTTATTGTGTTGCTATTAGAGAAAGAAAATAGCTTTTTCAGTTTTTCAGAAATGAAAAAAGGCCGGTTAGTGACGGTCCGTAAAAACGGGCAATCGAACCGTGGATTCTGGTTATTGGTTTGTTTGTTTTTTACTGATTATTTTATGTTCATTTTTCTTGTGCATAATCTTATTATAACATTACAAATAGAAATTGTCCTGGTCAAAAGGTTCGATGCATGTATCCTACATCGAAAACTATGAGCATAAATTATTTAAAACCTCCCACCCCGAAAAAAAAAGTGAATAATGCTAATAAAACGAGAACGCATTGAGAAGGCTAAACAATGCATTATTGTTGTTGTTGTTGTTTGTTTGTTTGTTTCTATTGTTTTTTTAATAACATTGTCGTTAAATAAGGAGTAAAAATATTGCAGGTGAAGGGTGTTTTAAAATATGATCGTTGCTTTAAAAGAGAAAAAGTGGATGCGCGAGTCACTTGATTTTTGTCTTTGAGATGTTACTTGCTCCGCATTTCCGATTAAAATGGATTAAAATTTCGGATTAACCTAAAATAATAAAATAAAACAGCACAATTATCAAGAACAGCCAGATGACTTTTCAGTTTCTGGACACTCTCCTGTTTATCTGCTACATGAAACCAGTGGGGGTGCAAAGGAATACCGCGCGCAGCTACTCAGTAACCCAACTGTCAACGGTCAACCGTTCCCTTCCTCCGGGTCTTATTCGGGGATTTGGGCTAATATTTAGATAGGATAGAGTTTTATATATGGAGCGCGCCGACTCGCTTCCTGCAGCTTCAGTCACGCCATATGAAGGTTGAAAATTACCACTCCTTGTTCCACCGACACCACGTGATTAATTATCTGCTAATTGATTTCGGTTTATAATTAACATCTGACCATTTTTTATTTTGTGTCTCTAGAGGGGTTTGTAAAAAGTGAAGAGGTACCTAGAAACCGCCGGAGGTTTACTCTACCTGATGTGGGATACACGAAGTCAAGGATCACGTTCCATAAATCTTAGATGATGATTGGCTGAAGAAGCAAATCTCAAAAACAGATCCCAAAACAACAATTCAATCAGGAAGCGCGCGAGGGGGGGGTTGCTCGTTATGGGTGTTTAACCGCGCGCACCACAGCTTCAGAGCATACAAATCTTAAAAACATCTTACACAAATTATTTTAAATATCCGTCACGCGGCTAATAAGCATCACACCTTCGGTGTTTGCGCGTGAAGGCTGAAGAACGTGTCTAAACACATGAAGCGTCTTCGTTCGTTCTCTAATGAGCCAAGAGCACCAGCCACCCCCCCCCTTCTATCATGTTACGACAACAGAAACGAAACTCTCCATGAAGGACCACACAGCTCCCACTGAACGCACGAACAAGACACCCGCGCGCCCGCTAAGTTTATGTCCCCACATTCTAAATGTGCCAAACACACCGACCTACTAGAACTCATTAGTTTCTTCGCATTTTAAATCCCGTTTCAACAACAACAACAAAACAACAACAATAATAATAATAGTTGTTATTGTTTGCATTATTATAATTCCTAAACAGAGGTGGAATGTAATCAACCACAGAAAGACGCACAGTTTGAACGAAGGTTTCAAATCTTAGTTTATTCTCTTACGCAATATTCGCAATAACATAAGACTTACGTCCGGGACTGCACTCGTTAACCAACGAGAGACAGACATCTTGTGGTCTATCCTGCTCAGCCTTAACCGGAGTCAAGTGCGAGCCAAACGTGGTAGTAAACATTTTGACCGATGGATATCGCCTCTTCTTCCCAACTGGGACGCGCGAGGGGACTGCCAAGCTTTGACCTCGCGATAAGACATTCACTGGGTATCGTGTGTCTCATTAGAACAGGCCTTTGCTATTATAAGCCAAGTGCGTAACACAAAAAGCCAAACTGTCCAGGCGAGCACGTGCATTGCAGAACAGGCCTTTTCAAAAACATACACGGTAAACACAACCTGGCGGTGCATCTAACGGAAACAAAATACACACACACACACACACACACTAGAGAACTTTGTATTCATACATAACCGGGCACAACAGTTCCATATAAATAACCATGAGGTTTCATCTTCCCAGTATATTCTGAATAACTGAGAATAAAATGATCGTTCACAGAACACATTCCAACTAACGGCATTTACGTGGCAGCGGAAACGTAGCATTTACAATTAAAATAAGGATTTCTTTGTTGCTTTATTTAAAAATGTATGGCATCCATTTGTAAATAAGAATTAAAATGCAGCTTAAAAATAACGTCATAATTAATACAATAAAACAAGATACACTTTTCAATTTATTTGATGTAATGAATTAAAAAGCATATATTCAACAATTTATAGGAATTTGGAAAAGTATTCGGTGTCTAATTAATCTCAGAGCGTTTATCTTAATGCCTACAATTGCAATTTTTCACATAAAAACAAAGCATGGACATTTCTAATAATCTAAAGTCTATCGTTTCTAATAATCTAAAGTCTATCGTTTCTAATACTCTAAAGTCTATCGTTTCTAATACTCTATAAGCCTATAAAGTCGTCGTTTGCTTTGCAGTGGTAATAGTATTTTTTAAATGTATTTCTGAATGTATTTTAATTAAATTCACAGATAACAGCAAATGCACGCATTTGTGCTTAACAAACTTTAAAACGATGCCTTACACAAACATTTAAGATGTGATTAGAATACATTTGTTATTTGTTGACATATTTTAAAAGTTAAATCCGGTTACAATTCAGAATTTCGCCTTTATTAATAAAGACTTAATGGAATACGTCCCTTCAGGTAATCGTGTTCTTTACCCCACGCTTGTACTTTACAGATAATACGGTAAGCTGGGAGGCATCGCGCACACCTGGCGCATGCAGAGAGGCGCCAAGCGGCAGACAAAACAGGAAACGTGCCGCTGGTGCATCTGGTCCACCGAAAGCCGTGCGCTGTGCTAATTGTCAAATTAGCTACGACGCGTTTGTGAGCCTGAGCTTTCCCGTTATGCCACACGTAGGTCACGCAAAGACGCGACTCGTCAGCTCTCGCAGTCGGAGCTGAGCTTTAAAAGGAAGAGATTCTTTAAAGTGGAAAACAACCATAAATACTTTCCAAATAAATAAATAAAGAAAAGAAAATAGAACATCCGATTTCAGAAACATGGCTGAATGACGATGAAGTACAAAGGCCTAAAAAGGTTTTAACGTTGTAATGAACCAGAGTAGAACAAGTTAAAATGTTGCTTTTTGCATATTAACAAAACAAACCTTCACAATCTGGTGACATACTGCGAACTGTTTTCTATATTGTCTACAATGTAACCATCACTTAAAATAGGCCAACGTTGTTTTAAAGGTGTTTAATGTTATTTTATTGATATTTAAATGTTCTTTTCCGAAGCCTGAGCAATAAATAGCCTGATATTCAAATATCAGCTACACGCACAAATGCAGAAAGCACGGCTCGCGCTATCTGCGTTTTTTGATCGGGCTCTGAATTTTGTCTGTTATCACCTGACTATTTACAAAAGGCCACTTCCGACTTGGCAGTGAGTAAGAGAACAGGTATCAGTAACAGCATCAGATCAAGAGAAACGCAGGCATGTTTTGAAGTACTTGATACTTGATCTTGCTCCAGATCGTAAACATAAAACAAATTTCTGATATCACAAACAAACAAGTAAGCAAAGTTTGTTTACGTGACCATATGCTTACACAGACACATTTCCACAAAACAGGAATTACAATTTAAGATGATTTAATCAAAAGACTGAGGCCGTCCTACTTCTGGCTCTGAACGGTATTCAGTGTCAAGCATCGTTATGAGTGAAAATATACAGTAAAATATATCAAGTCTTCTAAACCGTGTAGAATGATCTAAATGCGTATGCGTGACTCTTTCTTTTTAAAACAATAGATCATCCTGGTAGTTTATTTAGAGCTTACAGCACCAAGATTAACATCCAGAACAAACCGTGTTAAGCTGAAAGGAAAACAGCGCTCCCACTAAGACACTCCGCTCGTGCGTGTTACTCAATCGTTCATGTGCAAATTAGATTAAATCCGGTTGCTATCGCAGCAGATCAAAACATAACTTTTGCTTCCATTCATTAATTATGAACCCCGATAAGCTGATGAGCCGGTAGATACTGTATACGGAACACAAAAGGTTAATCGCTCAAGCCAAACACACATCTCCTAAAGTTTCAAGTGCACTTGGTGAAGTCTGTCTTCTGTGCGCACACACAGACAACTCCCTCAATCATAAATAAAACAACACTCTCTTTCCCTGTTTTACCACTATTGCCCAACACTTTTTTGTTTATTATTAACACGAGCGAAAAGGTATTTCGGTGCCCCGTTTCCCCAAATAATCTTAATGTTAAAATCATCTTAAATGAGAGCGAGTGTTCCGTGTAATATTCGCTCCACCAGTTCAGGATGATCTTTGTTCTAGAATGTATTTGTTAAACGAAGTTCGGCTGTTCAAACCGAGATATCACATCCGCCGTGACTGATTGAAGATTAATTACAAATTAATTATAGGAGAATTCATTAAAAAAAATAGCACGTGAAAATACTGCGTGGGGTCGTTGCTATCACATAAATGTAACTAGCCATTTTTGCATATTCGTAAAATAACAATTTTAACAGGAAATTCATGTAACATTTTTTTTAAATACAGCGCATATAAAAGTCTCTGTAAAGCTGTTTTTCTTGTAGAACGCAGATTGTGTTAATAAATAAATCCCATTACCCTCCCCCCCCATTCTGAAATACGTCATATACTCTACTCTAATTTACAATACAATAGTATCTTCTTGAAGACACATTCGTAGTGACGTTTAGATTTTCCCCCTCTCAGTGAATTCAGATGTACAGTGATTGACAAGTCCTATTCACATAAAACATCCCGCGGAAAGCATGCACACGTTTTTGAGCTGTGCACGGGAGGCGTGGAGCTCGCTCACTTTTGACATTCTCTTCGCAGTAGTTTCTCCTCGAGGCACTCCAGCGAGTTCTAATGACATCACCCAAGCACCGCAGAATGGGGGAAGTTCGCGTTTAAAGAAAGAAACTACTTTTTTTCCTGGATGAGCGATGCTTTAATACAGCAGGACGTGTTGGGGCACATATTTTAATTGGAGCATAAAAGTACAGCTATAGCCGACAATGTCTTGCTAAATTCCGTGGGAATAGCTTGTTTTGAAAACAGTGCAGTTCACTCCATCGCCAAAAGGCCCATCACCAACGAACGTTAAGAGCGACGGTGCAATATCTGCACCGTAAAGCTCTGTCTGGACTACCTCTGTTCTGTGGACTAGCGCGGAAGAGAAGTGGAGAAAACGACGCTCCTAAACTAGAATTCTTGCCTATGGACGACTACAGTCCCCTTTCTCCAAAGGCAAATGCTTTCAGTATTGCCTCTCTGATTTCAGCAGCGGAGCAAGCAGGAAACGCAACGTTTGACAAACACGGCACTGGCCCGGACAAGTACGCCGCGCAAAACTGCTTTAAAATGCACTACAGCACAGTCACGAGGGAGATGGAAGGTACGGGCACGCTCTTGACAATAACCTAGTGATTTGGTTTGTGTAACTTGCCAGAGACATCACTGTCGTGAACCGCGCGCTAGACATTTCCTACTGCACACTACCCTCGCGCGCATGCTTTAGCCTTAGGAACGAAAATGAAAAACTGCTGCGTGTTCAGCGCGAGAGTCAGACCAAACATTCAAACGCGTAGCATTCGGGCAATAACATGTTGAAAAAAAACTGCATTCTAAGAAATGACTCTGCAGATTATAATTAACACCGACGGCTGTTACAGAGTCATAAAATGTTGCCAAGGGCTCTAACAGTAGAAACAGCTAAATTATTGTAAAATAGGTTAGTCCGAATCGCTTTGTTTCTGGAACTGTGCATGGCAAATGAATTCGAACCCGATGGAAGGTCGATGAGAAGCTGCTGTGAAGTATATGTGGAATACGATTGTGAACTGGATTGACCGCAAAACGTTGGTAAAAGAAAATAACATTGTACCAGCGGAACTTGGGGGTTCTCTTCGTTCAAAAAAACAAACAAACCGGAGGAGACGAGGTTGGTCGACGAGCACGCAGCGTAGCCGTTTGTCGGTGCAGCGTGGCAGTTTGTTTACTGTGTAAAAGGTTCACCCTCCTTCGTGCCAGCTAACCATTCTATTGTTAGAGAAGGGCGATGTGGGCGATACCCTTATCCAAAGTAAATGGGCGCCGGAAAGCCTATTAAAATGGGGCGAACTTCTCTGTCAATCGGTGTCGTCCCAAGGCGAGGAAAGGCGCATTACCTGCAGTTCCTTATCTAAATAGAAATAAGAACCGGTTTTATCGTGAAGGGGAGGCCCTACGCGAGAGATAAGAGAGAAGTCTGGATTTCACATTAGCATACACCAGCACAGCAGTGTAGAGGCCGCTTGGAACACTTCAACAGGCGACCACTGAAAACACCACAGCACGTCGCCGTCTCTCATGTTCGCTCGTAGCTTCTCGCGACTTGTCTGAAACATTTTAAAAGGACGTTTTCAACTACTGGGAAAATTGGAGGACTTACAGTCGTTTTTTCCGATCTTGTCGGTGGTATTTTATATAGGCGGTGTGTACTAACGTAGGACAGCACTGTTCTGCTTCCAGTTGGAATTCACTCATAAGACAAGTTTACATATACGATCCGGAGATAATTTCTAAAATAATCAACCACGCGTGGACAGCGTGACGTTATTTTATGTATTATCACTATTACAGTCGATTGATTTTTTAAGAATATTTTTTCTGTTTGTTTTTGAAACCTTCCGAGCGCAGTGCAAAGCTGTAAATCCAGTTTTTGGAATGATTTCAGCAATATCCAGCCCGTGGCTCACACAGCTGTCTCATTTTTGCGATGTTGCAGCCTTCACTACCAGCAGTCTGAACAGTCTGAGTACGGCCGGGAGCTACCATCTCTCGCCTTCTCCCGGGGATCCATACAGTCAACATGAAACCCACTTCGAGCCCTGTCCGGCCGCCCAACACGGTTACCCTTACTCGAGCTCCAACCCCGGGCAGGCTCCTCAAGGAGACACGGGAACGTCCAACTGCTCTACATCTTCCACTAGCTCGACGCCGAACAAGTCACTGGTGAAAAAGAACCCTAAAGTGGCTAATATTAACGTCCAACTCGAGATGAAAGCTCTCTGGGACGAGTTCAATCAACTTGGAACCGAAATGATTGTCACGAAGGCTGGAAGGTGAGTTTGTTCAGTTTTGGTGGATTTTTCTCGGTTTTTGGATTCAGAGTCACTCACAATTTATTTTTACTGATATTTTACATTCGAATTAATTATTACTTTGTACCTTAAGTTGTTGCGCTGCTGCAGTAAAATCAGTGTAAAGCACATACTACGACTTCAAATTATTAAATAAGTTATTCACTGTTATGAAGGGCTGGAATATAATCGAGAAATGCCGTTTCAGAACACTGCTCAACCTTGGATACCGCAAACTCGGAAATACCTAAATTATCGTCATAAAGTAAGCTATATTTTACTCAAATACACTGGTTTGAAAAATTAATATTCAACGTTATTTTGCTAACAGTGCACAAGCTAAGAAAATTCACAAGCGCCTGTAATGGAGTGCTAACAGTTCGCTCCTGTGTATTTACTCCGAGATAAGTGAGGGTAAGTGATAGCATTTAGATACTGTTAGCATATTCTAAAGCTGCGTGCCACGAGCTAAAGATTTAGCACAAATAACAAACAGTGAGACAATACCTAAATTCGACTGTTATTCCAACACTTTCAAATCCTCCGTATCACAAGATCCCATCCTTGATAAATCCATGAAACGATCGCGCAATACTACCATGCGATATTATTAATAAATAAATGCACCGTATTGAGTCCTTTTTATGTCTCTTTTCTCTTGGATTGGTTCAGACATCTTGGCTCGAGGCCGGGAAGGCTTTCTCTAAAGGAATGTGCACGTTCCTTTTATGCTTTAGATCACTTACAAAATGCCGTCTGGCGAAACATGTTACTGACCGAGGAATTAATATTATTAACATCATCATCATTATTCTTACTATTATTCTTATTATTATTGTTATTATTATTATTATTATTATTATTAGTAGTAGTAGTAGTAGTAGTAGCATTGTTATTATTATTATTGGATGTTTGGTATTTAATTTATTGAATAAAATATTTCTTAACTGCTTTCAATAAAATGTCAGCTATAGCCAAAGGCTGGAGAGAGTTTACACGTACTGAGGTACAGTTTACCTTTACCATAGTCCACTGTTTCAAACAGCATAACGTGTATATGATCATTCGGAGCCTACATGAGATTATATGTGACATAGTTTGGTAGCCCTGCTTCTTGTAACGCGTTCAGACACACACACACAGTGTTTTCTATAGCTGACGAGACCTGATTGTCCAAACAGATCATTCTCATTCCAGCATAGCTGGGTGATGCGTCGGCGCGGAGTTCAGTTATTCTCTCAGGATGATCGGTCGCCCCGTGCTGTTCAGTGCTCTGTCGAACATATGCTCACGCGCTTTGTGAATTTTATTCTGTTACACGATTAATGATTAGTTAGGATATTCGCGTTAAGAATGGGTGAACATTTGCGGTCTCTCTTTTGTCTACCTAGGCGTGAGTAGCGGAGTGTAATCTTTCTAGGTGCGTACGGCCTGTAGAGGCACCTTATATGACGTGGTGCTTCTATAGGTGCATTATCACGTGACTTCAGACGCCTGTTTTATCTTAAATTTATAATGCACGCAAAAAGAGGGTCATTAATGACGGACGGTGGACAACTCGACCTCTTTAATATATATCGATATTTAATATATAGTCCATAATTACAAAAGAGCGACTGTCGTCTTCGGAATACATGTTATCTTTAAACCATTATACATGATAATATAGAAACAAATTTATCAATTAATTTATTTTCAACGCTCACGTACAAAATCATCTAATCATCTGGTTTAGTCATCAGAATTGCATGGGAAATCCGTATTTCCATGTACGAAGTGACAGGCAACAAGAGAGGAAAGCGGTATTTTATCGAGTTTCAGTGGGATTACTTCCTCCGATGTTCAATATTGCGGGTGTGCAGAGGATAAACTGTCACTCCGAAGTCTTCCACAACATCGGATCCAAAGGAAAACACTTTCAAAGATACTTTAACCTCAGCTACCCACAACTACAGCTCTGAATAGAAGCTGACGTTAATGGAGCGACGACTCCAAGATCACTTTCGCTTGCATGCAACACACAAACCTGTTTAACGTTGCTTTTGAGTTCCTTAACAGAATTTAGGATACAACGTTTGATGATGCACAGCACGTTCGTTGCAGCGTGTCTGTTCACGGTATAATCGAGAGAGAGAGAGAGAGAATTAAAGTTTACCGGAGCATCAAAGTGAACGGACAAATGCCTACCACTCAAATAAAAAAAAACGGTTCTGAAAATGTGCACAACGGTTTAATTGTAATCCTGTAACAAGAAAAATGTCGATTTTAGCTTTCAAGAGTGAAACAAAAATGAAACAAAAATAAGGTTGACACGAGCCATAAATAATTAATATTTCATTGTAACTGAAAAGCACTAAGCACGGAATACAAAGTTATTGTTTCAATTTGACCGCGGGTTTGAAAGGTGTAAAATGAACATTCTAAAAAACATATTCACACTATTGGCTTGAGGTCCTGCCGTCCCAGTAAATTCCGTTAAAAAAACTACTAGTTATATCAGCAGCCTGTCAGTGAGCTATATATAAATGAATATAAAACAACGGCTCATGGACCGATGGAAGAATTTAATGTAAAACTGGTATGCAGATTATTATATCCATATTTGGTTATGATATAATTTTACAGCTTGGGCAAATACGGACAATGTGTGCAACACAAATGTTTTTATTATTATTATTATTATTATATTACTATTGTTGTTGTTGTTATTGTTATTATTGTTGTTGTTGTTATTCCTTTAGGAGCTGCTTTATACGTTCATGCAAACTAACAAATCGATTATTTACTTTTCCATCTAGGAGAATGTTTCCTACGTTCCAAGTCAAAATATTTGGGATGGACCCAATGTCAGACTACATGCTATTGATGGATTTCCTACCAGTTGACGATAAGCGATATAGGTAAGGTAGCTTAGCAACACCGCGTGCGAGTTTCACCTAAAAGCACCGTTGATAGTAAACGTAGATAGAAAACTCTTTACATATTATAATAATCACACAACAAATATACTTTTCATACCATCATGTGACTTATACTTTCAGATGAAGAAAATCCGTCTTGCATATTTAGTGTTATCAGACTACTATCAGATGTCTCCAGGTTAAAATTCACAAAAGAGGGCACATTTAAATTTTAATCAGGGACTGGTAGCATTTTATCTGTTCTTTTAGAACATGATATAAAACAAGATATTTAAATATAGAATTTATCAATTCAAATTTATTTCAAAACCATAAAATGGTGGCTTAACCACAGGTAATGCAGTACTAAAACTATCTGCGTCTCGCCCTCTTTCCTGTACCAAGGTATGCCTTTCACAGCTCCTCGTGGCTGGTCGCCGGTAAGGCTGACCCCGCGACTCCCGGTAGAGTACACTACCACCCCGACTCTCCCGCCAAAGGCGCCCAGTGGATGAAACAGATCGTTTCCTTCGATAAACTAAAACTCACCAACAACCTGCTGGACGACAATGGGCACGTGAGTAGGCCGTGTTTGCAGTATGGCGCAGTCTTAATTGAATAATACAAGTATTTTTTTAATTATTAATGGCCACTTTATAATACATGGTCTCAGGTTTTACACAAACGCTTTGCTCCATATTCAGTTTAGTTACGGAGCAAAGATATAAAAAAAAAACGTTTCCGTAAGACGAAGTGATAGTATCTTAAAGAAACTGACGAATGGATTAACAGTCACTTTATAATGGCCACTTTAAACTACTTTTTTACATTAATAGATGTAAAAATATATATATATAATACGTTTTTTACATGAACAGATTATTGAACAACGAATGAATAAACAGATAAGACCGTTATTCAAATTATGTAAATGTTCCATAATTTTGGTCTTTAGTTTAACAATCAGTAAAATACTGATTTTACTGAAATACAAGTCCAGACATTAGAATGTATTTTAATAGTTCGGTGGATTTTTTAAACGTAGGAAATGTTTTGATACTGTACTGGTATTGAAATGTATTGATATTGTATTGATATTGGCTATTGATAAAACTGTGATATTCTTACTGTGATCGTCCCGACAGACTGATACATAAAACTTGCACAATACTACTATTACTACTACTACTATTACTACTACAATTACTATTACTACTACTACTACTATTACTACTACTATTACTATTATTACTACTACTATTACTACTATTACTATTACTACTACTACTACTACTATTACTACTATTACTATTACTACTATTACTATTACTATTACTACTACTACTACTATTACTACTACTACGACTAATAATAATAATAATAATAATAATAGTAGTATTAGTATTAGTTTATGAAACCTGTATTTTCTTTTCAGTGCGTTTTTCAGTCTGACATATAACTTGCTGATATTTTTAACTTATATTTGATGTTTTTGCAGATCATTCTGAACTCGATGCACAGATACCAGCCTAGATTCCACGTGGTCTACGTGGACCCAAGGAAGGACAGCGAGAAATATGCCGAGGAAAATTACAAGACTTTTGTGTTCGAAGAGACCAGATTCACGGCCGTCACAGCATATCAGAACCACAGAGTAAGAAGACGTCTGTAACACGTTTCGTTATAACACATTTATAACACCCATATTACCGCTATGGCGTTTACGACTTGGTTAAAAGTAATAACTGACTCATATGGAAGGTTAAACACATTGAAATGTTTATTTATTTTTGCTCTATATAGTTCAGTTATATAATGTTCAATTCTCAACTTGGAACTCAGAAAGGTTTTCTCCCCAGTGCTGCTGAAAGGAAAACAATTCTGTATTTATCGTGGCTCTGGAGTGTCCTTGCTTCGAAATGAATGCGCGTGCTTTTTTGCAGACGCCTAGACCTGAAGCTGTTCCGAGAGAATGAATTATCAGGAGAAACTACATTCAGGAATTTTACCATTTGAAAAAAATACAGACGAAGTCCAAAATAAAACATTAAATTACTGAGGTTATAATCTAATAATAGCTAGAAGTCTAGTTTATATTTTCAGAAATAAATCAATATTTGTCTAAGATAAAAAACAGCTTAGAAATAAAAAAAAATAGCTGACATCGTAGATTTATAGTTTTGCTATGAATGAAGGAGATTTTCCTTCTCAGGACTGTCACAGCATATCTGTGATGCTCGAGCGCAGCTGTCCCCTCTTGTTGCCCCTCCCCTTCTTTCCTGCTCTGTCTTCTATCAGTTTGACCTCGCGCTCTTCAACTCTCATCGCGGGCTTTTACGTTTGTTTTTCATCTCATTCCGGAACATCACGCGCACAGGTCTTCAACGCCAGATTGCGCGCGAAGCCTTTCTAGACGTATAAACTTGTTTTTCAAATGATGAAAATGATTTCCTTTTTCCTTTGCGAAATATTTGTAATATCGTTCTAACAAATAAAATATGTTACGCCTTAGCGTTGTAAATATATCCCCATTGTAAGGCTTTAAGTGTATATATATATATATATACACTTATATATACATATATATATATGAGAGAGAGAGAGGGAGAGAGTAGTAGTAAAAGAGTACTCATATACAGGTAACAGAAATAAACGTTGTGTTTGTTTGTTTGTTTTTCAGATAACACAATTAAAAATAGCCAGTAATCCGTTTGCAAAGGGATTTCGAGACTGTGACCCGGAAGACTGGTACGTAGCGCTCTTGAAGAGTGTTTCTACAGTTCACAACGTAATCATAGCACTAATGCGACAAATACATTCATCGACATTTTAAGAAACGCAATTAAATATTACTACTTTATAAGCATATTACGCTTTTAAGATATGTTCAGAACGACTTTAGAAATATATTTTTGCATTACTTTTTAAAGCTGAATTTTGTGGTTGTGTCGTAGTGGTGACTGTCTAAGACACCAAATACATCGCGCTTTCATGCCTCTCGCGCTTATGTCTTCGTTTCAGGCCAAGGAATCACAGGCCAGGCTCGCTGCCAATAATAAGCGCTTTTGCTCGGACGAGGAATCCAATGTCTTCTCCACCGCAACAGAATGGCACCGAGAAAGGTATGCGCGCGCTCATCGTCCACTGAAAATAATCTTCCTCAACTGGACTTACGGTTGTTCTAATTTAAGACCGAAAAAATAATGGTTTTTAAAAGTTTTTAAAAAAACGTACAACAATAACAAAACAACACAAAAAACATTACCAGCTCGCTGACTTTCCGTTCAGCTTTTGCATTGCAACTCCTGTAATCATCACCCTTTAGCCGCGTGCAGTCATCTACACGTGCAAATATATGCTTCAGCTTTAGCAATTCAATTATCGCGCAGTTATTATTGTGAATTGGCACGTGATTTAAAGCAGACCACGTGGCCTGCAGGTAGCGTTTACTTTTTGAAAAACACATTCCAAAGAACCAGACATGTCCATTTCCAGCATGGCAGACTGTGGTCGACGGTTCGAGCAGCTGCATGGCCTGAGGACACACCATGTACAGACCGAAGCGTCGTGCCCATTGGTTGCACCCTGGTTGTGCTCGGTGTAAAACGATTTCCTCAGTGAATCAGAGGCTGTTTGGCTGAAAAACCCTTCAGCCCTGGCCTCCCATCACCTATAGCACACTTCACTTCACAATCAACGAACCAAATAATACGAAAACATTTCCATGAGAGTGAACCTTGGCGTGCGCAAGGGTGACTGCGAGGACCCCTCCACTGTTAATGTACCTACTCTGATCTCTGTGGTCTAGAATTCACATACACAGAGTCGAACTGCAGGCTTTCCACAGACCACGCACTAGACACTGGCCAGTACACAGACCTTTCCAAAAACACTAACGTGTGGAAAAATCTCTGACATCAGTCTTTTTTAGTTGTTTTTTGATTTGTGAATACAATGTCGCATTCAAACCACAATATTACAGTAATAATTATTTAATCCCAACCTGTTATCACTTGTCACAGAAGACAGCAGGCGAGACTATGACCGGGATCCCAGCGGAACACCCATTCATGCAGACCCCGCCCATCAGCTGATGTCACGGGTCCTCAGTCCCGCCCTCCCTGTCCCAGGGGGTCTCCACGCTGTCCCCCTCACAGCTGGCCCCAGAAGTCCCCCCCATGAGTTGCGCATCGATGGGCACCCCCAGGCACCAGAGACCCTCCACCATCACCCATACAAGTACCCCACAACCTACGAACATTACCTCGGAGCCAAGACCAGGCCATCTCCATACCCCCTGCCCAGTATCAGGAGCCACGGTTACCACCCGCACATGAACCCTCCCACAGCAAACATCTACTCCTCCAGTGGAGGCCCCACTAACTACGATTACGGACCAAGATAATGACGGACACGTAGTCTGTCCAGGGCCACCTGCCCAGGAGAGCAGTCTGGGAGAGAAAAGGGCAAACAAGAACCCAACCCCAAGACACACACACACATCACAGCCTCTCACTCCACTTCTGTCTCCCCAACACCCCACCCCCCTATCCACAAACAACAGCGACAAACACACTTTACCAGCAAGACTTTCACAAGTGTGTCAAGTTTTGGAAAGTTTTGGAAAGTTCGCACTGTTCAAGGCAAATGGCAGGAAGCAAGCGGCATATTTATTGAGCGGAGCTGAACATGCTCACAGGAGAACGCGGAGGGGATCTGTGAACGGTGGACCTCAAGTCTGCCATCAGAACTGTTACCCTGTGAACTGTTACCATAGGAACCCCTACAGCATGAGGCACTACAGGACCCAGGGACTCTAAGACACAGGCCAGCACAATAAGAAGGGCAGAACTGGAACTGAAAACATTTGTGTTAGATGCACTTTTTTTTTTTTTGCTTTTAAAAAGCCATAAATTATCTAATCTTCAATCCCTCAAGATTCTAGGTAGACGGGACATTTGCATGTCGTGCTGATCAGAAGATACAGGACTCCCTGTTAAATATCCTTTTGTTTATTTTTGTCCTGATTGAGAACTATCCACTGCTGGAGACAGGAGGCCATTTTGAGCAGCTGCGAGAAGCTTGTACCATGGCACCGACTTCAGTAACTCAAAATAAATGTGGACAATATGACCTAGTTGAACCTTGTAAAATAAGCATTAAATATTTTACTTTCAACATCATTTTCCATTAACTTTTTCAGTCCTTGTCAAAATTTCCCAAGAGTGTTATCTAATATGACCCTAGAGCTTAAACCAGGGGGAGAAACCTCTTTTACTCGGTGTGTGTGTGCGTGTGTGTGTGTGCGTGTGTGTGTGTCCAAGTGTGATTAATACATGTTTGATTTGGAAAGGAGATACCAGGACTTAAACATAATCAGGGTTTCATTCTTGTTAGTCAGGGACTGTTGCGCACACCAAATGTACAGTCTTTTTATTCAGACAGACTATATCACCTTTATAACACACAAAGACACAGAGAGAGAGACCGAAGATGAAAGAGGAACGCAGAGAGAGACACAGAAACAGAGTGAAAGAGAGACTGATAGACAGAAAGGAAGAGGGAGACAGAAAGACAATGAGACAGAAAGAACACACACTCACAGAGAAGGAGAGAGAAGAACACACACACTCACAGAGGAGGAGAGAAGGACACACACACACACAGGTCCACAAAGTTAATCTGAACAGAACATATGGAGTAGTTTTGAATGAAGTTATTCATAGATTATTCATAGATTAGCTGAGAAAACAGTGGTTTGACAACTTAACATGATCCATACTTGTAAAGGCATCAAGGTAAATGGTTTAGTTCACCCGTCCGGTGCACATATGTGTTTACATATTTCAAATACGGATTCTGTCCACGTTCCATCTGCAAAACAATTAACGCCTATAATTTGGCATATTAAGATTTTTTAGACCACTGATTTATTATTAATGATCTGTGCAAAGATAAAAAAAGTCAATAAGATGTTAATGATTTAATTCAGTGAATTCAATCACTCGCATTCGTTAGACATGGATTCACTAAGTTGTCAAGTTTACACGTACCCCATCGGGCAAAAGGCCCAATGTCGTGAAATGTCGCAAACACATAATCGAAATCGTTCATCGTATAGAGTAAACGTACAACACAATGTTTAACAATTAATGTTATAAATAATAAAATATTACATTAGGTCTGAAATGCATCAAAACCGTTAGTGACAACAACCGTGTGTCACGTGGTTATTTTCCTTTGACTGTTTTTTTCCACGCTACTAAGGTAGAGGGAAATGGCTCGCATACCATTTGACCTCTGGCAACAAACGACTTTCTACGGTATCAAAGGTTAAACAACGTTTCTACCAGTTTGAGCGGCGACTAATTGTTCGCGTCATTTTTGGGTGAGACTAATTTCATACATAAAACCAGCCACACGTTGTAGGATAATAAGACTAGAGATTTTAACCAGGTATACACAAACAAATATCAATAAAATGATCATGTACTTCGTTCTTAGGATTTGAGAGATTTAAAAAAACGTTGGGCAGTTTCACTTCTCTAAAATAAATAACCTAACTAAAACGGGAGCAGTATTTATAATAATTAAGTATGAATTTAACTACATACTCATATTTCAATATATGTAATATTATTTAGACCATATCAAAATTGTAATATTATTTAATATACATCATAATTGTTAAGTCGATGACAGAGCCGTTCATGTCCGAAGCAGGAAATGCGCGCGGCTTTCCAACGCTGTGAAAGGGGTTCCTGTCTGCTCCGCCGGAGCGGGAAGGACAGTCTGGAGATCTGGGGGTCCCTTCGCGTGAGTCCATTGCTGGCGGTGGGTAATGAGTTTGGCCTGTCAGGAAGGCGGGGACACCGGGACGCACGCCGCTTCCGTTAGGGTCGGCACAGCTGTGTCTGTTCCTGTGCCCATGTTTTCCTTGACGTGAGGCCGTCGAAGGCCGGACCTGCGCTTCTCCCCTCCACAGAGCAGAGACCAGCAGGTGAAGACGCGGTCCATGACCAACCGAATGACGGGTCACAGCTGTTTTCACTGGGAGCTTTTGCGAGTTACACTGATGTATAAACTACAGGATACAAGTTACTCCGCAGGAAACACCACGACATATACAAACGTCGAAATATAGCTACTAATTACTATTTTAACACTGTCAAAATTACTATTACTAAATAATATTGTAAAACGACACAATAATTATAGACAAAATGAATGGTGTAGAAATAACTACTAGATAATCAGCATATTGTTCAACATAAGTACGCACTTTCTTACGACTGATGCCGGACAGTATGTATTCCACGTACAGACCTGTCAGTATTACCCCTCTGTTATTACATCTTCATAGCATTTGTTTACATTTAATGATACTGTTTTATATTAAAGCGTTTGATAAAGATCAACTGCAATATTGGCTCCAGAGTAATTTTCGACAAAAAATAAGTATACAATAATCTTATATAAATAAAACAAATCTGACATTATACTTATCAAACAGCAAGCGTGTAAACATTTAACCTAGAACATTTTTACAACGAAGAATGAATGGCGGGGACAAACCCAGATTAATCCAGATTGATTTTTAATTAAGTTACAAAAAATATCCACATTCAAAACAGGCTCAAGGTCGGAAAACCCCAGTCACGCTACATCACCTGTGCAGATGTCAAGGCGTCTCCTTCTAATAAGAGCTGCCAAAGACTTCAGCACGAGACGAATGAGTGGTGACGCCACCGACGTGGACTCATCAGACGCACGTCCGCGTCGGAAACGTCTGTTGTGACAGGCGTATATCAGAGCTCGCTCCGTTTTGTGTACATTTTTTCGCGAACACACCACGGCTGCTCGGCATATCCAAAGACAGATCTTGCATGGTGAGTAAAACAGCTGAGTTGGGCCTATCAGAGTCGCGAGGGCTACCGAAAATAGTTTCAGATTTTTTCTCCTCCTGTCAACAACCGTGGCTACACGCCGTTTACGTTCCATTTGCCATGGCTGACGGACATTTTATGCCGAACACAAGACAAAATAACTACCACTGCGATATTAGACAACAACGCTTGTGTCTTTTCAAAGGTGCCTGGCAACCATTTGTACTAGACCGGAACAAAACGAGCACGCGATTTCTGGGTCCGAAATTACCTCGAGTCGTCATTTGTCAATAATAAAAAAAGTCTTTTTCCACCTGTCAAACCACAGCAGCTCAAGGGCATCTGACTGGAACAAGACACAATACAGAGATTGTCCATTACGGCTAATGGAGGCTTGGTTAAGCGCGCGGACAATGGCGAGATGACCTCTAACCTTTAAAGCGTTAGCACTATGCAGGAGTGTTTGGCGATCACCGAGGCGCAGGTTGTTGTCCGAGGTGTGTGTGTATGTGCGCGCGCGCGTGGTGGGGAGGTCCAGACTTTATTGACTTCCTAAATGATCTATTATTACGTGATTTACGAGGCTGCGACCCGCAGAGGCGGCAGCGGAGCATTTTGATTTATCGCACAGCGGACGGAAAGGTGTCCCTATCGCGAGTCTTTGTTGTGTATTCAAAGTGCAGGGGAGACGTAGGAAGCTATTACCACGTGGAGGAGTCACCGCAGAGGTCACGGACAAAAGCACGAGGGGAAGTCCAGAGATGACAAGAACTAAAAGTTAATGAAGGCTGATAGTGAAATGAAGAGTTTGTCTTCCTCTGACCGGCGACTCGCCCGCTGTTATTTTCCAAAAAGGATGGCCTCCCGACTCCCCTCACGCTTCCTGTACAGTCTGATGGGATATTCCAAGCAGCTCGCATCCCCCGGGACACGTGCCTTATGGAGTAGAACGGCTGCGAGCCTTTTGATGTTTTTCCGCCACCGCTCCGAGACGCATGAAATCCCACGTGGCTTAGTGCCACGGACTCTATTATTACCATTCGCACTGACAAACGGATCGACTTTCAAACGATCCTCGCGCTGCCAAAGAAATGACGGTTGATTTAATGAGAACATCGTGAGACACAGAAAAGTCATATGTTCGTTATACAAAATCTATCTGGGAAAAGATCAATTGAGGTCTTTTGTCTGCGTCTTTGATACTGTTCTTTTGAGCGTTTTGCGTGCAACATTTTCAATAAGCTGCAACCTAAATGTCGCTTAAAACGTTAAAAAATCACTCAGGAAAGCAACGTTTTATTTCTTAAAATAAACAACTATATCAATAATCTTAATTAATACAGACATACGTGCAATAAAAGATTTAAAAAAACGAGTAATTTCGCAATTAATTCGAAAGACTAAACCTATTTCCAGAAACGGAGCAAGTATAGACCGCCCAGCCGACATTTGTTGCAGTCTAAATTAAATGCCGCTAATGCGCCCCAATGAATCTTGCTAACAAACAAGCCTGTCGCTCGTGTCTCTACACCAGTGATTAACCCCGTCTGATGAATGCTGGACAGCGGAGTCCAGAGGGCAGCGTTTAAACTCACCAGCGGTTCTGGAAAAACAGTCGTGAATTACACACTGCCGCTCAGGCGGGACTTTAAGAGTAAATATCCATGGACATAGATTTCCCTCTGGCAATGCAAACAGCACACCGAGGCGGTGCAGACCATGGGGCTGACAATGTAGTGGATTAAAACACCTCCAGCTTTTTGTGTGTGTATGTGTGTAGTTGAGGTGACCCTGCTTGATTAGTTGAATGCAGCTGTAGTTCTTTTGACCTCTGACCTCTAAGCCTTGTGCAGAAACTGCTGTTATGTGAGAAATGCCTTTTTTGTCTTTCAATTCACAGATTGTAGACAGAAAAAAACATGGCAAACATGAGAGCACAAGTTCCTGTAAAAACTGTCATGGAGGGAGTGTTAATATGAGGACAGATAAGCACATGATGAGGTGGTGGAGCTGCACAGATGTTAGTGTTAGGAACAGAAAAGGTCTAGGGCAGTTTGCAATGATGTTGGTTGTAGAACCAATACTCTACAACCAACAGTACCATTCTCTAACCAACATACTGCAACTAAAATTTTCCAACAATCAACATTCCGTAACCAACACCAACATTCTACAACAAATCACCAACATTCCGTAACCAACACCAACATTCTACAACAA
>JAOXYF010000006.1:855686-858978 GCA_028565775.1 Sternarchorhynchus goeldii | reverse complement strand
TTTCAAGAGGAGCAGAATGATGAGGACAAATGATTGTCTACTAAGCTCTCCACTCTGTCAGACACACACACACACACGGAGAGCACTGATACAATCGCTTTACACACTTCATAGACACTAGGCATACACTAAAAGATAAAGGTGCTGACTGACCTTCAAAGATGGATTAAAGATTATACCTATCCATTTATTAAATGTGTTTAGTAATAAACAGTGAATAGCGCTGTTTGACTGAATACTGTTAAACTTGCTTAATACAGATTCTGCACGAACTTCAGTCGTACAGAATACATTTATATTGCAATATTTATGTAAGAGATACAGAATAATTCCAGTGATAATCGCCGTGGATTATGAAGAAATATTCGGGTGTTCAGGTCACACCTTGGCCTTTGCTAAGTAACCAGCAGACAAAGCAGCGATACAAGATAAACCCCTTGTTATCGCTCAGCCTGAAACATTCGCTTTTACAGAAACAATTTACACCTTAGACTACATCTTTAATGTGTAAAAAACCCCACATTTTAACTTGAAACTAGAGACCACCCATGAGTGAAGTTTCAACAGACGTCTTATTCATTGTACGTATGAAACACACTTGTGTCGGTAACATATCCAAAGTTGTAGGTAGTGTAAAATGGCTAGCTAGTTAGCCACATGAGCTAGCTAGAAAAGAACATAACCTGTCTGTGACAGAAGGAAGAAGGTAGTAACCCTAACTAGCCTAGTCTTTCGTGTAGCGAGGACAACCCTCTTATAAACACAAATGGATGGCAAATATGAACAGACTACAAGCTGCGAAGTAGAGAGGACTCTACCTGAACAGATTTCGCGTGTGGGATGTAAATATGCGACATTGAACTTGAAAAGCCCCCGCGACAGCGGAGAGGTGCCCTCGATATTGCCTGTATTTTTTCCATTTCACCCCTGTTTATCGTCACGTCAAAATCGGCATTTTTTTAAAGCTCATTTTTAACTAAAATGACAATTCCTAGATGTTGTGAGAGTTTTTCAAGTGCAATTTATTTTATATAAATTGCACTTGAAAAACTCTCACAAATTATATAACTTGGTCAATATGTTAAAAAAACCCTGACTCGCTAAAAACGTTTACAGTGGTAAAATTGAGATTACCCTTATGTAGCGTCGACATAAAACTAAAAAAAACACACAACATCAACATACAAACAAACTTCTGGCAGTTTTATAAGTTTAAGTGCCATTCAGTGGTCTTCTCTGAAAGCAACAAAAGAAAAGATGTGAACCTGCAGAACCAGCTAGGCCCATCATAAACATGGACAAGTTTTTTCCCCTCATTTCTTACTTGATCTCTTTTGGTCTAAATGAGAAGGGGGGGGGGGGTCGCGCTAATCCTCAGCACACACAGTAGCCTTTCATACCCACAGCCAGTGAGAGAAACCTTTATTTGCCCATTCCTATCATGAACAAAGTTTCAGGCTCAACTGGGTCTCGGTGAAAAAGATTAAATGAAACCAGAGTGTTTTAAACCGCTTTGGAAGCCCAAGGATTAGTTCGGCTGATGGCTCCACTCTCTCTCACACTTCACCCAAATGCGCAGGTGTGGGTGGAGGGACAGGAGTATTTTAAACCAATACAGCACAGAAAAAGTCCTTTGCCTGCTCAGAAACAAATGGAAAACATACATTTTGAGCTCAGGAGCATGTTCAGAGTACTGGTTGTCATTGTCTGCAGTAGTTTCATGACATACATAGTAAATTCCCCAGAGGTCAAAAGGGCAGTGTGATGCAGGAGGCCAGTCCAACAGAAGGACTGTCCAATAGGAGGACTGTTTAACAGGAGGACTGTCCAATAGGAGGACTGTTTAACAGGAGGACTGTCCAATAGGAGGACTGTTTAACAGGAGGACTGTCCAATAGTCAACAGTGAAGCAGGTATGAAATGGTCTGGTTCCACAGGTGTGTGACGGGACACTGGGTCTCAGCCCAGGCAATTAGAGCAGATGGATGAGGCTGGATGGTGAGACGTTCGAGGGGGATGCAAAAGTGCCCCCCTGCCTGGGGTGGTACGATGCCACAGGCTGAGTGACCATGAATTATTGGTGCGTTCTCCGTTTACCCACCTCCCGGGCGAGGGCATGCTGGGCACTGTGTCCCTGGGTCCAGGGGGGGCAAGGTTGGGCTTAGATGAGAGTGGACTGGAGAGCGGATCCCTGAAATCACCTCTTTACCTGCTTCTCTTCTACACGTAGTGAGAGTCAAATTACAGCTCACCATCACAGACAGAAGAAGAAGTGGCACTATGGTGCTGTTCTTGGATCAGCTGTGAGTCGACCCGTCCTGCTGGGCTGTCATTGTGAGCAGCGTGGAGAAGGGCATTACTCAACATTACTCAGCCCTGGTAACCAATCAACCCTGCAGAAGAAAACAGGGTCTCTACGTTTAGGGGGATTTTGTTTACTTTTCTATTAACTTTATTTTCAAGATTTAAACTAAGAGACAACAGTAAATCAATAAATGCATGCATTTAGAGGGAGGAACTCATGAACTATTAAATATTCCAGGAATGGAGTTTAAGAAAACCAAAAAAAAAACCCAAACATGGTGACTGCAGGGTCAGCTGTGGCCTCTGATCACATTCCAGAAAGATCCATGTGGCTCAGAAGCAGCACTGATTCCATCTCCCTGTGATGTAACTGTTGTGTGTAATTAATCACCTTCCTTCATTGAGTCGCCTCTCAAAGGTGGTGTGTTTGGGGCTCTCCAGGTGAAGTTTCCCTGAGCTGAGACCGGAACAGCCCTGCACCCCCTGGGCTGTTCTGCTCTTCTCACGAGCGGGAGTAACATCAGAGACAGAGGAAACAACGCATGTGTGTGTGGGTGGACAGGAGTTAGACTTGCACCCAGGCACTTCAGGTATCTCAGAAAATATGTCCTGTCTATCTCCTGGGGCTGTGTTTGTGTTTGAGGAAATCAGGGCTTTCATGCTGATAGAGGTCTGTGTGTGACGGAGGTGTTGCAGAGAGGGTGTGGACGGACCTGTGGCTCGGCTCGGCTCGGCTCCAGGGCGTGGGGGTGTGGGAGTGGGGCTGAGGGTGATGGAGTGAGGGTGAGGGAGTGGGCCACACCTTCCAGCAGCCACACAATATCTCGTCTGCGCACACACTCATGCACACACGCTCAAGAACACACACTTGCGCGCACACACTCCCACTGAGGTCTGACTGGTGTAGGTCTGGCTCAGGTTATCACCAGAAGCCACGGACGTCCAAAGCTCTGAACAGTTTTAATGTTGTTCTCCAGCCTCATTCAGC
>JAOXYF010000006.1:845686-850686 GCA_028565775.1 Sternarchorhynchus goeldii | reverse complement strand
CTGATTTATGAGTCTGTTTATCTGTTGCGCCGCCCTGCTGGCACCACCCGTGTTGGTGCGGCTGGCTCCAACGCACAGATCAAACCCGGACAACTGAGAGCGGACAGAATCCCTGACATCACGTAGGCACCAGGCGAGAGGTCAGAGGTCAAAGGAGTGACAGGTTGCATGTGAGCTAGAGAGAGCAGAGGCCTCCCCCCCTGCGGTGAGACCGCGAGGGAGATCCCAACACGAAATGCCATGACAACACAGGGAGACACCAGATGACTGCTTGTCTAAAGGTTTCCGTATGACATCACATCTTCTGTTGAAAAGGTCCATGCGCTCAGGGTGTGGAAGGGAGGGGTGGGGCTTAACCTCAGCAGCCGGTTACCATGGCATCCAGACCAGAGCGCTTGGTAATGTGGATTTTGGTCAGCTCCTCTGCACAGGTCGGGTGGATGCCCACGGTGTCCTGTAGTTGGGCGTAGGTCAAACCACACCTGCCAAAACACACAGGACAAACCGCAGTCAGTCATTAAAGAGAAACACCTCCATCCACGCGGGGCGGGACACTGTGTCACCAGCGCAGGATGGGGATCACATGGTGGAGAGGCAGCACCACTTCGTCCGGAGTGAGGAGTGGAGTTTTCGTAAACTCCTGCGGGTTTTCCCTTACTCCAGCGTAACACTCCAGCGTAACACTCCAGCGTAACACTCCAGCGTAACACTCCAGCGATACTCCAAAGACAGCGGCTCAAAGTTCACTATGTATTTCCATAGACACCATGAAAATGATCAAACACACACATGTTTAATTCCACCTGCTAACGGTGAACAGGAGTGCGGTGAGGTTCTCACCATCACTGTGGGTTCTACAAAAACACGAGTTTCTACAGGGACATGTCTCTGCTCAACACACAGTCCTTCAGTTCAGTAAAACATGACACGTCTCTAAAAGGATGGTTTTTATCTCAATTTGTTAAGCTAAGGACATGTTTTTTAATATTTATAAAAACAGGCACATTTTCTCCACAAGAGTGTGGAAGCAGAGCAGGTGGAGCCGACTTGGACTGGAGCGACTCCAGAACACTCTGAATGAGGACCGGGAATAAGATGATCCGGATCTGGACTGCAGCAGATCTGGACTGGAGCGACTCCAGAACGGACTCCATTCCAGTCTGCTCACACACACTGCCCAACAGACACAGCACCACTGTTACAATGTAACTGCACCAGTATTGTGTTGGTGTAACACATCTCAGTAACGCTCAGCCTCGGTTCTGTTTCAGTACTAAAAGGTCGCGGTGTAACGTGCAGTCAGTACCACAGTGGAAGAGGATGGAGCAGCTGCGAGTGGTACTGGACTCACCTGAAGCTGAGGGCGAACCCCTGGAGCACTTCACCTGCGTTGGGCCCAGAGAAATGTAGACCAAGAACCTGCTGATTACCTGCTCGCTCACACACCACCTGGGCAGGACAGACAGGCAGACAGACAGGCAGAGACAGGCAGGCAGACAGACAGACAGGCAGACAGACAGACAGACAGGCAGACAGACCCAGACAGACACACAAAGGGAGTGAAAGACAGAAAGAATGGAGAGGAACATCAGAGACACGTGGCAGGTTCAGGTGTATACAGCAGTCTACTCATCCTGCTTAAGCTGCAGATGGGCGGAGCCTGAGTGATGCCCCACCCTCACCTTGATGTAGCAGTGACCAGCATCTCGCTCTGCGATGGTGAACTCCAGAGGTCTGTAAAAAGCGTGGTACACCTGCCCAACCAGAACACACAGATCAGCCAACTGGGTTTTTTTTGTATTTATACATTTATCTGTGCACACGCACACCACGAGTCTAAACAACTTGAAAACAACCAAACACAGAGCCAGGAGAAACTCCAATAATTTTGCTTGTGGTTCAGCAGGTCTACGGTTTCTCACATGTTCTGCACACACTTCAGCAGGTCTACGGTTTCTCACATGTTCTGCACACACTTCAGCAGGTCTACGGTTTCTCACAGGTTCTGCACACACTTCAGCAGGTCTACGGTTTCTCACATGTTCTGTTCACACTCTGGTTTTTCCTCTAATGACACTTTACTCTCTTAAATATTTTTCTCCTCCCCTTCAGTCTCAGGTAAGAAGGTGAGAATGAAGCGCGTTTCGTCCGCATCGTCACACACACTAACGAGGAGCGTGCAGACACTGGCACTCCAAACGCACAGCTGCCGGAGCCAATGAGAGGCGGCGGTTTTGATTGCCGCTTGTCTGTCATCAGCCACTGCGTGTGTCAATCAAAACCTATACCCTGCTGTCCATCACTGCCCTGGGGAAACGCCTTCACTGAATGGAGCAAAAGGTTCAGAGGTGTGCAGGTGTGCGGGGAATGGGTGAGTGTAAACTAGTACACACACACACACAGACCCCTAGTCCTTGCTGGCTGTATACTTGTACCTCTATATTGTCTCGGCCAAATCTTCTCTCTGCTGATTCTTCGGACAGACCTACACAGCTATACTCTAATGGGGAAAACACTGTAGTAGGAACCTAAAACACACACACACACACACACACTTCACATTGTGATGTACAGGTTGAAGTCTTCATGTAACCCTAAGTGCACCAGTAACAGTATCAAGAGGAGTAACAGTAACAGCAAGTGTGACAGTAAGAGTAACGGTAACAGTGATAGTAACAGTAAGACTATAAGTGACAGTAACATTAAGAGTAACAGTAACAGTAAGAGCAGTGATGTCTACAGGTGCTCTGAGTGTGTTTGTGGTCTGGTTATCTCACACTGTCGTAGTCCATGAGCCTGTCGGAGCGATCGGCGAGTCTGCGGGCCAGGAGTTTACCTGCCTGAATGGCTGTCGGAGTGAGCTCAGGACGACCCTGGGGCAAATAAAACACACTCCTGACTAGAGACAGCAAACCACAATACCCATAATTCCACTCACATCCACACACATACATACCTACACACAGACACAAAACACACACGTGAGCTAAAAGAGAATGCCTTTGAGATCCAAGTCCAAGGAGAAACCATGCTACAAGCCAGTGGCAGAGAAAGAGACAGGGAGAGAGACAGCTCTAGTGGGGGAGAGAGAGACAGCTCCACAGTGTGAGAGACAGGGAGAGAGACAGCTCTAGTGGGGGAGAGAGAGACAGCTCCACAGTGTGAGAGACAGGGAGAGAGTGGGGGAGAGCAGGGCTGCAGACTAACCCGTATACCCTGACTCACACACCTACAGCTGCCTCCACCTTCCAGGAGTCCTACACAAGCCCTCCACAGTGTGTGTGTGTGTGTGTGTGTGTGTGTGTGTGTGTGTGTGTGTGAGAGTGTGTGTGTGAGAGAGAGAGAGAGAGAGAGAGAGAGAGAGAGAGAGAGAGAGAGAGAGAGAGGAAATTAGAGTGTGAAATGTATGGATTGACATTAAAAACAGATGGAAAGTGTGTGTGTGTGTGTGTGTGTGTGTGTGTGTGTGTGTGTGTGTGTGTGTGTGTGTGTGTGTGAGTGAGCTCAAGCGAACAGCACCACCCAAGCAGTTCTACTGCAACACCTCTATCAGAAGCTATTCTAATGTAACACCTCTGTCAGAAGCTATTCTAATGTAACACCTCCATCAGAAGCTATTCTAATGTAACACCTCCATCAGAAGCTATTCTAATGTAACACCTCTATCAGAAGCTATTCTAATGTAACACCTCTGTCAGAAGCTATTCTAATGTAACACCTCTATCAGAAGCTATTCTAATGTAACACCTCTATCAGAAGCTAATGTAACACCTCTATCAGAAGCTATTCTAATGTAACACCTCTATCAGAAGCAGTTCTACTGTAACACGACTATCAGACGTAACCAGGTGTGTTTCACTCATTTCCATAAAAAAGGTGAAAGAAAGAAAAAGTATCTCAGTGGAAACATGTCAGATCTGAGTGTGTGTGTGTCCTCTCTACCTCTGCAATGTCACCGATGGCATATACGTTGGATACAGTTGTGCGCTCGTCTGTTGCCACGACGATCTTTCCAGTGTCCGGGTTGAGTTGTACACCAACCTGGGGCAGGTTAAGTCCAGCTGTTTCTGACACACGACCTGTCATCAGAGAGGAGGGGGCAGGTTTCACAACACCACCACCTGTGCATGGGGTTGCTGGGGTGGAAGGGCAGTTAAGGAGGACTCTAGAAAACCAAGTCTGGTTGTGTAGATCTACTGTACTGCAGAGTCCAGTCCCAACACACCTGATTCTGATTTTAAAAAGTTACTGGAGACCACGGCTGTGGAATCCATGGTAACACCCAAACAACAGTTGTGGTGGATTGTTGGAGTTAAAAATGTTAGTGGTGTTTATTTTATTTATTAATTTTCCCTTATTTTACCAGGAAGTCCCAGAGATCAAAGAAGCTCTTTTAGAACAGGATAACAGGATTATAGTGCTGGAGAACGTTGGTGGTTGTTGGAGAACGTTGAAGGTTACTGAAGAAATGAAGAACGTTGAATCAGTGTGAACCCTATCTATCTCTCTCTCTATCTATCTCTCTCTCTATCTATCTCTCTCTCTGTCTATCTATCTCTCTGTCTGTCTATCTATCTCTCTCTCTATCTATCTCTCTCTCTATCTATCTCTGTCTATCTCTCTGTCTATCTATCTATCTCTCTATCTCTCTCTCTCTCTATCTATCTATCTCTCTATCTATCTCTCTCTCTCTATCTATCTCTCTCTCTCTATCTATCTCTCTCTCTCTCTCTCTCTCTCTCTATCTATCTCTCTATTTTTTAAAAATAGAGACAATTAAAAAAAAATATCTGCACAGCTGGCAAGAAGAGTGTGTGTGTGTGTGTGTGTGTGTGTGTGTGTGTGTGTGTGCGTGCTGGTGGAGTAACGAGGAGTCAAGGATGTATCCCAACAGCCACCTGGGGCCTGTGGTGTCATATCTGTCACTTCCTGTCAGAAGGCTGAGAGATGGGTGTCAACACTCACCCATCTTACCACATCAACCCCTCCCCCCTCCCTCT
>JAOXYF010000006.1:826919-845586 GCA_028565775.1 Sternarchorhynchus goeldii | reverse complement strand
ACCCCTCCCCCCTCCCTCTCCTCCTCCTCCTCCTCCTCCCCCTCCTCCCTCTCTCTCTCCCTCTCTCTCTCCCTCTCCCTCTCCCTCTCTCTCTCTCTCTCTCTCTCTCTCTCTCTCTCTCGCCCCCACCCCCTCCTCAGTGGGTATCACAATAAACAGTGGGTAGAGCAGTGAGCCCTGGGGTACCACACTGATCTTATCAGCCCAGAAGCACAACAAAGCACAGAACTCTGTCTTCCTGTTTGAAGCCAAGAACAGCACAGCCCCGACCTGCAGTGTGGAAGAACCTCAGCAGGGGGCGCTCTCACACACACACACACACACACACACACACACACACACACACACACACACACACACACACACACACTGGCGCATGCACACGCTACACACGCACTACACACACACACCACACTACACACACCCCACATGCATACCCTGCACGTGCACCATCTCACATCACACACTCACGTGCACCATCTCACATCACACACTCACGTGCATGCTCACACTGATTTAACTCTTAAACCAGGCTAAACTCTAGGCAGTGATGCAGTGACCTTTAGGAGCTTCTAATTGGATGAAGGTCATAACCATCTGTTCACTGGTTCACCTGGAGACACACCTGTGAGTCCACTTCAGAAATTTCCAAATGACTAAAACCCACAAGATCCACAAGCAAACTTTGTTTAAACTTGAACGTCCTGGTTTGCATTTCTGAAGCTACATGGTCATCACACACACCAGCACCGCCATCAATCCCCATTTAATGAACCTTCCGATTTCAAACTGGAAACAGACTGAGAATCTTGTTCCACCAGCACCACAGGCGTCCGAGCAGCCACAGCTGGACCAGGGAGGAAAACCACTCCTTCCTGACCTCCACAAGGCACCTGCCAAAGGGCACAGCCCAGAGGAAGTCACCAGCGCCTGGGCAGGATGGAGAGGGTGGAGGGAGAGCTTCCATTGGAGATAAATGTCAAGAACTTTATGTTTCCAGTAAAAGAGGGAAAGAGAGAGAAAGAGGAAGAGATAGAGGGAGGGTGAGAGAGAGGGGGAGGATGAGAGAGAGAAGGTGATAGAGAGAGCGCAAGAGAAAGCATGAGCACATGAAAGATAGAGAGAGGGAGAGATGGAGCACATCTGCAGAAACTGTCCGATTCGTGAGTTCAGGAGAGCGGGGGGCCTCCCACAGGCGTGATAAAGCTCACTCACACCCTGCTCTCTTTACCAGGGCCACCAAGGTTCTGCTTCATATCTCTGCTCTCCTGGATCACCCTCCCGCCGCTCAGTGATCGTGAGGACACGCCGTGGGGGATCGTGAGGAAGTGACAAGGCCGTCCGGCTCCGGGTGCGTTTCCGGAGAGGACTGGAGCGGCCGGCCGAGTCAGGAAAACCCGGAGAGAGAAAACAAAGGCGTGAACGAGCAGAGTGGTGCTGGCAGGGCTGCATCCTGGCCCACAGCTCCCACAGCTCCCACAGCATCTGTGATTAACACCTCCCCCGCGGCTCCAACACACATTTTACTACTGTGTTTTCAAGCACGGCGGCTTCGGGCCTGATGACACAGCAGTTTTGTGTGTGTGTGTGTGTGTGTGTGTCTGTGTGTGTGTGTCTGTGTCTGTGTGTGTGTGTGTGTGTGTGTGTCTGTGTGTTTATATGCAAGACAATAATGGCAATGACAGAAAGATTTCATATGAGGATGTGTGTGAGATTGAGGATGTGTTATATAGTGTGGGTGTGGGTGTGTGTGGATGTGGGTGTGTCTGTGTGTGCCACACACACACACACACCTGCGTAGTTCTTAAAACTACCGTGAACTTAGTAAAGGCTTCCTACACAATAAGCATTTTGTGAGAAGAAGAGCTTCTCTACACTGCTGATTAGAGCGAATTCCACCATGGAGCTGACAAACTTCCACCAACTGCTGAATTAATTTCAGCCTATTTAAGGCCTACAGTTTGAGGTTTTACACGACCAACAGCCTCCTTTTAACAGATCATTTAAAAAGACCTAACCTTACTTTATTCTGACGGAGGAATTTTATGAAGGTTTTTTGTTCAGGTCGAGTAATGAATCCAAATAAGGCTACAAGTAAATGTATTTCTTTAAAGGAATTTCAATAAATAGTCCATCGGGTGTTTGGTTGGTTTGCTACACTCATCCTAACGTGTTCCTCACTCGTGTTTGAGAGAGAGAGAGAGAGAGAGAGAGAGAGAGAGAGAGAGAGAGAGAGAGAGAGAGAGAGAGGGGCCTTACCTACGGCCCACAGCACGGAGCTGAACGTGTCTTCCCGCTCCACCCGTTCACTCCGGTCCTCCATCCACTTCACGCGTAGCAGGCCGGACGGAAGCTTCTCTATTGCCGTGGGAACGCAGCCCCAATGGAAGTGCGTCCCACACGCTTCCATGTGCTCCGTCACCAGCCGAGCCATTTGCTGCGGGAAGCGTCAGGCGGAGAACTGTGAGCAGCCAATCATAGTGAGGGGAACAGCCGATCATACTGAGGGGAACAGTTACTCATAGTGAGGGGAACAGTCAATCATAGCAAAAGGCGATCGTAGTGAACAGAACAGCCAATAATAGGGAGAGCCAATCACAGTGAGCGGAGCAGTCATTCATAGGGATAGCCAATCATAGGAAGCGGGAACAGCCAATCATCGGGACAGCCAATCATAGTGAGGCATTTTAAAAGTAAACTCTTGTAAAATAAGAGGAGTTTAAATGTGAGATGTCTGCATAATCAAAATATTCACTGGGACTGGAAAACAGTAGGCCTCTGTGGTGAGCCCCTGCTGTTGTATGTGAGAAACCCCACAAGTACCACTGCTTAGTCAGCAGAAACCTGGGTGGCATGTTTCAATTATGTTTCAAGTATAATTTTTTTTATTAAGAAAACTTGGTTTGGAGATAAATGGTGAAATTTATGAGTTTGTGTCTATTCATTTGCACATAATGGTAGAAATTCAAAAGAACAAAGAAAAAATTAAATATAAAAACTGTTGCGCAAGAACCCTTGAAGAACGGGTCTTTTCTCTGTAATCAGACATTCTCCAGACAATGCCTTGTGTTGTACATTACAACTGTCCCATGAGTGCACACAGAACCATAAAGACCACACAGCGCCCCGGCCAGGGTAGCCATGGTAACTGTAGGGTTACTATGAAGAAGGCTAGGGTAAGGGTTATCTCTGGGTGGGCGGGGCTTCCTCATAGACCTAAGTTAGAGCTTTCCCTCAGAACACCCCAAAGACACCCCCCCCCCCAAAACCAGGAAACTCGTCAGCAAACAAGACTTTATTAAACTGGGCATCATCGCACATGCTGGTCTTTTTTTTACGTTTTTAAAACATTTGCTAGCTGCGCAAGGAACATATTTAACATTTTTCTGTCTGGAAGGTGCAATACCTGATCGAACCCCCGGAGGGCGATGCTGCGCACCATCACAGTGGTGTCCAGTCCGATGCCTGTGAGGAACCCAGCACACTCCAATCCCACATCTTCAGCAAAGGCTCAGGAAAACACACATTAATCATTTGCTCTCACTCACACTGAAAACACACACAGATACACTAGTCATTATATATTAAACATAATCTTAACTTCAACCTGGACTTTAGACACCTACACTCCCCTAACACACACACACACACACACACACACAGCATTTCTCACAATTTTTTTCCATCATCCCACTAATAGTGGTTCAATTTTGCTCCTGTTGTAAATGAATTCACTGGTGTAAATGATCAATGTTACTGTGTTAAAGATCATAAACATGATCATTCCGTCCAAGCTTCTGCGAACATCTGTAGGCGTTCTGCAGCTTTCTGTAGAGTCTCATACTAATCAGAATAATCAGACTGGAGATCTTACTAGTGAAGGATACAGCTGGCTCCAATGACTAGACTGAAATGTTACACACATACAGAAAAAGAGAGAGAGAGAGAGAGAGAGAGAGAGAGAGAGAGAGAGAGAGAAAGAGAGAGAAAACATTAAGACAAGTTTGTTGAATCAAATGTTTCTTGCTAAACCACTCCACACTCCTCCAACTCCACAGTTGTGTATGAGCAGCACAGTTGAACTCATCTCTGGTCTACAAGACCCAGCTGGTTCTGTTGAAAAGGGCATGTCAACGCTGAGGTTTTGTTCACCCTTGGTACAGTGACACAGGCCTCATTCTCTCGTCCCAACTGTCTTTCTTTCAATCTCCATCCATTTATCCTTCTCTCCTTTTCCTCTACCACCACCTCCCTCGCGACAAACACTCCTGGACAGCCAATCTGTGATTACCCGATGCACTACTGAACAACCAATCAGTGATTACCTGATGCACTACTGAACAACCAATCAGTGATCACCCAGTACATGTCAGGGTGTCTGTGAGCTACCCTTATCCATGACGTATTTAAAGACAAGAAGACATTTACATTAAAAACAACACATCCTACTGACACATGAAACACAAGCACTTCCTGAGAATCAAACCCATAACCTTAGAGTTACAAGGATCACTTTTTATCTGAAATTAATAGAACATAATAGTACAGGACAGGACGGAACAGGACAGAACAGGACAGGACAGGACGGAACAGAAGATTAAATAAATGAAAGATTGATTCAGTAGTCTCACGTTTTGCCTGGAGACTCTTTGAGCCAGAAGAGGTCATCGCTGGTGATGCCGAACTCCTGTGCTCCAGGAACCTGTGGCAGAAAACACCGACGTCAGCTCACAGAGCTTTATCTGACCGTCAGTGAACACCTGATAACGAGTCCTTCTCACAACCCCGCCAGCCGGGCCTCACACACAGGGGAGGACAAAACAGGGGAGGAAGAAAAGCACTACTGTCTTTATCACAGGCATTTTATCAGGCGCTGGTTACTGAACGAAAGTAATTAAAAAGAAAAAAACACACACAACCTTTGAGGCCCAACCTCAAAGACGAGTGGCTAACTGTCAGCAACCCTCCTCTCAGTGTCAGTTAACAGCAAGGTCAGGCCATACACACACACACACAGTCCTTGGAACAGTATCTCACATGCGTGGGGTATCTGGGTCGTCCACCAGTGGCTATTACTATGTTCCTGGCCGTTACAATCATCTGGAAAGAAAACAAACAAGGCCAATGAAAGAACCTCAAGAGCACCACCGGTGGGGGGTCGGGGGTGGGTGTGTGGTGTTATTATCACGACAGGCGTGATCTCAGCACCTCCCTTCCTCTAGTGTCCAGTCCTTTGACTGTGTGCGGATCCAGCAAGCTGCCTTTCAGGTTCAGATACTTCACCTTCCTGTTCAAACAAGGACACGTTGAGATGAGCTACTGGGCCCAGCACAGCCCAATCCACATGCCTTCTACCCACACAGGGCCACGCCCACCCACCAGTGCAGTGCCACGCCCACCCACCAGTGCGGTTTGTAATTACTACCCCATTAAAATAGTGCAGGGCTCAAAAGAAGGACACATATGGGCGTGTGCAGGTGTTCCGTGGGCGTGTCCCTCACCTGTCCTGCAGTTGCACCCGGTGGCCCCAGTTCAGGGACTTTACATAGTTCTGCACTGCCTGTGCTAGAGTGGACCTATAGAAGAGAAACACACACACACACACACACACACACTTCACTGCTTCTGTAACATCACATACAATGAACTAAAGCGAACTTATCTACTATAACATCAACTATACTACAGAACTATACTGCTGAATATGTACCTACATGTATTCACCTCACATCTGGTCTCTCAACCCTAACACTTACAGGACATTAAAAGAGATTGTGCAACTCATGCCATTGCATGGTGATACAGGACACTCCTGAGAGACCAGCTCACTGTGGCCTGATTCCACACACAGATATTTTACCAACAGACCAGGTACAATTTCACCAAGCCTTGGGTCAGATGCACAAGTCTGTTCATTTATCTAGGTGAGCACCAAACCAACCTGCCTGTGCTGACTCCGCCCAGAGCGAAACCTACCAATCATGTGACACGGGCCCGGGGATCTGCCAGCCGAACTTGCGAGCGTCTTCCACGGCAGCGCCAAGCAGAGCTGCCTGGTGCATGAGCTTCTTGGGAATACAGCCCACGTTCACGCACGTCCCTCCAAGACCCCACTTTGTTCCTGGAAGAGGAAAGAAACACTCACAGAAACACACTCTCCTTGCGCTGTTTAAAAATGCTACATGTGTATATCAAACGTAAACGTAAGACAATATCCGACATACGATACCTCTCACCGAAGGTTCGACATAGTCCAGAACAGCCACTTTTTGTCCCAACTGGGCCGCTGTAAGGGAAATAAATTTTCCGGTAAACAGCCTGCATTTTGCGTTTGCATTCACCTTGCAAAACATTGAAGTTCTTACAAAACAGCCTTTGCTTATAAAGCAAAACGGCACCAAATAACGGATATCAACCCAAGACAGTGGTATCATCATACCTTCTTTTGAACAGGCCAAGCCTCCCGAACCTCCTCCAATAACTACGAGATCATAATCGTATTTTTCTACAGAGAAGCAAAGAGTTATAATTAGAGTTCTAATGATCTAGTTTCAGTAAAGTCAGTTAAACATCTGACTGTGTATCTGTATATCTTTCGATTTGCTTGTTGGGTAGCTACATATGCAAAGAGCTTGAACGCTAGTTGGACTGCCAATCAAACTGCCAATCAAACTGGATGGCAGGGAACTGACAGCTTGCAACTTTACCCTAGGTGAGCCAGTTAGCTGTCTAGCCCAGACTCTCGTCCAAAGCGTTTCACAGACCATTAATGTCAGTAATCCGAGATAGGCGTCAGTGTTTCTTGTTCATTTCTTCAAATATGTAAAACACCTTTACCTGTAAAATTTCTCCTCGGTATTTGACAGCCGAAGGAGAATAAACATTTCAACCGGTGCTTGCCTGTGCAGAAGGCAGCCATATTGTTGCTCTGAAGGACCTCTGTCAAACTAGAAGGTGTCTTACGATATGCCTGCTTCCAGTACCTTCATCTACAGGAAAAGTAACATAGAAGTGTTGTAACAGGGTCTGAATACAAATAAATAATATAAGATGCACTTTGTAAATTAGAATCGTCTGGACTATTATTATAACGTTGTCTGAACACACTTTTGATTTATTATTATTATTTTATTTTTCGCATTTAGACAGTTGTCTCGTGCCACCTAGTGTCAAAAAATAGTCAAACCAGTGGGTGTCGTTGCGGAAGCACTGTGTATCGACGGCCCATCTGTCCAATCACAATCGGCTGGCTGTTGCTTACAATTGGTTGTTTCGTGAATCAAATGATGCGGAATCGGGCATCGTTTAATAGCACTAGAGGGAGACAGATCGCTCTTCAGCTACCAGCTTGGTTAATAGCCGCAAGACAACATGCCTGTAGACGTCGGTCAGTGGAGTGGCCCGCTTTCCCTTACAGAGGTGGAGGACAAGCCGGCCAAGGCCCTTAATGTTAAATATGGCTCGCTGGAACTCGACGAGTTGGGGAAGGTGTTCACCCCTACGCAGGTTAGGAGCCCACGCGCCTGGAGAACGTGCAGAATGCATTGCTATTGTTATTGTGCATGAACATAGCAGTCCCAGCCCGCCACGGTCGAAGCTGGTTAAGTTTTCCGTGGTGCACGGTGTGGATAGCTGGCTAGTGTTGCTTTAGTGATACGCGTGGCCAATTAAATTGTGCGTTTAATTTTAGGCCGCGATAAAAGAGCTCCAGCCTAAACTCGCTCAACGAGCTACCCCTTACGTAACTGCAGACCGCAAACGCGTGTCTTCAGGATTCGTTTACTTTGTGTGTAATTTAAGATGATCACGTTTCTGTATTCCAGATTAAGCGTATAATGGCCAGATTTAATAGGATTTAACTGCGTATGGTTGTACAGACAACGCAATGACAACCGTGCGGGTATTAAAATTAGCAGCTGATGTCGTGCCCTAAAAACGGCGCCTACTGTTAAAAAGGGCTCGTGCTTGTGCCCGGACGGTGGCCTGATTTTCAAGTTTGCGTCACTTCTTTTCAGTGGAGAAGAGAAACGTTAGATATTGGTCGTTAAATCGAGCAGAGGTTACACGTTAACACATTAGGTTTATTCAGCAGACATCACGTGTGGGTTTGTTTGTTTCCCGACCATAATGTTTCATGCGTGAACACTACTGGCTGTCTAACGGTCCGAATGCGACTTATTCAACCGTACAGGTGCAGCACCCGCCTACATCCGTTGAGTGGGATGGATGCGACGCCGGCAAGCTGTACACTTTGGCCTTGACCGACCCGGACGCCCCCAGCAGGAAAGATCCTAAATTCCGGTAGGCCGGTGACCGTCTGTAAACAGTGTCAGGGTAGCGGCACCAACTATCAGCAAACCAAATTCTTTGTGTCATGCACTAACCGATCAGTTCATTAAAAATACTGTTGGTACACCTTATACGGTACATTTACGGCTGAAAATGCGTCATGTTAACGTCTTGTAGTCCAGAGGTCATCAGTTCTCACGTGGCCACCCTTAGCGGTGATGCCGGTAAACACCACGATTGAGTGAATCACTGTGACGACAGTGAGTAGGTTACAGCCTGTAATTATGCACCTATAAAAAGCACCAATAAGACCTAATGAATAATAAGGGCACCAAGTAAATTTGCCCACCATTTTAATATTCACTGGTGAATAAAACGGTAGTAATGGAGTGTTTGTGTGTTTCTCCAGGGAGTGGCATCATTTCCTGGTTGTTAATATGAAAGGGAATGACCTCTCCAGCGGGTGTGTGATGTCTGACTACGTTGGTTCTGGTCCCCCTAAAGGAACTGGTAAGATCTTTTTTCCAAACTAAGTGAGCAATCATCCATCTGGGTGGGGCTCCATCTCGGACATCCGAGCAGCACCGGACTGGAATCGGCCTTCCCGAGTCAGGGAAGGAGGGGAAGGATTGTGAGTGTGTGTGATGAACAGGGTGACTCTTCCTCAGGTCTTCATCGCTATGTGTGGCTGGTGTACGAGCAGCCTGGATCCATCAGCTGCACCGAGCGTGTGCTGACCAACCGCTCTGGAGAGCACCGCGGGAAATTTAAGATCCGCGACTTCCGCTCGAAGTACGGCCTGGGGAGTCCCGCGGCCGGCACCTGCTACCAGGCCGAGTGGGACGACTACGTGCCGAAACTCTACGAGCAGCTGAGCGGGAAATAGACGTGGACGGTTGGCATGACGTTGCTGGTGAACGCAGCTCGACGAGCCCGGGGCTCTGTGGACCGTCGTTAACCTCCTGTTCAGAATAGTGCAGCACGTTCAAAAGAAACTCATCGCTCAGCTTCATCATTTGATAAATTTGTGAACTGATCCCAATTATGACTTCTCTCTTCCTTCAAGCCCCGCCCCCATTACCTGACGAGCCCGACTAATGAGCTTCCTTCATGCCCCACCCCCATTACCTGACAAGCCCGACTAATGAGCTTTAGTTCATATCAGTTTCCTGTGGATATGCATCAAATGAAATGTGCCATCATGTAAATGTGCTGATGCTTCACATCTGTCTGTAAGTGTCAGGAACTGTTAGTCCTGATGGAGCCAGACAGCACAACGGAAGGCACCTGTGGGGGGAGCGCTTTATTTACAAATATAATTAAAAGCATTTATGACAGAAATCATGCTTTTCTTCAACCTGAAAACAAATTTAAAGTGCATGCAAACAGTAAAGCAGTTTTTCACGGGATTTTTGATTCTTCAGATGAGAGGGAAAAAGAAAGAAAAACAAACCACGGCTCAAAGTAAAATGACTCAAAATGGCAGCTTTCAAACAGGAAGGAGGAGGAGGATCAGTTGATATCATAAAAAAATCTAATTGTCCAGTTAAAATCCAATAGGAAAATAAGTACAAGTTTATTCCATAAAGCTTCTACACACAAAATACACATCTCCTCTCTCAAGAGATTTTAGCGCCAATAGCAGGAGTTAAAAGATTCACAAATGCATTATTCACACAGTTGCCTGCATCATACACTGCTCCACCAACAAGAACGTTTCTGGAGGTGGGGTCCGGCCAAGAAACCCACTTCAGTTAGCAGAAGAACCTCAAACTCATAGATCCGTTGAGGAGTGAACATCTAGGTGACCTTTTAAATTCCCATCAAATTTGATCATTATGTAAAAAGGTGTGTACTGTTGTGTTTTTGTTGGATGAACAAATACCAAACAGAGGCTCAGTAGCAAGAAAAAAAACTAAAAATGTTGCCCTTCCCTGTGAAAATATCAGCTAAAAATCTGTATGGGCAGGTGAGCAATAGCTCACACACACGCACGCACACACCCATATTGCTTTTAATTCTCTCTCAATTTCAGTTACATCAAAAGTGTTATCATTGCACAAGAAAAATCACCAACATCAACACTGTGACTGTTTCATCTTCTTCTATATAATACTTATATATAGATATATTTAAAAAAAGCCCACAAAGGAAGTTATCCAGCATGTTGTAATCTTGAGATGTGACCAGGAGGGGGCGCTGTTGCAGACAGCCCAGGCAGGGAGAAGTCCAGTGGTATGGGTGTTCTGTCAGAAGCAGCAGAACAGCAGAAGTCCTTAGACGAGAAGAGTTCCAGAGGCTTGGGAGTTGTTGTTCTCGTGAAGATCCTCATCTGTAGTCGTCCTTGGGGTAGTCCAGTACAGCCAGGGTTCCAAACCCCAAACGCATACTCTCCATGTCGAAGGCATCCAGCTCCCTCTCCTGCCTCTCTAGGAGGTGTTTGATTCGATCAGTGCGCTCCTTCTGAAGAGAAGCCAGCTCCTCTTCGATCTGCCGGGAACACGCAACACGCGTTAAAACACGACACGCGTGACATCATTATGTTAGCCCGTTTGAGTTTTATCATCACACACACAGAGGCATGTATTCCAGTGAAACAGTGCGTGTGTGTTTCTTGCATAACTATATGACGAGACCCTAAAGCATTGGATGGTAGTGGGTGTCGTTAGACTGCTGTGCTGGGCTGGATCATGGCCTGAGCCCCTCCCGCTGGCGTTGACCTGGATCTCAGTACTGGTCTGTTGTGTTTCTTGGGAGTCGTCCCGTTACCACGCAGCTGGGCTTTTAGCTTCCTTCAATAATTAATGACAACAAACGACCAATCAGGTCTTGGAGCAGGTCTATGCCGGGCCGCTCATAACTGCGCGTGAGGCTTGAGCAGGATAGTGTCTGTAAACAAGGGCATCTTTACTCACGCTTCAGAACAGCTGTGATGCCACTGCCTGGGAAAAAAACCCAGATTGTTCACAATTTTCTAAACCTAATTGAAGCTCCATTCTCAAGCCCCTCCTCCAGACCCTGTCGGAGTGCTAGGAGGCGGGCCTTAAGAAAAACATGCCCTGTCTGATAGGTGTAGAGAAACCTGTCCTTACTGTTGTTAAGAAAATGATCTCAAACACATAAACCATAAACCAGCGTTGTTGTTGTTGAAGGGTGGGCTGAGCAGTCACCTTCTGTTCCAGGTGAGTCCTGCGAAGGGACACTTTCTGCTCGAGCTTCTGCTGCTCCCGTTCGTGCTGCGCCTCAGTCTGCATCTTGATCTTACTCTGGTAGGCGTTCAGAAGCTCCATCTCCTGTTGGAGTTGCTGGCGCAGAGCCTGACACTCAGCCTCCTGGGCCTCATCCAGACGCAGCTGTAGACACACACACACACGGACAGGCGCGCGCACACACACACGGACAGGCGCACAAAGAGACATGCACACACGCACACACACACACACAGAAAACAAATAAACGTCCAACATTGATCAACTGTTGTTGATTGTGCATTTACTGACAGAATGTACTGAAATCCCAAGAAAGCAGTTCCTCAGGATTCAGTACTCAGAACTAGAACCTGGAACCATCAGGTCAGGTTCCACCATAAACCAGTATTAGACCTACAAACTCGTTTGCATAAAACACTTTCAACGGATTAAAGGTTTAAATTTCCACGTCTGTAATTCTACCAGCACCAAGGCAGTGAGACAAGACACATGGTAGGAAGGTGTGTGTGTGTGCGCGCGTCACCCACCGCCTGTGATGCCATCATCTCGTTGATGCTCTGCTCGTACTGCTCAGCCAGGATGGCCAGCTTGCGCGTCTGCTCCTCCTTCAGGGACTTCAGTAAGGTTTTGTGTTCGCTGCGTGGCACCACCTCCAGCTGGTGGTGCCGAAGAGCCTTGTACTGCTTCGTCTGCACCTTGCACGTGACCTGGAACTGTTTCTTGATCTGCAGCTCCATGGCCTGGTGGAGGAGCGGAGTTCAGAGGTCACAGCACCGGCGGTACTGAGCGGCAGAGAAGAGGATTAGCCGCTAGAAACGTTCCAGAAAAGGGAGAGTTCTTCTGAGATCGGCACGCACCAACATCCCCCAAACAACAGGAAAAGAGTCGAGCAGAGTGTGGGTTCGTTTGGGCGGGGTGTGTGTGGGGGCTGGGCAGGGGCAGGGTCTCAGTACCTTCAGGTTCTTAGGCTGCTGTCGGAGCTCCAGCACATGTTTACGGTGCAGCTCTCTCTCCCTCCGGTTGTTGTACTCGATCTGGTTCTCCAGCTCGGTCTGGTGCTGCAGGCGGATCAGGTCCGTACGAAGCTTCTGCAGGCTCTTCAGCTGCCGGGACTCCAGCTCTTGGGTCGACTCGTCATGCCTGATCAGCAGTGCGTGCTCCATCTCCTTCTGAGTCTTCTTCTTGTTCAGCTCCTAGAGGCACAGGTTTAATCCTGTAGATCAGGCCTGTCAGATTCTACTGTCACTTACAGGTGGTGATCAGAATGGCTGTTGTTATTATTACTATTAATACTAGAATTCATTTAAAAGTGTTGACACCATGACTTTTTACATTTTTAATATTAATGATAAACTTTAGCCTCCGATACTTGTGGGGAAAGAACTACAGCAATTAAAATGAAATGATCACGTCTGTTGGTTCTTCTTCACATCGAGCGATTTCACACCTTTACGGTGTGTGTGTTACTGAAAAGACAGACCTGCTGAATCAAAAACGTTTAAAACATGTTCCATGGTGTCTCAGGTGTTTGGAGATTGCACGTGTGTGTGTGTGTGTGGTAGTTTTGGGAGCTTGTGTGTTTGTGTGTTAAGTGTTTGTAAGCAGATCCATCTTCACCAGGAAAAGCTTCAGTCAGCGACTCTCGTTACAGAACTGTAACCAGTGTAGAAATGTCCTACATGCTATTTCAAGATAAAAGTCCTATAAAAATCCCTTTTCCTCGCGGTGCGCCTCTACCTCCCGCAGCTGCTCCTGCTCAAACTCGTGCCTCCGGGTCACAACTTTGCGTTTGAAAGCTCGGCAGTTGCGGTCGTAGAAGCTGCGCTGCCGACCCAGGAGCTGCGCCTCCTCCTCGGCTTGGCTGTGCTGGATGTTCTCCTTATGCTTCGACAACCGCTCCTGCTTCTCCTTCTTTGGGGTGCTGTGGTCCTCATTCATCTCCTATAGCAGAGGAGTCACGGGGGGAGACAGACAGACAGAGGGATTAAGAGGGAGAAGGCATGAGACAGAGTGACAGATAAAGGGAGACGGAGAGAAGGAGAGACAGAGATTGTAGGTGAGATTAGCATAGGATGCACAGATTAAGATGAACTGGAGGTAAGTAACTGGATTTCATTGCTGTCATGAGAAAACCTTTAAACACTTACAACAAAAACACCAATCATTTAGACTGAATCTGTTTAGATAACTAGGTCCAGAGAACATAACGAGGTCAATCAACTGTTCAAGTCATATCAAATGAAAACATGGTTCACGTTTGGGGGTTTTAGTCTCATGATTGGGCTGGAGCTTAGGACTAGGTTTAGGAAACAGAAGTTAGGAATTAAGCATTTTACATAATTCCAGTGCTATGGACAAACTGCTGTGGATCTCCTGTTTGTTTCACAGTTGTTTCATTAAGTCATTAGATGACTGGAGTACATCCAAGGGCCAATTTCCTAGACAAAGATTCGTCCTTAAACTAACGAAAGGCTTTTGATAATAAACCATCTCTGACAGTTATTTCAAGATTAGGCATAATCCAGCTACATTTAATTGGGCTCTATTAGATTGAAACCACAGGTTCCAGATCAGTTATTATGGTCTTAAGGACATACTGGCTGGGACTTCATGTGATGATTCAAAATGTTCTTCCAAATATTCTGTCTCTTCCTCTGTAGGTCAGGACGGAGTGGGAGGTGGTGGTAGATGAGGATTACCTCTTTGATCTTCTCCTTGCAGAGTTTGTATTGTTTCTTCTGGTTGTCCAGGAAGGTGGTGAGCTCTTTCTTCTGCTGAGCCAAGATCTGCTGCTGGAATTTCTTCTCATCCGCCGCAGCCATCTTCATCTGGAAACAGTGAAATCATCAGAGCAGTGCAGTCAGTTATCGTTCAGCAGCACCCATACAGCCTTACAAAACAACAGTCTGAATGTAAATATCATCATTCTGGCACCATTATTAATATCAAAGTGATTAGACTCTGAATGGTATGTTAACCTAGCATTTATTATAACAGCCTTGGCTGGGTGGGGTTCTGAATAGTTCTAGGTGGGGTTCTGAATAGTTCTGCCAATGTCAGTTTACCAGTTTTGCTTTTTCAAGACACTGGGTCCAGCTCATCCACTCTAATTATCATATGCTGGGTAACAATGCTGAAGTGTCTCAAGAGCACGAGAGTCCATATTTTCTTGATACCACAGGAAAAATCCCTCACATGTGTCAGGTTTATTTAAATAAGGTATATATTGTTTTTTCGATGATTCAAAATGGTGACGCATCTTACTCAGCACTCCATACGTTCTCTGCAGCTTCACCCCCCCCCATCTCACTTCATTAGCATGCTAATCAGCATATGCCTCATGAATAATTAATATCCTTCCGCAGGATATTTACATATTTCCCATACAATATTGAAAGGTGTGATTGTGGAGAACACCTGTTTGCACGATCCCCGTTCTTTCGTTGTTGTTTTTTTAACCTTTGACCTCTGCTCTCCCTCGTCTTATTCACTAACAGCATCTGTGACATCAGGGTAAGGAAGCCCCTCCACAACTATTTTTCTTCTCAGTGGTTTGACTAGCTGAGTAGCCCCTACTCAGGAAGAACATGACAACAAATCCCTCATAAATCTATGGGTGCTGACCCAAAGCATGTAGAACATACTGGCACTTCTGAAAGGCAGAGCCCAGGACAGTTTGGTGATGTAATTTCTCAAGAACACCTGATTCAACTGCCGTGTTTAGCAGGGAATCTGTCTGGTGTGTGATGGTTATTAAGAGATTGAAGGCTCTTAATGGATCTGGAGGATGACCGCTGCCCCCTGTTGGCACACAGGCATTTCTGCAATATGTCCTAACATCAGCTGTGAACATTTGAAAGCGAATGTCTGCAGGTGATTGGTTGTGTTACAGGACCATGAAAAGAATCTGTCCAATGAGAGCACCCGCTGCTTTCTATTAACTACATTAAGATGAGATGCACACAGTCCCACCCAACCGCACCCAACCCAACCACACCCCCACACCCACCTCCTTGTCTGTGTGGATTATGTGCTTCTTGGCCAGCTTCTCCAGCTCGATGTAGGCATTGTTGGCCTGCGTCTCCAGCTCTTTCTGGAGCTTCAGTCTGTGTTCGTCCATCTCAGCTTTCAGCTTGTTTTCCAGGGCGATGAGCTGCTTCTGATGCTGCCGGCGCATGCGTTTGTACCCGGACATCTGCTCACGAAGCTCGTTCTCCTGCTCATGGTCATGGATCTGCCGCGTCACCTGACGAAAGACGAAAGGCCAGGTGAAGATTCGTTTGTGTGTCTGGAGCTGTTAGATGGTGGTTTCCCTGAATAAGGGCTGGGACAATATACCTAATGATTAAATATTGCTCTTTTATGATAGGACTAGAGAAAGAAACACATCACAAAAGGAGGAGGGGACAAAACACTTGGAACAAATCATGAAACAGAAGAGTAGTCACACTGATGACAGAACAAATCAAAGCACAAAGACAGGAAAACTACCAAAAACAACAAAGTTTCTCCTTCATTTTCAATCTTCAATTTAGACCAGTCCAACTCTCAGTTTAACGATTAATCCCATATCGGTGAAACTCATCTCCTGAGTCGTAGTTCTGGGGACTTCATGAGTTGAGATCTCCTCGTACTGCTCAGTTTCCCACAGCGTCTCCGCATAATGACGCCACTCAATGTATTCTGAGAAGCTGCCAATCGCATTTAAACCCTCTCTTGGATTCTTTCAGATAACTTACACCAACCTGGAAGAAGGGCGTGTCCAGGTCGAAATGCTCGCCGAGTTTCTCATAACTCCCACCTGAACTTCTGAGGCCAAACATGCTGGCAACGTAAAACACCCGTGGAAACAGAAAATGGACCAGAGCTGACATTCTATAGAGCTACAGAACGCCAGAGAGAGAGAGAGAGAGAGAGAGAGAGAGAAAGTGGGAAAGAGGGCGGGAGTGTGAGAGCATTAGGCTGTTGGGGGGTGTGGGTGTGTGTGTGTGTGTGTGTGAACACTGCCCTCTCTCCTAGTCGAGGCTGTTGGGGTGTGTGTGTGTGTGTGAACACTGCCCTCTCTCCTAGTTGAGGCAGGTGTGTGCCATGGATGAAAGACCTTCACAGAGGCCCAGTTAAGTAGCGTTTAGTAGGCCAGTCACACGAGGAGCACGTTCAGCGCTCTAATCACATGGCATCAATAAAGCCACTGTACCCACATGCACCAATCCCATCCCGTTCTGCCCAAATGCCCGCTGATGCCCCACCCCAGGTGCCCACGAGGGGGAAACGCACACAGCTGGGTTGGATCGGAACGGACCAAGGTGAACGAACACTTCCACGTTACAGGAGACCAAGATGAGCCCCTTTTATTTTAACCCGAACTCTGATCAGATAAACTGGACAATTAGTTTTTTTTCTTCAGAGCAGATCCATTCTGGGACATTTGAGAACTGCAAAAGCCTAATACAACATGAAACTCCTGGACCTGGTTTAGGGTGGGTTGATGTTTGATATTATCGAATATCATGAACCCCCCCCCCCGCTGTACTTCAGTCATGGTTGTGAATGCTAGTATATTTCCTAGTGCTTTTTTGTAATTATGTGCTTAGAACAGATCAGTGTGCAGATGTCATCCAGGTATCTCACTAATTGCTAAAGGCGTGCAATAATTCATCAGTCATGGAGAATCACGGTTCTCTGCGTTATGATACGATATGGTATGAAACCTTTGGTGAAAAATCTAAATTGCATTGAAAAATCAAAGATCACCCAGGCCAAATCCCAACAGGCTGACTGCAGTATGTGTCACCGGAGAGTCCTGTGAAATCAAAAAATCAGTGTAAAAGTCTTTTAGACCTGTTGTTTCGATTAAATTATTGAAACTGAATTTTGAGGAAAATTAGACTTTTGCAATGATGTTAGTTTTATTACTGGATCTTCCTGTCCGTTTCTACACCCCCCCCCCCATTCCATCCCACTCTGTTCAAACAAAGCCATCCCAGCTGGGGGGAGATGGTTGGTTTGGTTTCAAAACCCAAAACAAAGAAAAACAGGGACTCCTTTCCCCTGGAACAGAGAGAAAACTGTTAAAAGATAATAATACTAATAAAGTCCAAACTGCTGTGAACACACAGTTAGTTTAGCTGAAAGGAGAGCAAGATCCAGAGTGCAGATATCTGGGTGATCTTAGGAAATGATTAATGGGTCTGTGTTGTCAGACAGCATGCAGTGTGTTTGTCTGCCTCTAGAGGGAGCCCAAGCTCCAGCAAAACACAGTCAAAACAGGTGACATCACCACGTAAGCCGAGGATTCAGAGATCGACTTTCATGCCTTCCATTGATCCAAACATGAACCTTTACAACCTTTAATTAGAAGAGGAAAAAGTGTGTGTTTGATCACAGACTGAATTAGCATGTGTGTGTGAGTCTTCATGGTTTGCTTTATAGCGCTTTAACGACATCCTACCTGACGGGGAAACGCGTTTTGACCTTTTAAATTGCACAGAGCTGAAATATGGCTCGTTCTGAACAGGAAACAGGAGCACGTAATAGGACAGAGGCGTTTCTTTGAACTGGTGGAGTTTATGGTGCTGTGATGAAGATTTCTTGACAGAACAACGACTGGTGAACAATACCAACTCACAGAAGGAGAGTCTTACTGCCTATTGACCACACAGAGTTGCCTTGACAACAGACACTAGGGTGAGTGTGCATGTGTGTGTATGAGTGTGCATGTATGTGTATGAGTGTGCGCGTGCGTGCATCTTGTTTTTTAACCCAAATAAAGAGGGTGAAGAACAGGAGGACAAACAGGAGGGGGTCAAAGAACACGTGAAGAACACGTGAAGAACACGTGAAGAACACGTGAAGAACAGCAGGAGGAGAGAAAAAGACAAAGAGGAGAGAGGGATGAGGAGGAAGGACAAGATGTGATGGAAAAAGAAAGAGAGAGAGACAGAGAGAGGAGAGAGAGAGAGAGAGAGAGGAGAGTCTGGGATCAGAGGAGAAGGTGCATTAAGAATACAGAAAAATGGTGTATACTAGAAAAAGGAGAGGAGAGATTTGGAACAAACCCCCGTCTGAGTGGGACTGTGTAGAAGTTTCCTCAGAGTTCAGAGTAAATACCAAACAATGCCTGCAGGGCTGAATCAGGACAGTGTCCTCTACTAAACACCCAAGAAAGA
>JAOXYF010000006.1:714527-732757 GCA_028565775.1 Sternarchorhynchus goeldii | reverse complement strand
AAGAGTTGAAGCTGTTCTAGCTGCAAAGGGTGGACCAACGTCATATTGAACCCTATGGATTAGGAATGGGATGTGACTTAAACTCATATGTGAGTCAAGGAAGGTGAGCGAATACTTTTGGCAATATAGTGTATATATATTCAAATATGGTATTACATTTCTTTGCTATCATGTATATGCTTCTATCATAATGTTTGTTATCATTGCTAATTTCTGATCTTCACTCTGGTACTACATACTCATTAACTTTTAAGATCTTTGTAACTGGATGATCGTTACCCACGATGCCCTCTGTTCTCATTATGTTTGGCTTCACTGTCCCCTGCTGCCACATTAAGTTTATACGTGGTGCATGAGATACAGAAATAGACAACAGAAACGATCGTTTCTACACAGAGAGTAGGACATCCAGTGCCATGAGATGTTAAAAGCATATCTGTAAACTCTTGCGATCTGCAAAAAATTCAGATGAAGAAACTATTCATTTGTTTATTGGTTGATTTATTTATTGGTTTTGTTAGTTTGCAATTAAAATGACAAGCACAAAGTCTTTAATGTGACAGAAGGAGCTGGTAAAATAGTGCCTTCATTGCCACCTCTGTTCTGCATTTCATATTCATAGTGTTGTGGTATATAGTTCGGCCTCTGGTGTTTACAGTGAAAGTGGGTTGCAAATGTAACACTGAAGAAACCAAAGTGACCTTTCAAACAAACCACGCTGATGTGGAAACCCTTGTTGAACAGTCAGACGTGCGACTGGTATCACGCAACTTTCTCTTCATGTGGAGTTCCAAGGGGTTTTTGATCTACATATTTCACATTTTACTGCAAGTTCCCGAATTCTTCAGGAGATGAATAAACTTCTCATTCTCCGTTCCCCATTATCTCCACTCACTGCTCCATGCTGACTGCATGGCTGCCAGTTTGGAGTGAGCGGGTCGTTTGTGTTCTGTTCCATGTAATAAGTTTAACTGAGACATGCTGATGTCGTAGGTGCTGCTTGGGATATTGTTATTTTTGTCTGGAATAGCTACAATCCAAATTAGAATCAGACTGCAATGATGGGTGAGTGAGTAGTTTAATGTGGGGGTGGATCGTGTATGGATTTGTTTGCAGTTTATTCATCACACGGTGACTCGGGCACAATCCACTTGATGTGATACCGGTGGGAAAATCCGAGAGAAAGATCTTCCCCAGAGTAGCCGACCTACTCTGCTGCCAGCTTAATCAAAGCCACCATAGATTTAGGTCCATCAGGACTAAGCCCATCAGGACTAAACCCATCAGGTGGCACAACTCTACCTTTCCTGCATATAATATTGAAATATAGAGTCTTATCACTCATCAGTTAGTGGGTCTAGTCAGATAAAATGTACTTACAGCAGCATTGCCTTGTAAATATGAGATGAATTCTGCATTAGTATGTAATTTGTAGTAATATATAATGAAGCCATTGTTCCTGTCCATGTCTGCTCTAATTGAGTGGAAGTGTAACACACCTGTTTCTGGCATACCTGCACCACTTTGTGAAGGATTTGCTGATCTGATTCAGGTCTCTTAAAGCTGGTAGTGTATTAAACCCTGTAGTGCTGGGTTTAGTTCAGTAGTAGAACAGTGAAGCTGAAATCTGACCAGTTTAGTCCTACTCTCTATAGCTGAAATTTGTCTAATCCTATATAGCTCAAGTCAGTCTAACCCTCTATATCTGAAATCAGTCTATCCTTCCATAACTAAAATCAGTCTCTATCTTTATATGTGAAATCAGTGTACCTCTCTATAGCTGAAATTAGTCTCACCCTGTATAACTGAATTTAGTCTAACCCTGTATGACTAAATTCAGATTATCCCAGTACCTTCTGAGCCAGTTCGCACTGTTCATATAAAACTCAAGATAGTTAAACACTTATAGTTAAAGATCATTACTTTGCTATATTAAGAGGAATAAAGTCGAGGTCTCAGGTGCTGCTTCTGCTCGTGTGCTGCTGTTTTATTGGTGTCTCAAGGTTGCGCATTACAACAAACTGCTTCTTTCTCAGAAAACACTCATGGACAATGAACTGTGAAAGGACTACTTGAATCAGGCATGAACGGAGATTTTCTCCCCCTTTCCCTCTCTTCCTCTGTAAGGAAAATTCCCCTTTATTTGGCTGTCTCCGGTTTCTCCTGGACCTCCACCTGAGGAAGGATCTCCTCCTGGACATCAAGCTGAGCAGGGATCTCCTCCTGGGCCTCCAGCTGAGGAGGGATCTCCTCCTTGGCCTCCTCCTGAGCGGTGGGGTTCTTACCCTCAGCCTCGACATGCTGTGTTTCTCCTCCCTCTTCAGCTTCCTGGAGCTCTCTGTCCTGCTCCACCTCAGCACTCTCCTCCTGTTCAGATGTTATGGTGTCTGGAGTGGGAGGAGCCTCGGATTGCTCTGGGATTTGAAGAGCTCCACTCTGTTCTGGAGTGGAAGGAATCTCAAACTGCTCTGGAGTTTGAAGAGCTCCTGTTTCTTCTGGAGGGGGGAGAGCCTCAGGTTGGAATGGAGTTTGAAGAGCTTCAGTTTCCTCTGTTGTAGAAGGAACCTCAGGTTGTTCTGGAGTTTGAAGAGCTCCAGTTTCGTCTTGAGTTGGAGGAGCCTCAGGTTGCTCTGGAGATGGAAGATCACTCTGCTCTGGAAAAGGAGGAACTCCAGTTTTCTGGGTAGTGGGAGGAGCTTCAGGTTCCTCTAGAGACTCCTCCACACCCATGACGGCTGCCCTTGCAAGCTCATGTCCTTCTTCTGCACCTTCTTGTTTTTCTACCACCCCTGCCTCACCCTTTCCAGCTTCTCTATGCTCATCATCTTCTTGCTGGCCCTCAGCAATACCCTGGGTGGCCTCCTGTCCTGCCTCGATGCTGCTTTGACCTTGGGGATCAGCAGGCAGGTCACTTGTCTGACAAAGCTCATCATCAGCATCACTCTGCCAGTCTGCAGACACACCCTCAGGCTTGTCTTTGGGCACAGGGGGGTGGAGTGTCTGGGAAGCTCCTCCCTCCTCTCCTGCTGAGAGCCCTTGCCCTGCAGCACACCCTCCTACTGGAAGTCCATCTTGCTTGCCTTGGAGGACTGGACCCTCTATCTTCACCTATGGTGGAAAGCAAGGAAAGCTGTTTTTTCAGACACAGAGGAGAGCTGGAAATGCCACTTTCAGACCCAGTAAATGCCACAGGTGCTACACACAAAAAATGATTAATTTTCCAGAGCTGTTAGAAAAGGCCAGTAATCCCTCCAAGGGTGAAATACAGTTCCATTTAATCACTTTGTTGGGTATTAGAACAATTATGAGACTGGTAATTGGAAAAAGAGGGCCAATCATTTATAAACTGCTATGCAGATTTAGACATCTGACTTTTACCATGGACTGTAGAATTGTACATCTCTAATTATTTCTGAAATCTATTTGGCTGTTAAAAGAATAGCTTATTTTGCAGCCTTTGTAGTCAATTAACTGGAATGTTAATTCATGAACAAAATATTCAGTGCAAAATTGCAGCATTTGATTTTTCAGGGAACAGCAAATAACTCCTCTCTTTATGTGTGTTGTTTTCCAAACACCTGGACTCTCTCTATCTTCTTGTTGTAAAACTACAAAACTGGCCTCCATCTCCTTGGAAAAAAGAAAATGCAAAAAATTGTTGAATAGTAATGAAACATTATAACAAAAAATTATTAAAAGAATGGACCTGGACTGGAATTATGACATCGGCAGGCTTTGGGATATCAGGGAATGAGGCTTCCACACTGAGAATTCCATCTCCTGTCAGGAAGGACTTTATAGTTGTTGCATCCACTCCAACAGGAAGCCTAGTGTCCATGTAAATTTAAAATAAAATCTGTTTAACATGGCATTTTGTAATTATAGTTCTAAGGAGTTTATGAGTTCTGAATCATTTTTATAACTCACGTGTATTTCCTTATGAAACATCTAGAAATGTAGCCATGTGCATCTTGTCGTTCATCATGTTTTCCTATAAGAAAGTGCAGTCACGCTGGATTTATTGAAATGAAGGACAAAGTATGTATAAACATCTAAATATCTAAAATACTGACTCCGATATCTCAGAATTACTTTGTAAACATACAGCCAATGCTTCAAAAGTCTCTCTGCAATCCTCTGTTCTCTCTGATGTCCCCTTTTAGAATGTAATACAGGAAGAGCCCTCTCACACTCACCTGTGATTTCCAGGAAGCTGTCCTGTGTCCTGACTGTAATCTCAGAGGGTGCAAAATGGTTCACATCCAGGCTGACCTTCCACGCGCTGCGTCCGCCGCGCACCTCCGACACGCCTCCTCCAATCTCCCTGTGGACCTTTGAACTCGGCTGCTCCACAAAGGCGGAGGCCCTGGCGTAGCCTGGCCAGGAAGTGCTCTCCATCCTCCTGACGATGCTCTCCAGCCAGCGCAGGTCCCTGGGGTCCAGTGCGGGAGGAAGGCCGAAGTTCTGGCCATAGAGCAGGTCAGGTCGCCAGCCGTAGCCGGAAAGCTGAGGCGAGACGTCGTCCGCCATGGCTCAGGGAACAGCGGGAAAGAGAGAGGAAACAGGGCCTCCTCTCAAAAGCTGCTGCTTGGTGAAGAGGGCAGTTTCGACTGGAGACATCCCTACATAACCCATTTATATAACCCAGTGCCTGTTAGCACTCGCCCAGCAGAGAGGCTGATGCCACAGTATCAGAATGTAGGCAGGAGGTGATGGAGAGGAGCAACGAAGAGCACACACCCTGGCACAGATCCGGACGCTCCAGGCTAGATGCTAATTACAGATATTTATAGACATGTAGGGGAATTGGCAAATAACTGGTGGATGAGGCAAGACTTCGAGGGTGAGCTCTGCTCAAGGTTCTGACAGCCGCGAGGACCTTTGTCACGTATGGGTGATCATTAGTGCGCTGTAGAGACTGGGGAGAGTGAGGAGGCCAGACACTGGGTAATTAACTTTGAGTTTGTTTTGGATGGCAGACTTTAATATATACCTATGATTTGCTTCAAGGTTTATTTTGTCGTTTGTTTGGTTTTTTTTTTTCATGAGTATTCTAATTGGCTGATGGTGACAGGTGTGGTTACTGGGGTTACATCTAAACAGGACTGGAGCTTGCTCAGTAGTTTGCTGTTATTTCATGCAGCCGAATTCAGGATTGCGGGCCTGGAACGGAGGCAGGAAGTCTACCACTTTGAAGAGTTCCCATATGCTTCACCTCACTGTAAACAGCATGTGACCTGTAAAGTCAACAGAGATGCATGTTAATTGTGTATCAGGTACTCAACCAAGTAATCAGAAGGTTGCTGGTTCAAGTCCCACCTCTGCTAAGTTGCTACTGTTGGTCCCCTTAGTAAGAACCTTAACACCTCCGACTGCTCAAGATGTATTCAGTCACAATTGTAAGTCGCTTTGGATAAAAGCGTCTGCCAAATGCCATACATAAAAAAGTCTAGTGGTCTCAAAGATTTATATAAAATGTGTGCATCAACAGACTTTAGCCGAGCTGTGCTGTTTCGCTCATTAACCAAAAACGACCAGTGTAACAACATGATCACTGAACGTTTTCTGGAGCTGAAAATACTTATTAAAATAAACTGAGTTACGTGAGGATCCGAGGTACTGCAGTGGTGAAAACACCGACAGGAATCCGATGGAGTGTTACACTTCCTCTAGGCGATGGGCAAATCGATAGTAGTGTTATAAACACGGGAATATTTCGTTTTGTTTTTACATCTTTTTAACACGCACCAGCGCTACTAAACGAACAAGCGAACAAACGATACATGAAACTATAGCAGCTCCTCCAGGTCTTTCACTCTGTGTTAGAGCAGAGGCAACGAGCAAACAGATTTCAAGATTTTTTTTCAAGAAAATTTATATTGAGGTAATAAAACCTTTTTATGAATAGTTGCAAAGTTTATGCAGTTACAACATTTGCAAGATTGTAAGGTTTCGCAAAACCGTCCTAAGAAGTGTTCAACGTAAATCTTAACCATATGTCGCCTCATTTAAGACGTTTTTGTTCTAAAATAATTCTTTACGCGAACATATAGGCTGCTTTTGCAAACGTGTGTTGTACGCGTTAGTTACAGCGCACCGAGCACTTTGGCCCCTGGACAGGTCACGTACATATTTCTCGTCTGACTGGTTTAGTTGCTATTGGAAACCAGTCGCGTTACAGGACGCGAGGGCGTCTCGAGGGAACGATTTTTTTAGTTAGAATCTGCTGCTAAATTATTGTATTTTTTATTTGAGCATTTGGTGCTTTGTATCACATGTACATAGAATTAAGATTTTCTCAGTCGAGTTTATATTCTTTTAATTTAAGTAGTCGCTAGAAAAAACATTGCTTGTGCTATAATAACAATGCCTTTACAGCGAGAGATCCTTTTAGATCCCAGACAATTCGTGACTATAAAACCGCTTCCTGTTGGCTCATCCGACGGGAAAATCCGAGCGCGGAGCAGTACCGTGTACAGCGCAGGTAATCAGACCCGAGAACAGGTTTTCTGGGAGAACTACCGCCGGAGACAGAAGCAGCTAACTCGGCAGGGGTACCAAGCCGCCGCCTGGAGGCCTTACGAAGTGGTGGGGGAGCCTCTTTGCTTGGAGCCGAAGAAACTTATTTTGGAGTCTCTAGGACAGGCAGAGGAAGTAGTAAGTTTTTGACTGTTTCCTCACAATAGCTCCATACCTGTAGGTCTTCGACAAAGTGACCTGTTGTTTGATTGCTTCTCCGCAATATGACGACGAATTGAAAAACGCTTTTCCTTCACACAGAATATTTTCGAAAGCCATGTATTGTCCTACAACACATTTGAGGCGATTTCAGTTTCAGTTCAGTTCTCCTGTCGGTACTATACGATTCCATTTATAATGCTGGATTTCACTGAAATGAATCCATAATATAAAAGTATACACACTCCACAAAATACCTTTACGCATCGTTACAGCAGTATAATCGTCTATCCAAAAATTCAATCACTGCACTTCCCCATCGTTGATTATTAGCAACATTTCTCTGTATTTATGGTCCAACAAACTTAATTCATTTTAAACAAAACTGATTGAAGTATAAAAAAACTTCTCAAATGTCCTTTGTTTTAAAATAATGGCCTATTAATTATTTATGCCTGTCTGAGCAGGTGAAATAAATTATCAAATTTCTTACTGTTTTCTTAGTCAATCTCCTTTCTCTCCACCTCACTATAATGCTGAGTGTCATGGCAGACTCTCTACCCTATTTTCACCTGATATCTCTGTTTAGGTCAAACAGATCTGTCTCCATCATTGATGCTCTTTGGCCTAATGCCTCAGTTTGTCACTGATCTATGATAAAGAGCAGATTAACAATGATACCACCATTAACAGTGGTACAACTGAGAGTCTCTTTCTTTTTTGCTCTCTCTCTCTCTCTCTCTCTCTCTCCCTCTCTCTCTCTCTCTCTCTCTCTCTCTCTCTCTCTCTCTCTCTCTCTCTCTCTCTCTCTCTCTCTCTCTCTCTGTCTGTCTGTCTGTCTGTCTGTAATATACCCACACAAGCATATCAAGGACAGAGCCTGTCAAAAAGTTCTCCCTGTTCATCTCTTTGTTTTCTGAGTCTTTGCTCTCCAGGGGCACTGTAGTATTAGGCCTTGTGGTGAATAATGTCCCTCATCATGACTGATAATTCGCTAGCATTTTTTCCCACACCCCACATCCCCTCAGCACCTCTGATGGATGCCCCTGAAACAAGACACAGCAGGTGTCGTTCGTAACACAATTACTCTCGTACCGCACAATCTCAAGCCACCCCTTAAGTACACGCACTCTGCATAGGGGATATCTGTGGTATGTAATGCGTCATGGAGACCTCCCACCTGACACAGGAGGTGTCAGGTGGGAGGTGTTGTCCCAGGCACTTTGCATTGATCACTTTAACTGCTTGTGCTGAAGTAAGCAGGTTCTCTCAGACGTACCTGCCTTATGTTATTATCAAAAGCGACTTGGGAGAATGGAGGACTTGTGCATTGGTAAATGTTTAAGATTCCTTGTGCAGGAGATACAGCTTAATAGCCCTTCCCTCTCCTTCCCAGAGAGCACACAGTGCAGGTGGAGTGCTAGAATCGTAGTCCAGGGCCAAATGAACAGCCTCCATCTGGGGGTGTGGGGGGGGCCGGACCTGTTTCTCTCCATGGAGGGGACCCTGTTCCAGCCATGGGGGGGACACACTTCCCGGTGTGGGAGTCACATTACACAAGCAGATGTTGTGAGGCCTCATATAAAGCACAGAGGCTGGTCTAAGCAAATGTCAGTAGCTGTATCCAAAGCCTCTGAATGGCTGTAAAAGGCACAGGGGTTAGCCGTCCTCCCTCGCACAGACAAGCGCTTCATGCACATTTGGGAGTTGGTAGGAATGGTGTGATTATCAATGCTGGGAGATGTTTTGTTGCAGGAGTTATTTTCCTTAGATCTGAGCTAATGCTCTGGGATGTCTGTGATCGTCACCTTCTCGAAGCAGATGTGGTCTGCATTAAAATGAGGGCACATTGCAAGCATGGTGTTCTTTGTCTGTGCTGTTAATGTCTGTGAGAAAATGAGGCTTATGTTTCCGGAGATACTCTACTTAGACTTTGCACTTTGTCCTAATTACATTGTCATTTGGGATCCTCAGTTAAAATATTACAACAAAGTAAATATCAGGGTGTTATTTTTATGATTTGTATTGGTATGGCATCTAATATTGGAGGGGAGCTGTTCAGTGAAAGATGTTTGTGCAGCTTTGTTGTAAGATGTTGGTGTAGCTGCTTCTTGTAAGATGTTGTTTTTGTAGATGTTTGTTGGCAGCACGAGGAACCCTGGAGTGTGTGCTGCACTCTGACCGAACACATAGTGTTGTGCTTTTCCTGAACACTAGCAGATTTACTGCAAATGAGATCATCTATCAGCAGGGAGCGAGGGATGAAGGCGGGGTGCGGAAGGGAGGAGGGGAGAAGGGGAGGAGGGGGAGGGTTGCCAGAGGAGAGACCTCCGGGCAAAAGAGGGCACGTTTGTCAAGCAGAAGCTGCCACCATCCTTGGTCAGGCGTTCTTCTGTGGCACGAGAGAGCTCTCACATCAGCAGGCGGGGGGTTTCAGGAGAAGTAAAAGCAGGATGATGTAGAGGCAGGGAGAGGAGTAGTGTTGGTAGGTGTGAGGAGCCTTTGGAGTATGTGCTCAGAGCAGGACCTGGTATATAGTACATAGTACATGTACAACATTTACAGTGTTTAGTCTGTGCCCAGTGTAGTGCAGCAAAGTGCTTTGTCTCTTTGGAAAAAAGCAAGTACAGCTGTTCCATAGGACACAGACAATCCAAATCTATGTATGAAAGCAAGTCACTACATGAAAACCCACACAAGAGATCGTAGTAACAATAATCGTAGTAACAATAATCGTAGTAACAATAATCCTTATTAATGATACTTATTATTATTGTTGCTGTTGTTGTGGTTGCTGTGGTTGATAATAATAATTATTAGTATTATTTGAAGTTTTTATTAACTCTGTAAGAAGTGCTTGTAAACTGGTAAAAATGGACTCAACACCTTGTTGATTTGTTTTTGTTTATTGTTTTGTTTTGTTTTGTTTTTTTCCATAGACACCAAAGGTGGAGACTGGTGAGATCGATGTAGCCTTTTGTACCACGAGCACTCCAAATGTTTCACAAGAAAACAAGGTACGATTCCAGAGTGAGAAGTGAGGGCACCAGGACAGAGAGGCAAAGCCTTTATCCCCAGTTAAAAACCCAGCTAATTCATTGGCTAATGAACCACTTCCAAGAGTGTCAGCATTTGGGAATGTCAGCCTTTGGGAATGGCAGAGTTTAGGAATTGGGCCTGTGGCTGACTTGGATGTTGGGTGTCAGGCGTCATTTCATAACATTTCAGCCTGGCGTTTCATAACATTGTTTATTTTTTTGGAATCATTTTTGAGGGTGTGTGGAATTTTGTGCTGGGCTGATATGATTTTGCTGATATGATTTCGCTCTCCTCATGCAGACCTCCCCACCAAAACACCTGAGACCTCAGAAAAGAGCGGACCCTCAGAACCTCAGAAAGCATCTGTGTAATTCCAGGTTAGCTGTGCCTCATACTTGTTGCAGCGTGGTGGTGAGAGACCACCCGCGTCGCCTTTCAGACCCGTGTCTGTCTGGCTGCTGTGCGTGAACTTGAAAAACTCATCTATCAGCTGGTGTCAGCTGGGGTTACAGGTGCTGCACCGATGCCTCCAGACAGCAGAGTGCAGCGGTGGTGTCAGTCTGCAGCCACAGAGCTGTGAAGATGCTTGGACAGAAAAGGCAACGTGTGTTTATCTGGGTCTGAAGTGAAGGTGACACCAACCCCTATGTACAAATGTTATGAAATTACTGTATATAAAAACATGAATTCTACTCCTCACTTCCTCACTGTTCTTTCTCCTCACTCTCTCTCTCTTTGCTCTCTCCATCTCTTTTTCTTCATGTTCTCGCTCTCTCTAACTAACTCTAAATTCTAGTTCGGTAGTGCTTATTTGCAAGAATATTATAGATTATATTATCGCCAGAGGAAATATAAGGTTATTAAAGTTCTTAAACATAAATAATAAAATACAGATAAAAATGAACCACAACTGGAGGGGAAAAAAGCAATTATTTTCAAAACTTGGATTGCTTCGTTGATTAACTCTCAGATTATGGCAGGAATACTCCTCTCCGCTCACACAAGTCTGGTTGTCTTCTTGCTGTCCTTCATCAGCATTCCTAAAACTTGGGAGCAATTTTTTTTTGTGCACCATATTTTCTAGAATGTTTTTTTTCTCCAATCTCATCTCTCTCTCTCTCTCTCTCCCATGTAATCGGTCTCTCTCTCTCTCTCTCTCTCTCTCTCCCATGTAATTGGTCTCTCTCTCTCTCTCTCTCTCTCTCCCCCATGTAATCTGTCTCTCTCTCTCTCTCTCTCTCTCTCTCTCTCTTCCATGTAATCGGTCTCTCTCTTTCTCTTCCATGTAATCGGGGTCTCTCTCTCTTCCATGTAATCGGGGTCTCTCTTTCTCTCTCTCTCTCTTTCAACCTTCTTCAACCTTCTCCTTCATCCCTCTTTTTGCTTTTTTTAAAATAAAGACTTCTCAACCCAAATATTTTGAACAAGTTTTTCTCTCTCTCTCTCTCTCTCTCTTTCTCTCTCTCATATCCCTGGTGCCTGCACTAATGCCCCCTGGCTGTACTGCACTCTGAACCTGGTGGCATTTGGTCCTGAGGGTCATCAGAGCTCATTGTTTCTCTGCAGGCCTGTCTCTACCTCTCTGGGAATCGCAAAATGTCTGACATTTACGATAGATGCTCATAGAACCCAGGCTAGTAAATAATTTATGCCAATGCAGGGCAGTGTGGCATTTCTAAGCAGTGAACCACCATTAGAGCCGCTGGTCTTTTCCCAGGAATAACAGCAGATCAAGGCCTGGAGCCTCTCCTCTCAGACCTTCAGTGGTGTTTGAGCTTTACCCTAGAGTGTATGTACACTATATGATTTATATTAATCACATTCATTTAGCACAGTGAAATAATCTTCTAAGCACAGTGCCTTAAAGAATGCCATTCTAGAAACCCCCCCCCCCTCAATTCACAGGTGTTTTTTTTTTTTTGCAACAGTGTTAGGGTTTATCAAGACGATTGGAGACTGTTTACCTTGTACATTTTTATTTATTTTTTTGATTATGGATAAAAAAAAATAAAATATATATATATATTATATATATATATATATATATATATATATGAGAGTAGCAACAGCCATTACTAAGTGTTTTCACAGGTATCCAATGAGAGTTTGTTGTGTGTTTATTTTTTATAATATCTGAGAACAATGTTTTGAACAGTATGAACAATGTGAACAATGAACAGTATGAACAATGAGTGAAAGATATAGAACATGAAAAAGAAAACGACTGAAGTTCTGTACATAAGACTTTAGATAAGACTTTTTACATAAGACTTTTTAGATGTACTAAAAAGGTGGCAATAACCATAATTTCATTAACTGTATTTTAGCAAATGAGATAAACAAACCTGGCATATCATAGATCAGACTTTTTTGTGGTCAGTTTTGGTACCGTGCACCTTCAAAGTTTTAACAAATTTTAGACAATTTTACTTTGAAAGTTTAAAGTTTGCTATGTTGATTATTTTCCCCGCAGGTACATGCTGCTGGTGGTGAAGAAGGGGCGGGGCTACTTTAACCTCCTGCAGGAGCAGGAGCAGGTGGGAACAGGAGAGAGGGAGCAGCAAGGGAACAGGAGGAGGAGAGAGGAGAGAAGGAGCAGTGAGCTCCGCCCTCAATCTGTCACCTTAGGCATGGACTGCAGGGTGGAGAGGTGAGGCACACACACACCTTGAGTATAATATAAACTGCAATTCATATTCACCCCGATAAAAAAAAATATTGTTTATGGTAATGGCACATCACAACTCAAATGCTTACATATCAAATCAAGTTTATTTATATCGCGCCTTTTACAACAGATGTTTCCTCAAAGCAGCTTTACAAGTGTCTGAGTCCAAGACCTCAGTGATCAACCCCAGGGCGACAGTGGCAAGGAAAAACTCCCTAAGAGCGTGAGGAGGAACCCTTGGGAGGAACCAAGACTCAAGCACACTAGCCCACACACACATTCTGTGTTAAAGTGTGTGCTCTTAAACATACATGCTCTTCTCTTTTCAGGACGTCTGCTAGCACTGGACTGAACTCATCGCTACCGTTGAATCACATCAGCGAAAGGCGATTCCAGTCTGCCCGGCCTTTCACTCCTGTTCACCAATCACTGACCTCAGACCAGCCACAGCAGCTAGCAGAGTAAGACTGACGGTATTTCTCTTCTTGTCTTACTCTCCATCTTTCACTCTTCCTCCCTTTCCCTCTTTCTCTCTCTGTCTCTTTCTCTGTCCATTGTTTGTTTCACTCGTTTCCCTCTTTTCTTTCCTCTGTCTCTCTTCATCCCTTTCTTTGTGTTTCTGCTCATGTTTCTGTCTACAGTAGTTTTTGTTCTTAAGTACGTGGAGGTTTAGTCCTGATGTTTAGTTCTGATGTTTAGTCAGTTCTTCACCAACAGCTTCGCTCAGTCACAGTCACTGTGTAGGAAAGCAGTAAGCCAAAAACAACTAGAAAAAACCCTCTGCTCCCTGCTGGCCTCCATGAGTAGATATAAGTACATTCAAAAACAAAACTAGATGCATTCTTATTCAAAAATAAAATCAATATGAGAGAGAGCGAGAGATGTTCCTGAGCTTTGCCAGTAGAAATTTCTGGCTGATTGAGAAGTCTGGAAAGATTCACAACAGATGAAATATCTCCCTGCACAGTGCGTGTCAACGGGCAGTGCCTTAGTTAGCGACTGTTGGCAATCGTTAGCGACTTCGTTCCTGATCAGAAGCGATTGTTGGCGACCGTTATTGACTGTTAGCGGCCATTAGTGACCGTTGGAGACCGTTAGTGAATGTTAGTGACTTAGTTCATGACCATTAGCAGCTGTTAGTGAATGTTAGTGACTATTAGTGAATTATATAGTAACTGTTAGCGGCCATTAGTGACCGTTGGAGACCGTTAGCAACCTTTAGTGAGTTATTGACTGTCAAAGACTATTACCAATTAGTTATGTAGTTAGTGACTGTTAGCAACCGTTAGCGAACCGTTAGGGTTCGTTTTGCTTTGCTGTCACCGTCACTGAGCGAAAATCCTTTGGCATTGTGCCATTGTTTAGCGTTCCTGTACTTCACTTAAAGCTGCATCATTTGTGCTTTTTAATGAAAAATACTAAATGAGTTTGAGGCAAAGAGGCGCGGAATTAAGGCGTCCTTGCAAACTGTCCCGTGAATTCGAAAATATTCAGTGGAAAGTCAGAGCCGCAGCTGGGATTTAACGGGAGCTCTGTCACCTTGACAGGGTAAAGTTCTTGTATTTTCTCTGCTCTCCCAGTGCTGACTGACACTCTCCTGATGAGTCTGGCGTGGTTGGAATGTGTTATGCCGGAACACCTGCAGTGGACGCTTGCTGACTGAGGGCTTATGGGTGCAGTGACACTCTTTGACCTATAGGTGGGGGGCTTTGTGAGATTACACTGTCAAGGTCAGCCTGGCCAAGTTGACAGAATAAGGGTAGGTGGCGGGGTTTGACCCAGATTTTGAGTCACATCTGTGCACTGACCATGAGGATTGGGCTTAATGGAAACAAAAAAAAATGAGAGTGACTCTTTATGTGGAATCGAAAGTGAGATGTATTCATTCTGATTTACTGAAGACTTCTTCAGACATGTGACCTGAGTAACATGAAGACCCTCTGTCTCTGTCTCTTTCTCTTTTCACTGTTTCACTCTCATTTATTATCTACCCACTTTCCAGTTCTCTCTTTTTCTTACTCATATTTCCCTTTCAATCCTTAGACTGAGGATTTAAATGCATAACATGCCAGTCATAATGTGTCAGTCAGTGTTTTGTTGGTGGGATGATTGCTGTACTTTCATTTCTCTTCTACTGTGATGTATGTAAAGTGCAAGTGTGTGTGTGTGCATGCGTGTGTGTGCGTGCGTGTGTGTGCGTGCGTGTGTGTGCGTGCGTGTGTGTGCGTGTGTGTGCGTGCGTGTGTGTGCGTGTGTGTGTGTGTGTGAATTTGCACTCGAAATAATAGCTCCTTCAAATATTTTAGACAGCTGGTTTCAGATAATGTGTTTTTCACAAAAGACATATCATATGTACCATTAGAGAAATTGCTGACTTTTTATTGAGGAAAGTTTTGTGAGCACAACTGTTCTGATTTATCCACACAGGTAACATTTGTATTTTATTTGCTTCACAAAATAGGTGGTCCTTATAGTACTTTTTACACTGAATTCAAATCTGTTTTTACTCACATCTGTTTTTGAAGTACAGTTTACATTAATTGCACATTACTTACATCATATATAAGGCGATTATTATGCTTCAAACCTGTACAAACTTCTCAATTGTGTAGGAGTATGTTTGTCTGTATTTGACCTCAGAAACCGCCCTCTTCAGTGTACAGTAGTATTTTCCCAGCATAGAGGGTTTCCAGTTTATTTGGTACAACTTCCATACTACACATAAAGACATGAGAAAATACTGGAACAAAAAAAATATATAGGTTTTGGAGAAGTTCTGAAAACATATTTGGATCGAGTGTACAACAATACATTATAAATTACTGTTGACCAGTGATAACTTCTCTAAATGATGTGCAAAGCTCAGACAATACTATGTGCATTTTGCTGGATATGAATATCGGAGTCAAACGAAATGCCCTGTTTTGCTGGAGCACACTCTGCTCTTGTCTTTGGTGATTAATTTTCTTCTCTTGTAGAGAGCACATCTTCCGTCAGCTGTGTTGCCTCAACTGGCTCCTGGAATCTCTGACACTGGATCGTTCCGGAAGGCTCGCGCCCGTGACCTCCTGCTGGGACGCTAAGTAAGTGAGGCGTGCAAATCCATTGTGACCCCACGACCTCTGACCCCTACCCAGTCGCTTTGTGCTTCCAGCAGCATAGGTTAATTATTTTTCTTATCGTTTATAATTAGGCAAAACAGCAAAATCCTGCAGATAGCTTAAGTCTGGAGTATTTTGCAATGGAGCTTAAAGATCAAGTTCAAAACCCCAAATAAAAATCCTTTTTAAAAATCTACCCCCATATCATTAAAACATGCACTAAAAGAAAATGTCATCAACCGTATTTATCTACTGTTGTTGACTTTACATGGTTATGATGTAGACAGCAATTTGGAGGTGTTCCAGTAAATCAAATGGAATTGTTCAGAACATTTGGTTCCCAAATTAACTTAAAAGCCACAAGCAAACACGTGACTACACTGTGACTTTCACATTTTACAAAAAGGAAATTTATCAGGGTTTTTTGGAGGAGAGATCCACGAAAGTTCAACTTCAAACATTTTTAGCACTAAAGCAATCAACAAGGTTGTGCTCTAAGTGATTGTAAGCTATGGAATAGGTTTAATAGTGCAGGTGCTTATAAACTATGGTATAGGTGTAATCATACAGGGGTGAGAGGTTGATTGAAATTTGATGAGATTTAACACATTTGATAAACGTCCCACAGTAAGACCATTTCTCATTAGTGTGCTGATGACTTTAGATGTTATAGTCATTACCCTTCAGTATGCCGGAGGTGTGTGTGTGTGTGTGTGTGTGTGTGTGTGTATACACTTTTTTGAGTCTATGGTTTGTTAGCAGTCTGTGTGGCCAATAGAGTTGAAAACAGATTAATAATATTCTGTGTTTCCTTCCCCAAAACCAAATGCTCACTTTAATAAAATGTGACTATTACACCTTGTAATATAGGACTGATGTAATTTTTAAGTATATATAAAAATGCAGAAGCACTTATCCTGCTAGTGTAGGACTTTTGTCCATCCAAGATTCCCTCTCTCTTTCAGAACATTTTGTACTGTTACAAGTTTTACTACCTACCTAAATATAGACATACACACACACACATAAACACACATATCTTCTGTCTGTGTCTGGTGACGATTCACAAAATAATAGGCGTGGTAGTCCCAAGTGATTGAAAGATTCAACAGAAGGAACTAGAAAGAATGTGGTAGGTTAACACTAAGGTCATCCCCGTGGTGATGGGGGTTACTGGAGGCTGTGAGCCCTAGACCTGAGGGGTGGCTCCAACACTTTGCAGGGATAATAATAATAAAAAGAATACATTATATTGAAAAACAACACAAGCACATTTGTTTAAAATAATACATAAATAACACAAATAAGTTGAAAAAGTTTTGAAAGAGTTACTTTTTTTTAAAATAATTTTCTCATGTAGATATTTGTCAGGCATACTGAATGTGTGTGAGGGTGCTCTACCATTAAGAGATTAAAAACAAAACAACTAGAAATGGGTATGCAGTGATGCTCCTCCATCCAACCTGGTGGAGCTTGATCTATTTTACTGAGAAGAATGGGAGAATGTAGTGAGAAGAATGGGAGAATGTAGTGAGCAGTGAGGTGAGGCAGATCAGTTTATTAAGGGTAATCCTGTCTTCATGGTGTGGCAACAGTTCAAGGTCTGAAGGAGTCTGAAAACTTTCATATAACAGCTTGACCCAGTTGCTGCATATACAAATAAAACAAATGTGGGCCACGTGCAAAGCCTTGTGGTACAATACAGAGAATCTCATGCTTATCTGAGACATATTCATTTATACTAATAACTAGAACAGTTTATAATATCTTACACATGTTGGTGTGATAAGGGTGTATGGTGGATGAATTCACCTGCAAGTTTTAAGAATTCAGCTGTTTTCTGAAGTTCCATCTGACTTATCTTTGTAAAACTTTAATAAAGTCCAATACAGATGACTGCAAACTGAGTCAAATACTGGTGAATTACATATAAGAAAAAAGTCAACCAAAATCTTTACTTTTTCATGGTGAAGTCTCATTTGTATTATTATAGACATAATATAGATGTAATATGGATGTAATATGGACATAAGCAGGAAGAGATACTGTCATGCTGGGCATTCTGAACAATGATGTGGGATGGATGGGGTGGATAGAACAATCTCTTCTGAGCTGAGGAGAAAGTGACCATAAATATGCAATAGAAAACAGCAGGAGAGAGACAGAGAGAGACAGACAGAGAGAGAGAGAGCACAAGGAAGGAGAAAAGAGATTATATCTTGTATCCTGGAGCTACAGGCCTGTGATAATGATAAACTCAGGAGAGAGAAGAAGAGAGAAAGATGTGCAACAGAGGGTAGAGAAAGAGAGAGGGGCGGGGTGAACAGGGAGGAGGAGAGAGGGAGGGAAAGAGATAGAGGGGGAGAAAGGGGATAGAGAGCAGGGGGAGAAAGATGCAGGAGATAGAGAAATAGAGTGGGGAGAGAGGGAGGAGAGAGAGAGATGGAGGAGGGGGAGAGAGTGAGAGGAAAGAGAGAGAGAGAGAGAGGAGGGGGGTGTAAGAGGAGAGTAAGGGGCAGCCTGCAGGGTCTTGGCCTTCCACAAATCCTTCCACAAATCCAATTTCCAATAAAGTTCAGCTTTATAGAACAGCTACAGCACTGCACAGAGCAGATATTACACTCAGGCATGAAACTACAGCAGCAAGTGTCAGAACCCAGTGCAGAGGCTGAGACTGTGTGTGTGTGTGTGTGTGTGTGTGTGTGTGTGTGTGTGTGTGTGTGTGTGTGTGTGTGTGTGTGTGT
>JAOXYF010000006.1:688956-700503 GCA_028565775.1 Sternarchorhynchus goeldii | reverse complement strand
CCTACTGCTCACACAAGCCTGTGGATGTGAGGGTTAGGGTTTCATCACCACCTACTGCTCACACAAGCCTGTGGATGTGAGGGTTAGGGTTTCATCACCACCTACTGCTCACACAAGCCTGTGGATGAGAGGGTTAGGGTTTCATCACAGCATATTACGAAAGTCTAGAAAAAGCATTCAGAAAATGCAACATGATTAAAATAACTGGAGGTATTTTTCAAAAATTTTAATTGTGATGGATATGAGAATTGAATATTTTTATCAACAAAGAAGTGCAGTGCAAAGCTGTAGGAAATACACTGTAAATGTACTATGTGTTTGACTTGTTTCCACTTTGTTGGGTTTGTTTGATGGGTTTATTTGTTGGGTTTTGCTTTTTCAGCATTTAAGGCAGCAGGCATTTGTGTTGGGTACGGGCAGGTATTGATCATTTGTGTTGGGTACGGGCAGGTATTGATCATTTGTGTTGGGTACGGGCAGGTATTGATCATTTTTAATTGTCTAACTTTTTTTTGTGATACTTCTCCTCTAAGGATTTGTGGTCTACAGGAGACGCAGAGTAAAACACCTAGAGGTTCCACCATAATGTCCTGCTCATTTCATGTGACTTCCTGTTTTATGGTAGCTGGTGATGAGTTATACTCTAATGGTTTACCTTGACTAGATAAGTGAAGGTATTGGTAAATTCACCAGACCCGTTTCTTATTTTTACAAGTGTCCTTTGGTCCCATGGAGTTACATGGGGTAGTGGATGAAATCTTCCGCTAAAAACAACTCTTCAAGAAACCGCATCAGTAGTCTCCTTTTACATAAACAGGCTCGACCAGTTTTTGCCGGACATTTCGAATGGGCCGTCCTCAGCTATGGTGATTTCTCCTCAGTGGCCTACAGGTGTTCTGTTATGTTTGGCCGCACCTGTGATTCACATCTTCAGTTTCACACATCGATCAGTCACTGAACATAAAGGAATGCTGCTTCGTTCCCATGCTCCCAGTGGCGCTCAGTGGGCAGTGATCTGCACTGGTATTAGAGTCATGGTCAGGTTTAGCAACCGCACAGCTGGACTTTTGGGGTGATGTAAGCATTCAAAGGGGGAGCATGTGACATGAAAATATCAAAATGTGGAATCATCAGCAGTAACGGTGTAATGATAGTTAACGAGCTAACGAGACCTCGCCTAACGAGACCTCAACATACTACTCACAGGTTTTTATGCTTTTTATGAAGAGGACCACAACAGACTGAAACTACATTAATAATAATAATGTTAATAATAATATTCCCTGATAAGCAGTCGAAGATGGTTGGATGAGAATATGATGGACATATGATCTTTATATCTTAATTAATGGATAAAGATATAATTTGCCAGTCTCTTTGGACGCTTGTGCTTCCATTTCATTGAGTCATAAGACATTCTAAGAAATTTCTCAAACAACTGTTGTGCCTCTGAAAGCTTGTGTTTGGAGGGCCATGTTGCCTTGACACTTCACCCTTCTCCTCTATTCCAGCAGAAGTCAGGACACCCTACCCCTGCACGTGAACACACCAGCAGAGAAGGGCGAAGTGGTAGAACGAGGAATGAAACGGGACTTTACAGGAATTAACAGTAAACGCTCGATTAGAGCTACTCTGCCTATAGGATATAACACAAACATTTAATACCAGATAAGACCTACTCTCCCTACAGAGAAAATGTGTGTGTGTGTGTGAGTGTGTGTGTGAGTGTGTGTGTGAGTGTGTGTGTGAGTGTGAGTGTGTGTGGTGTACAATTTAGTACATGGCAGCGTGAGACAGAGTTGCCACATGGACAGGAAGTGAAACCATGGCGATCACAAAGTATGTCATAAGTGACGTCTGTATCTCACTCTTGCTTGGTCGCGCTCTCCCTCCAGCTGTGCAGTGCTCTAAACTAACACTGTTCCAGCCTGTCTGGGACTGTCCTCTTTATGTTCATGCTTCTGTCTGGACATACTTTGGCATGTTTTCTTTTTGAGACGTCATGACAAAACCCTCAGGTAGAGAGGCCAGGTTCTTTCCCTTCTCGCAAACCTCTTCTTCAAACACATGGCTTCTGATTAAGGGCAGTTTTAATAACATTCTCTCTCCTCTGATCACAAGAATTATTTATGATCACCAGCCAATACCAGTTCTATCATGTAAATACAGTTCCAGATCCAAACTCCAAAGAACAGCTGCACACGCACTGGAGGTCATGGCGTTAATCCTGTGAGCCTTGAGATGCTCGGATAGTTCTGTTAAAGGTACGATTCACTCTAGGGGGTCGTGCTGATCCCATTCAAAGTGTTAGTTTTGTCTGTTTTTACGTCACCTAACTTGTGGTTAATAATTCCATCAGGATAGCCTGTTGCCATGGCAGTGTTGCATACAGAATTAGATTTCTGGTGTTGGCCAGAAGAGGTCCCCCCCCCTCTTGAGTCTTGGTTCCTCCCAAGGTTTCTTCCTCACACTCTTAGGGTGTTTTGCCTTGCCACTGTCGCCCTGGGCTTGATCACTGGGATCACTCTGACCAAAGGCGCTATATAAATAAAACTTGATTTCCTGGACGGTTTATTTATCAAACCGTCGTTGCCGTGTTTAATGTACTGCATGAGGTTTAAAACTAAAGAAAATGTTCAAAATGCATATTTTAGTTAATGATGAGGCTTTCAGCTTCTAGATGATGTTGACCTGTCTCTGACACATTCTACAGCTAGAACAGTTAACCATGATTGGTAGGTTGTTACTGCTATAGTTAATACCTGTGTGTGTGTGTGTGTGTTAGATTACTGAAACTTTGACATGAACATGAAACTTTTATCTGAACATTTCCTGCAACTACAGAAATGACTGTGAAGCTGAAAACACTATAAGCTTTATTATTTATTTATTTTATTTTTTACATGTAAGTCTCTGCTCAGGAAGATGACAGACATTGCAATGTGATGTTATGCCAAGATCTGGGATTAGACCTCCTAACCACCACATCACAATCTGGGATTAGACCTCCTAATGCTACAGCCACATCACAATCACATGACACTGTTTCCTCTCCTCACAACAGATGGCTTTTGCTGAGCAGTTGCAGATAGTCCCCAAAACTGAAAGTGGGAGTGCAGGGTGCTGGGGGGTATTTCCCCTCCATCTGGGAACAGAAACCCAAGAGCAGTGTGCTGCAGGCGTTCTTTCCTGCAGTAGTGCCTCGCTGGCTGGAGCAGCTGACAGGGCTGGATTAGCTGAAAAGATCGCACTCTAATTTAGGCCTGGACTTGGCCTGGACACTCCAGCCTGAACAGAAAGTCCCTCGATGGATATTTTAACACTGCTGCATGCCTAAGTTTAGTTGAACTTCCTTCTGTTGAAATAAGACACAGCAAAAACCACAACAGCCGTCTCTGAATTTCTGCACACACACAGACTTCCAGGTGCCTGTACTCATGTAACGTATCTTGAGAACATGCATGAATGATTTTCAGCTGTTTAAACACAGACGTTGAACAGCTGTCCTGCTTCCCTGAATAAAGTCTGCATGGAACTCACCACTCCAAATAATTATTCTCTCCCCTCACAGGAAGTACACGAATCTACGTAGCTGCCATTTCATTACACAGAACACCTGCTTTAAAAGTACTGCCAGTTTTGATGGAAATGATCAGAAACTTTCTTACAGAGGAATCCAACTCCAGATTAAATCCTTGCTGGGATTAAGCATTTCTGTATTTTTGCAGTGCTGAACACATTTCAGAACATCTCAACTCTTGGGTCTGTTCCAGGTGCTTGGATTACCCCAACCCTTTAACCTGCAACACATGAACATTCCATCTACAGAAACCCCTTAAGAAAACCCTGGACTCCTATTCAGGTGTGGGTGTGTGTGTACAGGGCATCATGGACCAGCTGGCAGGTCAGTGTGTGCTGTGGCAAAACTACTGATCACAACTTTAATCTCTTTCATTTCAAGTCATCCTACAGCAGAAGGATGAGTTACCCAGAGCAGACCCCCCCCCCCAAAGACCCATACTCAAGTCTCAACCCTCAAACCAGATGTTCAAAAGATGGAATGCACATGGACCAACCTTGTACATCAGATTTAAATGTTGTGCATTCCAGCTTCAGGCACTAGCATTTGAGATGTGAAATGAGTTCTGCTGTGAACAGAAATCGTTGGGTATTTAGCGCACCAGCTTGCAGCCACAGAAGAGGCAGTAAATCAGGGTGCAATGCCAGAATTTTTAATGTGGTAAATGATTCCAAAAGGAGAGAGTGCTAATAAAATTACACATTTTACAATAAGCATTATCCTTAGACAGATTACAATACAGGACTCTGGAGCAAGATACACAAATAAATATCTGCTTTTAAAACCATCTCTTCCCAGTTCCCTTCCCAACACAGACAATACTGAACACGAATCAGCAAGATTCATTCCATCACTATTTTTGAAGCCAAAATGTCCAAGTCTTTGTAGACAGACCCACAACAGCCCTGCTTTATCTACACAATTACTTTGGTCTGAATGAGGGAAAGAAAAAGTTGCAGTGTAGGAGAGCATACGGTAGCCATTCGACTTTAGAATGAGAAGTTGCCGGTTTTCCATTAGTGATTTAAGAGACAGTTTTCAGACGCTAATGAGTTGTGGAAAGAGTTCATTGGCGAACATGTCATCCCAGGAAGCTTCAGAGCAGAGTGGAGAGGACATGTCGCTGAAGGGTGAGGGGGATCTCTCGTATCCAGAATCACTGCATGCATCAGTCATCAAATAGGCTGCCTTCTCGTAGTCACTGAAGGAAGGAGATGCATCAGACAGGAAGTTGTCAACCGCAAGTGAACTGTGATTAGTCACAGGGATGACCACTTCCTCCGGTTCATCCTTGACATTCACCGTCTCCACCTCCACCTCAATCTCCTCTTCATCAGACGACGAGAAGGCAACGGTATCTTGGATCTCTTCAATCTTTACCTCAGGAACACTCTCCTCGTGGACCACCTCCACCTGTTTGGTGTATACATGGTCGAACTGAATCAGTTCATTAAGGGCTTCCAGCTTAACTGGTGTGGCCCCCACAGCTTCAGGTGGGGAGGGAGGTACTGGCTCTCCAATTGCCCCCACCAGCAGGAGGCGCTGCTCTGCTTCCTGTGCTTCTGGAAGGCCACCCTTGAGGAACAGCTCTGGGTCAAGGATGTCCAGAATACCAAGCAGGAGATCAGACTGCAGGGTAAAACAAAAAAAAAAAAAAAGTTTAAACATAGACAAGAGTACAGCAGCAGCTATACAGCCTGATAACCAAGTCAACAACTGGTCTTAACCAACTACTGTTAAGAGATTCAGCAAACCAGCTAAACAAGCCAGGACGTCAACGTCGAGTTCAACATGTTTCCTGCCCCGAAATTCCTCAAACAGCATTGAAATGAACTTAAGTTATGATATGGCCCCTCCCCCTTTCGCCAGGGTTCCACACCTCCCTTTGTGAAGTAACTGCCAGCATTATGGCATCACTGCCACTCACCTCAGAGTCTGGAGTGCCAGGAGCACGAGAGTCGACGGCGAAGTCCTCGGATTTGATGACGACTGGGCCTGCACCTTCTGCAGAGGCACACGTAGCCTGAGTACTGCGGACTCAGAAGACCCGGTCACCAGAACCGAATTGCTCGCACCGAACTCGACGGCCTGCACCTAACAGACAGGTCTCAAGTCATTTGGTGCAAGTGGATCAACAAGAACTAGTCTGTGGCAAGTCCATCACAGCTATAAGCCACTATAACACCCCCCTCCCTTCATTACCTTCTCCGTTGCGTCTATCGTGTCCAGTCCCAACCTCTGTCTCAGCTCCTCATTCTCACTGAGCAGATCACTCGTCTTCTCCCGCAACAGCCTGTTCTCCAAGTGGAGCTTCTGATTCTAGAGGGTCAGACATCGCAGGTCAGGTGACTTTCAAACAGAGCAAAGCCAAGGCGCCTCGCAGTAGCACTTCATCACAAACACGTCAGGAACGCTGAAACGTCACACGAGGTGCTCCAACTCCATGCCAAGCCTTAGCGGACTGGAAACTCCCGTCCGTCTCGTCACGAGCATTTTACTGTAATTGTTACTAGTATGTACCTCCTGTTCCAGCTCCAACACCTGTTGCTCCAGCTCGCCCATTTTTGCTTTTTTCCTGTCTCGTGCAGTCTGTGCAGCCACTCTGTTCTTAAGTTTCCTATGACAAACATTAAGGAAAGAAAGTTGCATTGAACCCTCAGATTTCATAGCTCATTAATAACCAATTATGAAATGTTAATTTCATAGCCCAAAAATATGGATGACTTTTCACGCCAAGAAGAGCAGAAAACTTCAAACTATTTACAGCTCTCTCGCAAGGATTTACGTTGGACACAGTTCAACAAAAAAAGTAATGTTTTGCAATAATCGCAGTCATAAGACAGCTGAAATTGCGTAACGCGCAGCCATGTTCGTGCCACGCAGGCAGGAACACAGTCGGGGGGGGCGGGACAGACCGGCAAACCGCTCACGCAGTCATACGGATGTTGGCTGAAGTTCAAGTCAGCGATAATACGAACGCCAAACCGAAGTTCAAATTCCAAAATATATAAATTTGTAAAAACTTTTCGAAGTTCTTCAAACCACAGTGACGGGCAAATATAGACGGAGATCCCCCCCCCCCGGAAATACAGATAAGATGAACAGGGTTAACAGAGTGCTCTTAAACGCTCACCTTCGAAGTGCTTTTTCCTCCGGACTCAAATGCGTCAGTCTCTGCCTTTTGCGCAAAGGCGGTGCAGAAACGTTGGAGTCGGAATCTGATGAAGCCTGATTAGCGCTGGACGGTAACATGACTGAAATAGACCGACTGTATCCTCCTTGTGTTGCGGCGGCCGTTGCAGCCTGCTTGCCAGATATGAGAAGGACTTTGTGGGCTCCTCCGGCCCCTGCTGTAACTACAACCATATTGTATTTATTTCAGGCTCTTTGTGAAGGCCCGCTCAATATATTTTGTCGGGATAAAAACAAAAATACAGCTACAAATTCGGAAGTAACGTCTACTTCCCAGTACTGCGACCCTCTTGGTTTTCAATAAATCTGCTACGTAGACGACCCAGCGCTCTATTTCTACTGTCGTGGTGCAGTCTGATTGGCTGCTTGAGCTGCTTACGTCACTAAGACCGGTCACTCCTTAGTAAGAAATCTGATGTAATTTGCGTCCAACGTTCCCCTGTTCGCGATGTTTTCTCTTTGTCATCAACACCTCCACTCCTACAAACAAAATTTCCATATATTTGTCAGCAAGTGACATTACGCGTGTAAATCAGTCCGCATGTAGTATTTGGAAGAGGTACAGGCGAAAACTATAAAAAGGAAGTAGAATATTTTGTTCTAGACCGTGGGAGAAAGTATTTTCTGTGTTGAAATGAATGTAGCGCATTTCATGAGTTTAATATTTTCAGACCTCTGGGTGTACTTGGAGAGCAATGTAAAATCTCACAGTTTGCCACTAAAAGAAACACTAGACCAGCCCCTTTCAAACAGCTTCAGCTAAAATTGCTTAGAATGTTTATAGCCAACCAAACAGGTAATAAACTACCTCAGTATTCAGCGTGTCCTGGGTAGGACGCTGTGTAGTCATTATGTGTAATGGTAGGGTTAGTGTGGAGTCAGGTAGAATCTGGAAGACTGAATCAGTCCTTAGCAGCTGGGTATTGTGTACTGAGGGACAGTCCTGACATAGTATTACAATATTTGACTATCTGCCAAGAGTTGTTTGACTTGAATGTAAGTAACCAGTTTTATATTGAAAAGGACATGTTTGATGTGTAGAACTGGTATTGTGAGCTCTAGAGTACTATCAGTTCAGTTTCGTTCTTTCTTTCTTTCTGTTGTACTGTAGATAATTACACTGATATTGTGTTAGGAAATCAATCTTGAAATATTTTTAATCACTCACTAGTATATTACACTATCAGAAAAAAATGTAAAAATACAAATCAATTGCAACATTCATAAAGTTGTATACAAAGTACATATTTATAACTTTACCAACAACCAGTGAGTACTGGGGAAAATGTAGTGTTATATAAACCCGAGCACACCCATGGAGGGTCTCGTTCACAGCAACAGTGTTGCCCTTCAGTGTGTAATTAGCAAGAGAATACCTCCGTGGTGTGTGTGATGAGAAGCCACAGACAGACCCGCCCACAGACAGGCCAACCTAAACAGAAGCGTCTACCCAGTCTCCCTTCAGTCCTGTAATCGACATCATAAAAAAACAAACGTAGACAAGTGCGGCTCAGCATAACGCGTGCTGTTATGCTACGTACGTCCTGTTACTCTAGACGAATGCTTTCGAGCTCCGCTCCAGTGTTGGAGGTGAGCAGAGGCCTTGTCCTATTACTCGAGACTCTGCAGTGGGGACGTAGTGTTTTCACCACCACCTGTTGGGTTTCAGGTGTTTGCTGATTCTTCCTCAGAATGACTTCATCTATAACGGGACTAAAGTGCAGCTCTGGTGAAGTGGAACTTTGGAAATGGGGAAAGATCTGTTTGAACAGTATAACAAAAACTTGATCACTGTCTACATTTAAATTTCCCTTCAACAAGACCTGTAAAGTCCCCCAAAGTCCCCTGTAAAGGCACCAACAATTTTGATTGAGTTATTCTCCATCTCCTCTGCTGAAGCAGTAGGGGAAACCCCACTGTTGTAGTGTATTAAGCTTCGTTTCTTTATTTTTGCAGGGTGTTTTCATTTTTAAAGAGCAGCACAAAGATTGAGAGACTGAAAGGTAAAAACAGGGGAGTGCCTCTTTAAGGTCTTGGGACCTTTTGAGGATGCAAGATTATGAAATATCTGTAGGCAGATCTCAAGAACAGGATGATGAAATTCATTTGTAATATTTCTGAGGTTGGGCAGCGTTTCAGAAAAGTGACACTGTGTTGATACAAAATTTGCCAAGAGAACTTTTAGATACATTTGCTGTTTGATAAAGTAGAATTTTAGTGGCAGCAGTGGGAAAATGTGCTGATTCCATTTTTGCAAAGTTTGGCCCCCGCTTTGCTGTGGAACGTATCCTTCAGCCTACACACAATAACAGATAGCAGTGACATCATCAGCCCAGTGAATGTGAGAGCACTATTTAAATGTCCTTATGGTCTGACAGAATGCTTTACCGCAGACAGAACAAACACCACGTGTCTGAAGCTCCTATTCATATCTCATGGTCTTATGGGATCTCTAATCTCCAAAACAGCTGGATGTGATTGCATTTGCACAGAGGTCTTCCTGATGAGTTACACTGCAGGTGTGGGTTTCATGATTAGCAGTTAGATGACCAGAATGACAGTCAACACACATATCCTCTGTGTGTGTGTGTGTGTGTGCGTGTGTGTGAGGAATGGGTGGGTATGGTGTTGGCATTTTATCCACCATGGAGACACTATTGTCTTCACATTGTATTGCATGGTCACACCCACACACATACAGATGGGGGAGTCTCAGACCCAAGGCAATATTTACTCAAACCTTGATTACACTTCACCAGAGTGTGTGTGTGTGTGTGTGTGTGTGTGTGTGTGTGTGTGTGTGTGTTTGCACTAGCTGTACTGTTCCCACCCATTCCCAGCATGGTGCAGAGGATCTAGGTAAAGTGTGTCTGTATGTGTGTGTGTGTGTGTGTGTGTGTGTATTTACAGAGCTTAGTATTTTCCCAGTGTCTATGATAATACTAGCCTGCTCCACATACTTTAATCTAGTTTCACACTATGATCTATTAGCTCGTTTGCCCAGGGGTGGTTTAGCACACGGGTGCATCCACCTACTAGCAAATTGTTCCATAAATCCTCTTTTAGGACATAGTTTGGGGAGTCGCCTGTGAGAGAAGGCGAGATCATGTGTGTATCAATAACGTTAGGCGTTAGTGAAGAAAAAGGAATAAGTCGAATTAGCTATATGTTCTGTACGCCTTTTTCTCTCACTCCATGTCTGAGGTAATAACTGCGAACTGTTTCTAAATCTTAACAGTATCTTAAAACGTTTGAGGGTTTCGTACACTTTATCAGGGTGAACACGTCCGTGACACGAGTGCACAAGATTCACGTGAACGCCCGTGCATCTCATTTGATGCTTAGTAACGGTTCCTGATTAAAGATAACAGCTTTTCAAAGTTTCTTAAGATTTAAGATAACAACTACTCGAAGTTTCTTACGGTTTAAGATAACGGCTTCTCAAACTTTCTTTGTAACAAGGAAAAAAACGTGATGTTTAACTCTTCTTTTAAGAGTTTAACTTTGCAGTGGTTGTCAGTTTATTTTCGTCCTCTCAGAGATATCCCTACGTGTTTACTTGGGACTGTAGCCTATATATTGTAAAACCACAAGAAACGCGGGCGAGTCTGTAACCCTCAAATCTTATAGTTGATGTTCTGTGCGTTGACACAAGTGCAACAGGAATGATGCGTTTTGGACCAAATCTCAGAAAACCATGGAGGAGGGAAAGACTGCGATAGGCCTTCTCTTATCCGAAAAAAACCCCAAGTTCATTCACCTTACCCAATATCTCGCTCTAATAACCGTGATAACGCAAGATCTAACGCTTCACCCCCTGTTACAAAAAGACAAAAACCAAGAAGTTCCCTGCTGGAGAAACAGTACTGGATACAACTGCGGAGTTGCAGTGTTGCTTCTGCAGGCTGGATTAGCAGGCTGATCAGAGTGTGTGGTAAACGGGTTTAATGTACATGAGCTGTTCAGTATCAATGCGAAAGTCTCAGAAGAGTGTGTGTGTGTGTGTGTGTAAGCTACCCCTGTATCATTCACGTGCATCGGTGCAATACATTTGCAAAATGTTCTTCTTGCGCAAATAACCGATGTTGAGATAGTCGCGGATCAGCCTCCGTAACCCCGTAACGCCTTACTGCACCGCAGCTCACACTGACAGTTGGTGAACGTCAGACAGGGCTGTGTCGTCTATGTAAATCTTCGTTTGCACAGTCCAACGTCTCTGCAGCGCTCAAAAGTGGGATATCTCTTCCTCAGCTACTGCGATACGAATTGAGAACCACTATCATGCAGATATAGAAGCATAAGTTGAGTTTCAAGGCTGTAAAGTGTCAACGCGGAACGTTACTTGTCAACGTAATTCCACACTGCCCCCTTGTGGCAGGCAGTAGACACTGTTTATGTGCCAAACATTTTTCTGCCCTGAAATTTCCCCGCTGGTTACCGAATGAGCGTCCTATCCAGAGCTTTTTCCACAGGATAATAAACAGCTGGGGAAGGGAGCCCAGGACCGGTTGTTGGTCTTTTATTATTTTACCATAATGGATATGTCTGAGACACTTGATCAAAGCTTTTGAACAGAAATACGTTTTTTTTCTTAAGCCCCTTCCACACTGACCAAACAAACAGCAAAGACAGACCATCCTAAATGTGGGGTTGGTGTGTGATGGCTGGAAAACTTCTGTAATGTCCCCCTTCATAGTTAAAGGTGTTTATATGTATTCTATTTGTGGAGGTGTTTATACTCTATTTAATGTGGATGAATGCGTTTAGATGCAGGA
>JAOXYF010000006.1:668806-684411 GCA_028565775.1 Sternarchorhynchus goeldii | reverse complement strand
GTGTTGTATCTGGTGTAGAGTGAGTGTGTTGTATCTGGTGTAGAGTGAGTGTGTTGTATCTGGTGTAGAGTGAGTGTTGTATCTGGTGTAGAGTGAGTGTGTTGTATCTGGTGTTGAAGTAAATCACAGTATTTTATAGGATGTTTATGGTTATTCTTGCACTTATTTGGGCTGTGATTTAGCTGAGATGCTACAACAAGTTGGCATAACTTTTTTGGAATTCCTTGACTTCATAGAATTCCAGAACTTATTAGGTTCTCTCTCTCTCTCTCTCTCTCTCTCTCACTCTCTCTCTCTCTCCATCTCTTTCCCTCTCTCTCTTTGCCACTCTATCTCCATACCCCCCTCTCTCCCACCCTCCCTATCTCTTTCCCTCCCTCACGCTGCCTCTCTCTCTTCCTCCCTCTCTTTCCTTCCCTCCCTCTCTTTCTCTTTCTCTTCCACCACCCCCCTCTCTCCAGAGAAAGCGGCTGACTGAGTCTGAGTGAAATAGGGGTCATTATAATAACTGTGTAATCTACATTTCAAAGCAGCCGGTGCTCCAGGCAGTTGCTTGACACCAGGCTGACGCAGCTGCACACAGCACAGCACGCAAAGCACACCTTCACCTACAGTTTATGGTATGTTACCATTCAAAAAAGGTCTGATTCTTTACGTTGTACAGGTAGACAAATACCTTACAACAAGTGAAGATAATTGTATCATTTGTCTTCAATACAGATATATCCTACCTAGAATTTAACAAAACTTCATCAATTGACAATATTTTAGGGAACTTTGTAAGATAATTATATGAAAACTTTACATATACTGATGTAAACTTTATGTGTTAATTGCCACGTGTCATCTAACAGCACATCATAGTCACTTTGCTGCAACACAGCGCCAAAATTCGACAGTATTGAACAGTCTGTTTTGTCAGCATGACTGCTGCAGAAATACATATTCATAGGCGTTGGTAATGTGTTTCGTGTTTCCAACAAGTTTTCTGAGCGGAGTCCTGCGAGTGATTAATCTGAAAGAGCAACGGGGAGACGAGATCAAACAGTTCTCAACGCCGCTCTCTCTTAAACACACACACACACACACACACACACACACACAAACACATCTATCATGCACGCAGCAAACGCAGTGCCAGTTTGGTTACTATAAATACTGGAGAAAAGCCATTTCAGTTGTGTGCGATTTTTGGACCGCCGTGGACCCGCGAGCATAAATTAACCTTCCACACGATAAATCACATTATCCACTAATGAAGAAAAGAGCTAATAGATACGAGATCGTTTTTTATTAATCGTGAAGTGATTACCAACTTCTGACTTAAGGAATCGGAGAAAAACACCGGTAATGATATGTTACATGATTTATTTCACAAACTCCACAATTCTTTAGGTTCTTTACGTATGTAAGTCCATATAGAGAGTATATTAAATATTCAATCATCATTGCATTTTGTGTTTTTGTGTGAAATATGTATTTAAAAGGTACAGCTGTGTTGGCCAGTATCCTCCAAGCAACAGGCAGTTGTCTGGTCACATTTTTACAGTGATTAAATATGAACGTGTTTGACTACGTTCATCTTGTGCACTTTAAACTCGTTTTGCAAGGCTTAGTTGTTTTTTAAACAGTATTCTTTCATGTAAAGAAGGGGGTAGATATCATTGCGAGGTCAGGTAGGTAATTTAAAATTCTCCATCCACAGATTTTATTTGAGATTTTATTTGAGGTCTAAGCGAGCGCATTGTATTTTATGGCTTGTTATTCCTGCAATTACCGACAGGGGGAGTATTTGTCAAATTTACAGAGTTGGAGGAAGTTTGGAAGGAAAATATATCACAATACATCTGTAGCCACAAGCACACAAACACACATGATTCCAGAATTCTCTTATCAGTAGTTGTACTGTAATAACAGCATGGTGTGTGATGTAGTTATTCTACTCCAAAAGGCTTAGTGATTCTTCTCTCCACACTGTAGCCCACAGGAATTTACACGAGCCCTGTTTGGTGTTGAGTCTGAAAACTGAACCAATCAGTGCAATGCTCCAAAAGATTATTTTAATCAACTCCAGTGTTGTTTTAAACTTGAACATCTTATTGATTACCTGCTAAGACTAACCTTTCACGCCCCCCCCCCCTCCCCCCAAACGTTAATTTATGATGGAGACAAACTACATGTGCCGTACGTTCTTCCCGATCCTGTGCTCTGGGAGTAATTACTTCAACGTCTTGCCTAATTGTTCATCTTTAACTTTAATGATCTTGAGCAAGTGCAGCAGAAGAAATTGCGAGCCTCGTGGTTCCTCTCCAGAACAGTGCCTCCACTGTGTCCTGTCCCTGCATGTGTTTTCACTGCCATGCATTTATACAATCTTTTCTTCATGAGTGTCTTAGTGATATAATGATTAAAGGTCGTTTGTCTCTTTTGTGTTAATTAGGAGCTTCACATGCTTTTGTGGAATGAGTTTATATGCTGAATTCAACACAAATGCATGCAAGACCTTATAACCACAGTTATAACACAGTTATTGCACTCATAGCACAGTCACGTTAAAGCTGGATCTCATCTGAGAGAAACAGTGAAAGACTGAGAGCTGAAAGGCTTTATAAAAGCCCATGGGGTGATTTGTTTTTTAAATTAAAGCTCTCACACAGCAGTGCTGATCTGGGATTAGATTTCATATTTTACACCCTTATAAGTGCAGCTGTATGAACAAGGAGGTAGCTGACACTGGATCAGCATTTTCACGATGAGGTGTTTGGTAAACGAGGCTCTTGCGTACAGAAGGGTAAGGGTTCTTGCACAAATGTCTCATCCTGTGTATGACTGTACACTCTGAACCATAACATGTGGACTTAATCAGTATCTACATCTCTGACTTCATTGACATCACCGTCTAAAGCACAACCTGCACATAACTAGCTTCAGGCAAACTGGGCTTTTTAAAATTCAGCTCTTCAGTCTTGGTTTTGATGGTGTTGTTGTTGTTGTTGTTGTTGTTGTTTTTAGCAAAACATATGTTTACCATTTTGGAATCTCTTCTTTTTTATATTGTTGCATTTTAAAATCAAAACAGAGACCAACACTTCAGTCTGGCAAACACCAAAGAAACTCATTAACAACCATTTACATCTGTGTACAGTGAGGTTCACACACACACACAGACTCTTATGTCCATGTGCCTGCGGGATGTTAGGCAACCTTGGCCTCTAGTCTTTTGTTTACCTGTTTGTATATTTGTAATCTCACCCTCTGGACTCACACACAGTACCCCTTGTTAACATTCCACTTCCACATTTACAGGCTTCAGGTTTGGTTCGTGGGTAAAGAACTTCTTGCTCTCCACCATCTCAGGTTCCTCTTTAACCTGTTTTGCTCATGATGGTTGTCTGAAGCAATAGGACAGAGTTACTATCCAACACTGGGACCCGTTTCTCAGTGAGTCTGGAGCTCATAGCTGAAGATCAGTGTTCACAGAACTCCAGATTCAGGACTCGTGTGTCTCCAAGCACAGAGACATGCACCTGCTTCTAATAAAGAAAAGCTTTTCACTGAAGTGGATTATTTGGTCAGTGATCTAAATCCTACTATACATCTCCTCATTTTAAAGCTTTGTGCTTAGAGTGCGTTATGTGGAACGGATCTTATTTGCATAAGGGGTGTGGCCCAGATGGGGTTTCCTCAAACAAACAAGATAAACAAATTCTTACTGTTTATTTTCGGTGGTGTGAAATCACTGGAAGTGCTATCAGGTTTTCACTGTTCTACATGGACATGGTGCATGTGTATATGGTCGAGTTACAAGGCCTCTTTCTTCTCAACAGCAAGTATAATTTGTACCACCGTCAATAAACTGGCACGCGTCTTGCACAATTTACATGTAGCAAGTGTGTCTACCAGTGCTCCCCGTGTAGTGTCGGGATGCAATTACGGTGGACGCTTATAGTCATTACAGGAGCCCAACTATAGTTTAGCACTGACTACATCAGTCTGAACGTACCTATCACTTTTACTGTTTCAGGACAAACCAAAAAACGTCTCCAACTCTCGCTCTCCAATACCACAAGTCATTAGAGGACCGGCTGGTAAGAGTGCGTTTAAGATCACGTGTATTCATATTAAAGGATCTAAGCACTTTGTTAAGAACTCAATAAGACCCACAATAGAAAACATTCTTTTCACTCAATAACACACCAAGGTTACATGCTTCAAACATCAGTTTTTAATTAAGACCCACTTGTCATAATAATACAGAAAGAATATATATATATATATATATATATTTTTTTTTTTTAACGAAGTAAATTAGTCCAATTTAAACATATCGCTAATCGAGTTTGCACAATCGAGATTCAGTTACCCATTAGATTGAAAAACAGAGTTTCAGTAATTTGTAAATTGTTTTGGGAAGACTCTTGTTTCTTTTAAGGTAGGTACCGACTCTGTAAGTCGTCCGTCTTTAAAAGTGAACTTCTTACATCAATCGTCGATTTGTTTACTTTTCTACCAATGTGGTAATGTGATGCATTCGCTTCACTGTCTTTACACAATATATAGCACTGAAGGTAAGGTTTGCAAAACAACTGCGTGGACGTTTTCTCTCCTGTCTTGAATAAAGAACGTCGCGGTGCCTCCTTAACGGAGCTGTGGCAGGCGCGAGCGGGAGTGGAACGGAGAGGGTCAGGAAGATTGGTGGGTGGGGATAACCCTTTTGGAAAAAAAATCTAAAAAAAATCACGTGTTTGAAGATCAAAAGAGATCCGCTTTGTAGCGCTTGGAAAGCGAGCGAGCGAGCGACGGAGAGGGAGAATGCGAGCGCGAGCGGGCTAGCCGACAGGCAGGCAGGCTGTGCAAAGTGTCAAGGCTGCAGCAGCGAGCACGCATTCGTCAAGGACGGGTCTGTGCGCCAACGAGAAATTATCGGTCTCTCGTTTGTTTCCCCAGCTTTGATTTCTGAATTATCACTTGCGAAACCTTGGAAATTATGTTTCGATCGGCGCTGATCCAACCGGCAAGATGATGATGTTAACGAGGAGAGGTTTGGGTCGCGTGGCTGATCTGGTGGTGTTGGTGTTTTTCTTGGGAACCGTCTCAGCCAAGGATACTGCCTTTGTGGAAGTTGTGCTGTTTGAGTCAAACCCAAACGGTGATTACACTACTTACACGACTGGTTTGCAAGGACGATTTTCCACTGCAGGCGCCACGATCAGTGCGGAGGGGGAAATCGTGCAAGTATGTAAAACTTTTTAACATTTTAATGAGCGGATGTGCTGCTCCCATTGTGTGCGTTACCTAATACTGTGCGCTTTAGTTGTACAACTTTTCGGAGGTGGGGGGGGGGAGAGGAGGAGGAGGAGAAGGAGGAGGAGGAGGAGGAGGAGGAGGAGGGGGGGGGTTGTGCTACGTGAGGATGGTACTACTAGCATGTGTAGCTAAGCTAACTGTGCGGGCGCAAGATGGCCTCTTGTCTTGTAAAGCCTCAATTGTAGTCAAACACACGAGCTCACTGCAAAAGTTACTTTAATACTAAAGTAAGTACACATGTTGGGGAGTATTGGGCCACGTAACTTTTTATTCAAAACTTTGTGCAGAAAAAAAAACATATTTGTGGTACCAACTTCATTCGAACGTGAAACTTGAGGATATCGCGGATGATCGATTTCAAAAGCCGAATTGTCTTTTCAAAGATGTTTTGATGCGAGACTGTCGCGACTCGACGTTGAGCACGTGCATGGCATTGAGGTTTAATGTTGAGTTTTTCCTTTTGTAAAGGATTTTGTTTACGGACCAAGTGAGTTCTGTGTTAAGTCCTATATCCCACACGTACAATAAGCCTTTGGGTGACCGGTGGTACGGAACTCGGTGTACGTTCACATTTCCCGCTATGCGTAGTCTATCGATCTGGGTGACGCATTCGGTGAGATCGCAAAGTTATCAGTGCTTTCGCTGAGTTTGTGGCATAAAATGCACCGTTTTGACTATAGAGCGTGCGAGGGGCCCCTCGAATGACTAACCACACAGGTTAGATGTTCAGGGAACCTCTGCGACGCATTCAGAGGAGCCCTGTAGCTGTGGTTAATGTTAAATGTCGAAATGCGCATTAAAGTTTTGACTGCTATAATGGGGGTTTAGCGAGGTCTTTGAAGGGCCTACCAGTTCAGTGGGACATCGCACAGCGCCCTCCTACGACAATGGGGAGAGGAGCAAGAAGACGGCAGAGATGGAATACTATGCTAAAGGGAATAATCTTTCTTTCAAGATCATGCCGCCAGCTAAGTGTCGAGTTATTTATTGGCAACGCTGTGAAGTCTGAAGCCGTGGAATTGAAAACGCTTGTAACTTGAACATTCGAGAAGTCCGCATCAAGTCGATGAAGAATTCCACGTTTTTGCGCCACAGATCAAAGCAAGACGTGGGATGCACGCCTCTTCCGCGGCGCACGTTCAACCACGCCGGCCTGAGCCTGTGCGCACGAGACAGTTGTAGGAACGCTATAATTATTTTCCGTGCTGTCTGTTCCGGTCTATCGACAGAGGTTACTAAATGCATTGAAATGTAATCTAATTGCATGCCTTTAGAACAACATTTGCTGGTCTTGCAGGATCCACTTGGAGTCAGACCTCTGAGGTCACTGTTCGGGCAACCTCTATGCGTTCTCGCCTTTGTCGTTATGTTTGTGGTTTTGCTCAGACGAGTTAAATTAGATATGCAGAGGTTTTATATTTACACTGCATGTGAACGGCGGAGAGAGCGCACGAGCGACCGCGTCTGCGCGTATGTGGGTGAAGCCCTTCTGGTCCCTTCCCCGGAACTTTCACCAATGTGTGTGTTTATAAATACGAGCTCACCAGTGTTATAAATACGAGCTCACCAGTGTTATAAATACGAGCTCACCAGTGTTATAAATACGAGCTCACCAGTGTTATAAATACGAGCTCACCAGTGTTATAAACCTGTATTCTATTCATCAAAATGACGAGTGGTGATCACTGTTGCTTTCCAGTGGCTGTGTAGATGGTAGCCTCTCTAGGGGCAGAAGGAGGTATTTAGCCGTCTAGATATTTAGACTGGCCGCGTATGTATTTAGCATGGACTGTTTGGCACCGGTTTTGAACCGCACGGGGATTCGGGACCGCAGCCCTACACTGAAAAGCCACGGTCGTTTAGGTTTTGCTTTAGCTTCAGACGCACATGGCTTTGGCCTCGCGGGTCCCACCGGGCTTCTGTCGAAACTGTAGTCGTCAAAAATACTCAAGTTTCAGTGAACTTTATTGTTCTTTTTCACGAACAACGGCGAAGACCCCGTGACGTAATCGTTTTAAGACGGCGGTCATTAGAGACGTTTTCACCTCGACGCTGTCCGCTGTCTCTTCGTTCAAAACCTGGGCCCGCGTGCACCACGCGGTTTTGGTGTGTCTAACACACCGGTCAAAGCGAAAGCCTGGCCCAGTCCCTCGTGCCTGGTATTAACGTGTGATACGCAGCATCCGTTCATTTAAACAGTTCTTCTCGTGAGCACGCGACGCTCACCAGATGTCACACGCTTTGGTTTGCAGTATTCTCGATATTTATATGTCTGTCTTTCCACCCGTAAGGTTTTGTTTTCGTGGTGCTGAGGTTGAGCCACATGTCCCCCCTCAACCCCCTCGGTGTGTAGATGAGACAGACCTCAGTTGTAAATGGTTCAGTCATTTAGACTGCGACCAAAATGTTAGCATAAACCAACATGATGTTTCCTTTTCACAATGTGGGAGTTAAATTTCTGCGTGGTGCCGTTCGCGTGAGGGTGTGACTACGGTTATGCTCCATTTCGGGGCACAAACATGCGCACAGTGCGCAGGTGATGAGACGCACGGTTGTCTGCTTACCGCGCGGAAATGATGTTCTATCACTGGATATTAAACACACGCACACAAACTGGAGGAGTTTGGCGGAGAGCCAGCGAGAGATTCTTTCCTGACTAATTCTCACTCGCACATAGACAGACACTGGCTTGGAGTTGATGTGGTCGGGAGAGCGTCTGAGAGCGAGGCTCTGGTTTGTCCAAGCTGAAATATTACCATTAGAAAAAATAACTCGGATGTTGGCTAGAATCTGCTTTCTCGGGCTCTGTTGCCATGACTACTTTGAAAAACTGCTGCTTTGCCTTAAATTGAGCCACAGTTGCTGTGAACCTGACCTGTAATGGTTTTAGGTAACCAGCATCTCTCCACATCTTCTGGTTTAGTTGATGAAGGTGTGGTGAGTGAGGCTGATGGGAGACGTTCTGATTCGTTTCTCACCTGGAAGCTTGAATCGCACAGAGGAACTCTGACTTCTGAATCGCACGGAGGAACTCTGACTTCTGAATCGCACTTCTGACTTTTTCTGTCCGTCTGTCTGTCATGTAACATAATTTTCATTTTTGTAAATAAGCAGACATGCAGTTATATTCTTGTATTCAGTTGTATGCAGTTATATTCATGTATATACAGTTATATACAGTTGTTATATTCATGTATATACAGTTATATACAGTTGTTATATTCATGTATATACAGTTATATACAGTTGTTATATTCAATTGCCACATGGGTAAATAAAGGAAACGGGTTAAGGAAATTTGATAATCAAAACTGATGATCTGATCAAGGTTACTGATCACATGCAGTGGAAGTCCTTAAAAATACTGGTCCATCATGCACGAACCAGCTGGAAACATTTCTGGAAGGGTTTTAATGGCCTGTAACTATTTGGAGGTTTTGGTGGATTGTTTAAATGCGTGACTCTGTTCACTAGGATTTAAACCCGTTTGCAACATTAGCTGTTGTTTGGGTTGTTTGACATACATGTGTTTTTATCTTTCTACTCTTTTTGTAGCAGGTCGTTCTTTGGTCTCTAGACAGGTTTGAGTCATTCATCTGTCATCGTGTGTGTGTGTGTGTGTGTGTGCGTGCATGTTGAAGTCTCTTGTATAAACAGAAGCGATATTTCATTAAATGGTGTGGGCTGGGACCCAGCAGGTGATGACACATCTTCATAAAAGCGTTACCATGGTGCTGCCGCCGTGGCGATGCAGGTGGAGCGTTCTGGAGGCGGTCGGCACCTTTTTGTGCTGACTTGTTTTACCTGTGGCCAGGTGACCTGCCCAGAATACGCCTCCCTGATCAGCACACTCATCTGTGGCTGATGGATGATGGTTGTCAAACGTGTGCTGTGCTCAAGCGTCTCTAAAGCCAGTTATGAGCAGACCGCTTACAATCGCAAAACTCTCAGAATTTGTATCTCCAGCCTTTACTAGCTCTCCAAAATCACCAGTTTCACTTGTGAGGTGCGGTTCCTCTATGATGTTACATTTGTATGTATGAGGGTACGTACTGGAGGTCTTTCCCATGGAACTCCAGGCTGATCCCAGACTGCAGGTCTCGGCTGATGTACTGAGAGATCAGACCCCCTCAGTAGGAGCGGTGTTGTGTACTGAGAGATCAGACCCCCTCAGTAGGAGCGGTGTTGTGTACTGAGGTAATTGGCTAGTTGATTTGTGACTTTGTATAAATAAATAAAAAGAAGAGCCCTGTTTTTGGTTTCTGATGTTCAGAAGCATGCACAGCCTGGCCATGTCTCACTGATCTCCATGCCTGCGAGCGAGCGTGTAAACGAGCATGGGTGTGGCAGGGGAATGTGCCACTGGAACTGGCCAAATCTGTAATGACTAGAAACTGTATCTCCTATGACTGAGGGAAAGGTCATTTCCTGTCCTGAAAATGTTTCGCCGTGATCCGGTTTCACACCAGGCTGGGGGGGGGGGGGGTCTTGGGGTGTTATCATTCAGATCTGTGTGGTTATTTTCAAAGTTCCCATGAATCCCCAAGTGCGAGATGAACAGCTCCTGCTGAAGGTACCAGTGCGTAGGCGAGACCTTGGAGGTTTGCTAAGGTTACACCATGCTAAATTAAGATCGTAATGAGCGTTTGCTTTTGTCTGCTGCACCCAGTCTGCGAGACACCTGGAAATGGGAGGCCCCGCCCACCGCCTGTCCAAAGCACCAATCCAGCGTTTGACGGCATCTGGTCTGAAGTGCTGGACGTGGTCTGGTCTCCTCCCGAGTCGTCTCCTTTGCCCCCCAGTTCTTTGGCTTTGTGGTGGCAGCTGGATGGTCTCTGATCTGAACCGCCGGCCCAGATCCCTCGGGCACGCCAGCCACAGTCAGCTCAGGAGTTTAGTTTGTTTTGTTTTTTTCCTCATCCCCATCCTTGTCATTTATCGGATGGAACAAATTAAACTGTTTATCTCTTGTTCTGATTGTTGGTTATTATGTTTCGCCTGCTGCTGATTGTCCTTTTGAACGACGGGGTTACGGCGTGTCCTGTACTCTGGGTGTCACGGCGTGTCCTGTACTCTGAGTGTTATTCAGAGTGGTTAGAAAACAGGGAGAACTTTCCCCATAATCTAGCAGGTGTGTCTGCACCTGTGTAATGTGTTCTGGAATGTAATCTGACTTGAGAAGCACTTTTTGTTTTTGCTGTGGGGGGGCACTAAATAGTGCCCCCACTCCCCACCCCCCCTGCCTGAACACACTGGGCAGGGTCAGTTATTAGTGCTGTGGTTCTGTGGGTTCTCTGGTTCTGTGGGTTCTCTCTGGCCCTGCTTTGTTCTAGATCAGGAACGTGCTGATTACTTTTCTCAAGACACTTTGGAGAATCTGTTTTTCGTTTATTGTACTTTCTTTCTTCCTCACACTAATTGCTTCCAAAATGTTCTTTTCCCAGCAGGTTTCTTCCTTTCCTTTTTCCACTGATCGGGCATCTCCCTCTCCGTATGTGTGAAGGCATTCTCTTCTCAACGAAGCTCCCTGCGTGGGCCTCTGGGACATGTGCTCCAGCCTAAACTCTCCTGTCCTATAAGCACAGTAGCTGAATCACTTCTTCTAGAATCAGGGGTGGGGCAGAAAACAGGACACACCCTTTAGCAGCTGCACAGTGATTGGCCAGTGTGTGGTCACTGACCCAGTTCCTTTTGGAGCAGAACTTGTTAATGTATTTTGGATGAATTTTTTTCGGAAATTATTTTAGACTAAAAGGATTCGCTGATCTTCAAACATCCCCAAATGTCTGTTTGCCTCTCGCACCAACAGGCAGGCAGTGTATATGCAGTACTGTAGTGTTTGTGTCTGCCTGTGCTGCGTAAACTAATGATGGAGGTGAGCTTCTGTGGTTAAGATGAAGCTGTGGTTAAGATGAAGCTGTGGTTAAGATGAAGCTCACCTCCATCCATCGGGACAAAATCAATTCCACTTATCACAGCTTTTGCCAGTGTCCTGACACATCGTTGAATTCCACACGCACACGCGTTCCCGTGACTTATCGGCTGTGTTATTTAACTGGGAGACCCCTGCTCTTATGATGGATGGGGTGTTGGTGTTGAGGTGTAGCCGGTGTCTGGCAGACCTGTGTCCCGTCTGTGTTCTCCAGGAACAGCAGAGAGTTCTTGTGTCTCCAGGGTTTTCACTGTAGCTCCCATTTGCAGGAGAGACTTTACTGATAACTCTGGCTACACATGCGTGTCCAACCCCCTGCTGGGAGGCGGGGCAGAAGCAGTGGGCGTGGCAGAGTGCTGGTGGGCTTGTCCCACTCAGGTGGGCGGTGCTGCTCAAGTTCAAGAAATTCAGCTGCAACCATGTCCTTGTACTCCATACGTGGCACCTCCATCTAAATGAAGATGATATGGTGGGGACCTTCATGGCAAAATTCCACACCTTGCAGGAGAAACTTGGTTCACTTTTGTTTCCAGAAGGAGTGAATGTGACGTGTCCTGGGTGCTCAGTGATGGTTGGGGCTTCTGTGAAGGTCTGGGTTCAGACAAAGGTGGACGACATTCCCGTGATGGGCCCCTTCGGCGGGGGGTTGTGCTCTCTCCCTCCTCACCTCAGACAAGCCAGTACGGTCGGGCTGGTGGGGGTGGGGGAGGCACAGGCGGAGAGAGCGCTGGGATCTGCCAGTTGCCTGTGGACTGGGTGTGCAGTCAGAGCTGATAGGATCGGCCAGGCTGGGACGCCACTGAGCTCAGATCAAAGGAACCAGCAGCAACTTCAAAGAGCTGCCTGAGTCATGCCTAACTGCTAAGACCACGCCCCAAACGGCCGGTGATGTAATCGCAGCTCAGTAACCTGATCCTCTCCAGCACAAACGGAGGTGGCATGGAGGGAGAAGCAGTAATCTGGACAGAAGCTCAGAGGGTCCGTCTCCATGGGGAAGCTAATCTCGACTACAGGGCGTTATCGCTCAGGAAATCTTGTCGTGCTGAAAACTGCTTTTTTTTCTTTAGTTTGTTCTCTCGTGTGAAACGTTCGCGCTGTTTGTCTTGGGACAGTAGCAGCAGGTGAAGTGTGGAGGGGTGGAAGAAACACTGGTGGAAGGGGCTGAAGGGTTTAATCTGCTGGGCACTGCTCTGCTACACAACAGGTGACTGTTGTCTGTAAAGTTTACACACACACACACACAACAGGTGACTCTGTTCTCTGTAAAGTTTACACAGGGCCTGTGTGTGTGATTGTGTTCACGTGAAAGAACATGGTATGAAGGCAGTTACTTTCACCACAGAGGCAAGATTTTCTTACTGATAATTCATTGGCAGTTCTAGGACACACACACACACACACACACACACACACACAAAAGCATGTTCTCTCCGTCCCCCTCCCCCCTTGGCAGGTATTACCAGTTGGCTTTCTGCAGGATGTCTGGACGGTCCTGTTGTTCTCGGGTGCTGTCTGCATTTGCCAGACGTTGTTTACGTCTGCCGGTGACCCCAGACACGTTGGTGTTGCACAGGAGTGCTCCTCTCACACCACAGGTCCAGGGATCTCCTTCCAACTCTACGTTTACTGAAGAGGCTAGAAATACTAAAAGAAACACCAGGGAGCAACACAAAGGTTGTAAGGAATTAAGACTCATGTTGGCATGAGCGTTGTAATCCTGTGTTCATGTTGGCTGTGTGTGTGTGTTGTAATCCTCTGTTCCTCAACGGTAGAACGGTAGAAGTACCTGTGTAGTACAAGAATGTTTTGCTGCATCTAAACTGTACCCTAAATAAGATGGTGTGTTTATCAGGGCATTGTGTTAAATAAACTTCAGTCCTGTTGTTTAAACATGCAGGCTTAGCTTCTATGTGATGTGAGCAGTTTTAGTTGTTTAATTGATGGTGAAGTGGGACTGGGATGAGGAGGAGGGACCTCTGTGGTTGCCAGGGGACTAAAATTGAGGGGGTGGGGTCTCTGCTCATCAGGCTCAGTCCTGTGCATGTTTTAGTTTGGTTGCTACACCTGGAAGTGTGTATGTTAAGCACTGTAAATAATACGCAGGAATGCACCGTGATAACAGGAACCATACTTCATCCCACCGCAGCTGGGAGTAATGGGACGTCCTCCCAGGCTGCTCGCGTTGGTTGTGTGGCTGCGTAGTTGAGGAGAAACTGCTTGGGTTGTGTGGAGGAGCAAAACCTTTATGTTTCTGTCCACAGGACTCTAACTGCAGCCTTTGAGTGATCCTGTGGTGCCGCCTGAGAGGGTCTGGGTTGGTGCTGCTGTAGACATGCTCAAGAGGGTCAGCTCTGACCATCAGTTGTGCACCAAGACATTGACGACAGCTGGTCTGGAACTGGCCCCGTGGGTAGCTAGTGCCGTACAGCGGAGCAAAAGCAGCAGACCTGCTGCAGAAGGTGCGAGACCTTCTGGGTTCTTAGACAGGGCGCCGCTCTGGATGTGCAGTGAGGAGCTCCTGCTGCTGCTTGGCAGTGGAGTTCCGGTCCAGCCAGGCCCCGTGCACCAGCCACACCCAGGGGAGCTGCTTCTTGAACACCCAGGGGAGCTGCTTCTCCTGAAGTTATAAAAACCCTTTTTCATCGGTTTCCTCTTTGTGTCTGTGTGTGTGTGTGTGTGTGTGTGTGTGTGTGTGTGTGTGTGTGTGTGTCTGTGTCTGTGTCTGTGTCTGTGTCTGTGTCTGTGTGTGTGTTCACTGGCTCCAGTGCCTTACATTGGCAGGACGTCTCCTCCAGTTATTCCTCTCTTTTATTGTGTTCTGTCTTGTTTTTTCTTGTTTCCTTCGTTAAGGACTTGTTGGGGTTCCGATTTCATGAGGATTAGAGATGTTTACTCTTTGTTGGTCCTGCACATCCACACACAGACCACACACGCCGTGTTGATGTTTGCTGGAGTTCTTAAACAGACCAAAGGGTAATCCTTCATCTACCTTTCTTCTTCCTGTCCAGGTGGAATGGTCTCGTTTTGGACTCGGTCTAGTTGTGATGACTCTTGATTGGCAGGTTTCCCTAAGTTTGGTTTCAGGTTCACGCTGATGTCGGGGTACTTGAATCTGTTCTGGTGGTAAACCCAGGAAGTGCTTTAGGTCTGTGTCGCTGCCTAAATATTTGTCTTTATTTGTTTTATCAGAGTTTGTTCTGTAGCACATGAGTTGTGTCTGTCTCCAGTGTTTTGAAAATGTTTGTATTGCTTGTTTCGATTCAAACATTTGTGTGACCGTTCCACTGGTCTTGGCTGCAACTGCTTGTTCACATCTCTGAAGGTTAGTGTTTAAGAAAGAAGAGTCCCGAGTTGGTAACACTTTTGAGTGCATGTGTGTTTGGGAATGAAGTCCAGCCCAGACCAACTGAACAACGGTGCGTTTGGAATTCAGGTCATCTGGACGTATTTCTTTTTCAAGACTCTCCACTTCTGGGTTTTGACGGCTCGGCCGCCCTGCTGTGGAATAATCCTCTGATGTGTTGCCCTTGGGGTCGTGGTGGGCTGTGAAGATGTGCTCCGAGAAGGTTAAAGGTCATGACTTGAGGTCAGCAGAGCTAATGCACAAGAGGGTGAGTTTGGCCTCGAGCACCAGGGCTTATATGGACTCGGGCTGAATGGGAGCCATCTGGTCTGAGGCATCCGTGGAGATGACCCAAGAGCCATCCATGGAGCCCCGCCCCCCGGTGTCTTGGTCGCTGTAAGACTCCGCCCCTAAGCGTTTTGGCCATGTCTTGCCTTCCCAAAAGTCACACCGGACCCTTTGGTGTTGATCTTCTGCTTTGTTGTTGGTCCTTTAGGCCGAACGTTGACTATAAAAGTGAATGTTTTTACTTAATGTAATGTGTGAACACAGGGCCATCATTAAGGACCCGTATCCAAACACACAGATTCCAGTCTTATAGTAAATGGCAGAACAAGGATTTACTACTGGAAATTTTAGTCCTGCCTAAAGCTTGATGTGGAAAAATCCACACCATCTTTCCACGTTCACCAAACAGAGAGTGTTACCTGTGTGTTTATGTAAGCGTCGTAGTTTTTCTCTCCACTCCCAGCTGGCAAGATGCTCTTGGTGAGTTTAGTACTGTAAGCAGATACAAGTGTGAATGTTTTTGTAAGTCTCTCACACACGCTTGACATTACCAAACATGTCCTCTCCTCTGTTATAACAACCCAGTTCTAAAAACCTCAGTTATAAAGGCCCTCCTTTTCCACTGTGACCCTCTCTGGCTTTGAGTTGGTTCTGCTCACAACGACCTGAGTGTGTGTTCAGGAGCAACGACCTGAGTGTGTGTTCAGGAGCAACGACCTGAGTGTGTGTTCAGGA